>JAZKJV010011738.1:0-190594 GCA_037367405.1 Ottelia alismoides
TCGCGTGCCCTCTGCTGGAGCATAGCCCTTTCACGCCTTCACGTGCCATCTTCCTCAGCCGGCTCTAACTGCCAGCACCTGGAGTTCACTCCTCCGCATGCCATATTCCATGGACCCATCTCCTGGAGGCTGGCCCGCCATCGCCACCTTCTAAATCTTCCTCCGTACGCATGGGCAACCGACCTCCACGCGCTCCGTGGCAGCGCTCCACCGTGGCTCAACTGCCGTCCGGAGTAGCTCAGCCTCATAGCCACCGCCTGCACTAAGAACAAAGAAGGGAAGGCGACGCCCCTCCCATTTGATTTGAAAACAAAGGACAGGAACCCTAGCTTGTTTAAAAAAGAATTGGGTAAATTGCAACTACTCCCTCGATGTTTTTGAAATTGCAAAACAATCCATGATCTCCAAACTGTCACATGCATCGCATGTTAAAACTGGGTAATTTGTGATTTCTTCATCTTATTAATTTCTTATTATCTTTCAATGTAAAATTAATAAGGGATATTTACAGCCATAACCCTGAGTAATTTGGTAATTACCCTAGGAACCCTCGATAATCACGAATTACATTTAGAACCCCGAATAATGGTTAACCATTACATGGCATAACCCTGTGTCAACTTCCGTCTTATTTCTTTGCTAACTCTAACGGAAAAAGTCAATTTTGCCCTTCCAAACCAATTATATTTACAACATGTTGCCATTCATAAAAAAACCCCTCCCCCCTGCCCGCCAACAAGGCTTCCGGTCCGAGCTCCCCTTGTGTGCACCTCCGCCTGCAAGCTCCCCCTCCTCCCGCTGGTCGCCCGTAAGCTCGAGTGGCCGCTCAAGCTGCAAGCTCCAGACCCCCCGCGCGCATGGTCGCAGGCTTCAGACCCTCCCCCCACTACCCTAGGAACCCGCAAGCCCCAAATCGACGCCTGCGCCCCTACCACCAATGTAGAGTCGCTGGCATCTCACTTTCCATCTCCTTGATCATCCGTGCTCCTACGACCGACCACCGTCCGAAGTCTTCGGGTCGTGCGCCCTTCTTTAATGCCCTTCGCTTGAGTGAGACACCTTCTTCATCGCTTGGAGCAAAGCCTCGCCGACGATTGGCTGCCCGCATATCCATCGCACTTCACTGCCTTCGACCGATCCTCCAAGGTGTTGCTCCTCCCAGTAGCCCTCACTGGTCATCTGTAGACCGACTGAGATCGCCACATCAAAACTTCCTTCACCATCTTCAACCAAATCTGCCCAGTGCTTCCCTCTAGTGGACTGTATGTGCCACGAAGCTTGGGGAGGTTCCACGACTTAGAACACATGAAGCAGAAGTCCTCCTGCGGAAGACCCTCCCCCCCCCCCCCCCCGCATCGCCCCCCCCCCCCCCCCCGACGGAAGGCCTCCTCATCGCCACCCCCAACCCCCCTCACGGAAGCCTCTCTGAGCTCTCGCTACCTCCTCGAGCCTCGTGGAAGCTACCTCGCCTTCCCGAACCCCACAGAACCACCTCTCCGGAGCCCTGGAGCCCCACCTGCCAGCGTCCCCCCTAGAGCTGCACCCATCCCCACCCCTGGAGCCCCGCGCCCACCCCTGGAGCCCCGCCAGCCATCGTCGAAGCCCGCGCCCCCTAGCCCCACACGCTCGCCCATCGATGAAGCTCCCCGCGTCCAATTCTTCCTCCTCCCCTGTTCGCAGTCCGACCCAGCCCCAGCCAGCCCCCGTTCAAAACTCGAAGCCCAGGTCGAGCCCCCTCCCCCCGGACCTCTTCCTCTTTTTTCCCCTGGACCTCTTTCTCTTTTTTTGGATTAATCTCAACCGTTAGATAAAAACTTGGTTAGTTTAACTTAGCCATCTGGTTGAGTTAATGGACTAAACTAACCGAAGGTTATGGGTGTAAAACGGTTCGGGGCTCTTTATGTAATTCGTGATTATCAAGGGTCCCTGGGGTAATTACCAAATTACTCAGGGTTATGGGTGTAAATATAACAAATAATAAATATTTTCATTTCAGTTCCTCTATTACATACTCCAAATTACATGCTCTTCTAGTTAAAATAAATATTTTTCATACTCAATAAATGCTAGAAAAATCATAATATGTTACTGTAACTTTCCTCTTCATTATGTATAAATTACATTGCATTTTATTTTCATTTGTTATTATTAAAAAAGAAAAAACAGTATCATTTTCTCTATCTGACATTTGAAAAGTCATAAAATTCGAAAATTATTTAAAAAATTCAGATTAATTTGTTTTTGTTGTGCTTTATTTATTTGCAAATTTTGCGCATTAAATATTTAAAAATCCAAAAAAATTGCAAAATACTAAAAATCTTATATATATATATATATATATGAAATTATAAGAAAAATAAAAAATGTGTTTTTGATCTTTGGTTGTAGATAATTTACTTTAGTTTACAGAAAAAAGTAAATTTCACAATTTTTTATTTCATTTCATATTTTTAGTTTGTGAAATAGTCATGTTTATTCACTGTTTAAATTTTCTCCCATTTTTATTATTTTAAATTCCTAAAAAACTAAAAATCTCTAGAAAATTACAAAATAGAAAAAAATCATAAAAAACACAAAAATATTTCTTTATACATTTTGAGCATTTTTTGTCATATTTGAAAAATAAAAAAGCATTTCTTTTGTGTAGGAATTTGTTTTGAAAATCACATTTTTTAAATTTAAAAGAAATGCAAAATTAAGATCACTAAAAATTTTAAAAACAAAAAATAAATAAAAAGAAATTAAAAAAGTAAAAAATAGAAAGAGAAAAATTCCACAAAAACCAAGATAGATTATATTTGAGATTCCCTTTTTCTCTTAATTGATTTTTCAATTATTTGAATAACTCTCAAGAATTGTAGCCTCCCTGAGTTCGATCTTGTTCGCTATATAGGTTAATTAAATAACAAAAATATTTCTCTCGCTTCAGTAATTTCGTAATTAATTATTGGCTTGAGAAGAAGAAAATAATAACTTTTTTGTTTGAGCTGAGAATTTTGGGGATTGCAACGACAAATTTATATCAATAATAAACACTCCTTGAAAAACTTGCTTAACTAAATGACGCCATTATCGGAGAGACACAATGAGGGTAGTTAGGTTTCTCTTTTGACCTGCTAGTCTTGGTTGTAATATCTGTTTATATTTTGCCACATTATTTCACTGTATTTATTTTATTTTTCTTGCTCGTATTTGATGATTGTGTTTCCTACACATTCTCTTTTTTCTTTTTCTTGCGAGGCTCGTAGAGAGAATGAGATGATCCTAGGAGAGCCGAAGCACCCAAACGAAGTGGAGGCCGCTTCATTCTTCACCAAGCCACAGGATCGTGAGAGGAGGAAAAGAAGAATTGAAGGAGACCCAAAAAAAAATAGACTTTGTTTTCTTTATTTCTAGCATTTGAGCTCTTGTAAATATACATTGATTTGTTGCGGGGTCTGTTTCGCCAAGTGCCAGTGCACTTGAGGGACCTCACCGGTTTTGGCTTTCATCGCCTTATTTTTTCTTTGTTCCATGTAGATTTCATGAGACACCTATTGATTTCTTTAATTATTTGGTTGAGCTTGGTAAAACTAAGGTCCAAACACCCTAATAGAATATTTTTTCCTATAAATCACATCCGTACTTAGTCAAATAAAAAAAGTTAGCTTAATTGGAGTAGAAACCACACGCCACGAGAAGTCGCATACAACACTAGTTGGACCCATTGTAGCAGGCGCAGAGCGACTTCCAAGACCGGACTCAGGTTTCTCTTCTATTTAGTTAACAACAATTCTTCCCGTAATAGAAGCTATCATCTAGGACGTTTCACTTACATCATATAGGTTAGTTTAATTTCTGTATTTAAATTCTGCGTGGATCATTTTGCATTTAGAGTGCTGGTGAAAAGGTATGCATCTCTAACCCCTACATGCTTCATTGTATTTAATCATGCATTGGCATTTCCAATCTCCTTTCTTGTTATCACTCACATAATTTAAAAAGGAAATTGGACACTGGGTAGGACATTCATTGAAAATATTTAAACCAAGTGACAACTGCCTAAAATTTGAGATTGCTAAAGAAAACTCGACCCTAAAATAAATGTAACAAAAAATCGTTGTTTGGGGAGAGTAACTCCCTCATTGTATTCATTTTAAATTGCTCGCATACATACTGAGGTTAGTGTCCAAATCCCATAAGTCAACCTAAATGTTTGTACAACTTTGTGTTTGATCACCTATCTCTAAAATTGATAAGATAAGAGATCAAGCTTTTATAGTCTTCACTGAGTTGAGTTGGTGAATTAGGGGTTTGTATTGTGTTTGATTGCTTGTGTGCATACTAGATCCTTCTGCGCATTTGCGCCTTTTACTTCACATCTTTTGACTTGACCCTTGTGCTCTTACGATCATTTTCTCTTATTTTGGAGATGGCCGAATAGATTATTTTAATACGATCTTCGTGGATCCCTCGCACCCTTCAGTCGATCCACCTTCCTTTTTCCAAGAGGACTTTCCTCCTGATTTTGGTGCATATCCGTTGAACCCATTATTTCAGGAGACGGACTTTGATTCTCACTCACCCTCATCCCACACACATGATCTTGGGATTTTGGAGTCACCTTTCATGATGTCCACACTTGAGACCTTGAACCAGATGATGGAGCATATGAATTCGAGGATTAGCAATCTATTTAACATTAATAAGAGACAGAATGATGCACTACTATTTGTGGATATGGATTCACTTGAGTATAATCACGAGAGCTTACAATCTCCCAAAATACAAAAAATGAGAAAATTTTAAAAATCCAAAAAGATTTCAGGAGATACATCATTGATTTATCCTGTGAGAAGAGGGCATTCAAGGCAGACTATTTTTCCACACATTCATTTACAACATGTCCCACCTTTGACCCTAAGGATGCCACTGTACAGACTACTCTTGGTAATCCTTGTGTAGATGATGATTCTGATCTCCTCCCTTGTATGGAGGAGATCCAAAAATTCAAAAAAATGACTAAACCAGAAGTGGTGGCCACTATTCATGAGATCATTAAAGACCCACTTCACCAGTCCATGAAGGATTTATTTGCTCCTCAACACAAGAAGAGAAAGCGGAGGAGCAGATCTGAGCATCACATTTTGACCAGGGCCACTGCCTACGCCATCTCTCACCGTTCACATTTTAAAAAAGGAAACACTGCCATACCTCTTGTGAGTTGCTCCATCTGATGACGGTGCTTTAATCAATACTCTATGGTACAATCTCTTCATCTTGGGCCTCACAAGAAAACCAGGATGATAGTTCAATTTGCTGATGGATCTATTAAGAGGTAGAAGGGTATTCTAGAAAATGTTATCGTTCTTATTCAGGGTATGAACATCACTTCTAATTTTGTCGTATTGCCCATGGAGACCTCCACCCCTATGAACACCCTCCAATCATCGTGGGAAGGCCTTTCCTACCCTCTTCAAGTGTCGTTATTGATTATGGATCATGAGAGATTTGCTTCCATTCTGATGTAGGGAGCGATGTGTTGATCACTACCTCCATTACTGACCAGAGACCTACATCCCATGAGAGTGTGCCCATGTTAGACAACCCCTAGGACTTTGAAATCATTGATGAGTATCATAGATTCTTATTGTATGTTGAATTATACCGAGTCCCAAGAATTTCTCTTCAAGGAGGAAGACTCGAAAAGCACAGACCTCTGATTTCCCGCTTCTAGTATGTGGCAATGCATTGATGACATCTGCGGGATTTACACAATAGACACCCTAGAGTCAAAGGCAGATTCTGAGATTAGACATGATGGACATGATTTGACAACTTTTACTGATGAGTCCATTCCTTTTCACATGATATAGATGAGAATGATAAGGCCAAATTTGATTTGAGTGCATTTATAAAGGAATTTGGGCATTTTAATGAGGATGATGATCTCAGTGAGGCTCGCCAGGTTGGAATTGATCTTACTTTTTCGGATAAAGAGTTCGAGCCCTTTTACTTTGATATTTGCAAGACTTCCTAGGCTAGACATAACCACACTACTTCCACTGTCCGATTTGTGCCTGTACACTCTGAAACCGCTGAGGATACATTCCTGGTCGATCCTGATTGGTGCTTATCTAATGATGACCCCGATATCGACCAACACCTTATCATATCCTACCTCAGCGATTCTGCAAGAAGGTTCGCTTTCAACCTTCTTGACCTTTGTACATCCACTCCTCTTGTATATCCTTTCGTTTCATTCTTTCTTCTCCGGTTTTATTGGTCATCCCTTTTCATGTGTATATATGCTATACTTAGGATGTGATTTATCCTAAGTATGAGGAGGGTTAATGATTTGTGTTGTTCATATTTGTCGTGTTCATCACTCTTGTTGTTTCCTATATTTAGGGAGACTCTACCCTAAGTATAGGGGGAGTGATGTTATTCATATCATTTTTTTTGTTTTTTTGTTGAATCTGTACGTTCTTTTCATCGATTTCCCTTTTGTACAATCTACTATACTTAGGATTATTTGATCCTAAGTATGGGGGGTGGGGCTCACTGACTTCTATTCTTTTCATCTTTTCTTTGAGTCGTTGTAGCATAGGAGCTTTTTCACTTTTCTAAACTTAGAAAGAGTTATGTCTTCCTTTGCCACTCTTTGATCACTATTAGGACATAGTTCCAGCTAAGTATAGGGGGTGTCGTATATATTATATATATACTTTAGACATAGCTCGTACTTTTAATATGATTATTTTGGGGATATGTATATAATTCTATAAAATCCACGTGAGTGTATATAGACTTTGGTCACCTTTTTTATAAAAAATAACAAAACACAAAACACCAAAAAATAAAATAAAAATAATAAAAAGAAAAAGGAAACTAAAAAATTAAAGAAAAAACTAAAAAAAAGAAAAACAAAACTAAAAAACAAAACAAAAAATTAATAAAAAAACAAAAAATCCTTTTATTATTAAAAAAATCTTTGTATATACTTATATATACTACTAACCCTTTTCTTAAAAAAACCTAAAAACTACAAAACCAAAAGTCTCTAAAAATTGTAAAAAAATCTCTCTTGTCACACGTGCATCATTTTTTTGGTCTACTCTCCAAAAATACATAAAAAGTTCAAAATTAAAAAAATCTTGCTTTCTTTTTTCATTGTACATATTTCTTGCATTTGCATGTGCATTTTTCAGGATAGTATTGACATTTAAACTATATATGGAATGAAATTGAAGATTGGAGATTAGTTGGACCTTAATCCAATTAATTTCAAAGGAACCTTACAAGAACTGTAGTTAATACTTTTCATGCCCTTTTGACTTAATTCTTTGAGTCCGTAAGACTATGTTCACATGTCGTCTTGATTAGTCTAAGTAGAATATTTAACAACACATGCATGATTCTTTCAGACCGTGGCTTGGACAAGCACTCTACATATAGCTCTTCATGGAGGAGGTAGTGAGGGGGTAGAATCTTTTGACTTGGGTAGCATACGAGGGTAGTACATCTAGGCGGAACCTCTCGTTCTCCTCTAGGGATGGAAGTGCATCTCAACCTAGTCTAGCTATGTTGAGGTCTAAAGATAGGAATGGGATTGCAATAATTCTTTAAAAGAGGCATAGTCTACTGGCTCAAGACGAAAGACTCCTTATGTACATGCTGCACATTGTATATATTTTATACAAAAAAAGGATATAACAAAATGCATAATCTCCAAAATTGGACAAGCCTGATTGAAAAGTAAAATGCCTGCCAGAGTGTATATACAAGTATAAAAAAAGAAAATGAAGAAAAAAATAATAAGAGCTTCAAAGTCAAAATTTTGTAAGCTAGCAGACGGATGACTTGGCTACACTAGTCATGCATCCAAGGATAGATAACTACGCTGGTTACCGTCCATTCTCTTCTCCATCCCCTCTTCTTGAACAGGTCATACTAGAACTTACAAGGGAATATCCTCGCTCCTCAAGGAAAGAGTTTCTATACCAGGGAACTAGAGTTACCTTGTTGAGGGAGGTTGTTTCTTTACTACTTTTGAGATGGGGAGCTATATTTCACTTACACCGTACAATTAAAGATTCATAGTTATAAGAATTTATGTATGTAGACTTGTTTTGACCTGACTGCTGAGGAGACCTGAATAGGAGTTTTGTGAAACTTAAAGGTTGTAAGGTTTAAAATCCGTTTCCCATTAAGGTTCTACCACACTAATAGTCCAAATGTCTGACAGAGCTCCATACTACAATTTTATGAAGATAAGTTTAATACTCAATATTATCCTAATTTCTTTATCGTAGTTTAACTTTTCGCATTTTTATTTTGTTGTCATATTTTTCTTCTAGATCTTAGAATCCACCATCGCGATTTGATCCGCATTCGATTTGGCTTTCATCTCATTTTCTCGATCCCTTCGCTTCACGTTCTACCTCCACGATCTCTCACCTCTGACCAAACGCGGTGGTCGAAGACATGGACCCATTCCTCATTTTTTGCCCGATCCTCGTTCACATATTCTATTTTGATTTTGGGATTGAGCCATTGTGCTCGCATCCTAATTTGTTTATAAATAAAAAACAACAATAAAATACATAGTTTCTTTCTAACATTTTTTTGCAGGAATAAAGAAAAAGGATTACAAAAACTAAAAAATATAAATAAAAAAAGATTTATGCAGTTCTTGTTTAAAAAAATTTTTTTCTCTTCTTTTTTTGTATTACAAAAAATTATTACAAAAAAAGGTAGATCGACCGCGCGGGCGACCACCGACGCCACGCGCCCTATGCTGGAGCTCAGCCCTTTCACGCCTCAGTGTGCCATCTTCCTCGGCCCAGCTGCCAAGGGGTCAGTCCACCATCGCCACCTTCCAGATCTTCCTCTGTGCACAAGGCGTTGACCTCCCTGCGCTCTGCGGCAACGCTCCACCGTGGCCTCAACCGTCGCCCAGAGTAGCTTGTCGCAGCCATCGCCTAGGCCGAGAACGAAGAAGGGGAGGCGGCACCCCTCCCATTTGATTTGAGAACGAATGACATGAAGCCTAGCTTGTTTTTAAAAATGGGTAAATTGCAACTACGCCCTCGAAGTTTTTAAAATTGCAAAACAATCCCTGCTCTCCAGATAGTCGCATACATGACTGACGAATTGCTAAATACGATATTTAATTTTGGCACGTTGTAGTACGTGTACTTAGCGAATCAGTCAGAACTGAGATAAGATCTCCGTGAAGAGTGTCTCGACTTAATTTATATCCCGAACAAGTCCGGGGTCGAACTCAGGGAGGCAAAGGAACAACTTCGGGTTTAATTCGAAAATTCAGATCTTGATTTCCAATTGCGGTTTTTTATTTTTTATGCAAGAACAAATGCAAATGCAAATGCGGTTGAATTAAGAACTAAGAAAACACGCAACCTAGCCAAATTAATTTTAATATGAAATTAAACCAATTTATCCAAATTATATTTTTCCTAGAATGACTAATCTAGTGATGAATGCAAGACACTTTTTTGTAATTTTATGGTTTAAAATGCAACAATTAAAAATGCACACTTTTTATGGATCTTTTCATAATTTTTTGAACAAACATTAAGAAAAAATTATGAAAATTTTACTGAAATGAAAACATGATGCAAGGAAGCTACAGTATTATTTTGGAATTTTTTGACAAAGTATGAAGTTCTTATATATTTTTTAGTGAAAACAGATTCACAGTGAGTAATTAATTTCTAATAAATCCACGTTTTCAAATTAGGTAGAGAGAAAATTATCTCATATAGGTAGTTTCATATGGCATCCAGGAGACTTGAAATTTTCTAAAAATGATGTA
Source organism: Ottelia alismoides (assembly GCA_037367405.1). Classification (NCBI taxonomy): domain Eukaryota; kingdom Viridiplantae; phylum Streptophyta; class Magnoliopsida; order Alismatales; family Hydrocharitaceae; genus Ottelia; species Ottelia alismoides. The sequence continues at coordinate 9,818 of JAZKJV010011738.1, forward strand.
CGTATATTTAAATAAAAATCAAATACTAAAATCACTCTACAATTTATTTTAGGCACAAGACAACTTCACTTTGGATGAAATTTGGACAGTATCTCAATCACATATTAAGGCATCATTCTTAATTTTTGTTTAATTTTTAGAGCAACCGTATGTGATATATAAATTTAAGAGCTCAATTTGAGTAAAATATGCAATATTTCTGTTGATCATTTTTAATTAATTCACAATATCTCACAAAAATATAAATAAATATTCATATGACAAAGAATAAGTTGCTCAACACAATGATATTTTTTATTGAATAAAAAGATGTAAAATTGATGTCCAAATTGATTTGCAAATACAGAGTTGTCTGTGCAAAAATTAAAATTTAAAATACACAACACAAGTATATAGAAGGACGATTTTGCAATTACATAAACATAGAAATAAAACAATGCAATTTTTACATAAAAAATAAAAAAATGGACCTTTCTTCTTCCTTGGTTCTTCACAGGTGGAACCCAACGTGGGAAGGCAGCGGCGTCGGCGGAACGGCCGTGCGCGGCCGCGAGGTGGGGTGCGGCGAGGTGCAGGGGCGAGGGCGGAGGCGGTGGGAAAGGGCGGAGGCGCGGTGGAGCTTCTCGCGACGAGCAGAGGATGAAAGGGGGCCGAGGGGAGGGGCCGCGCACGGCGGCGCAGAGGCGACGCTCCGCCGCACGCGAGGGGGAGGAGAGGCGGGCGGTGCCTTCGCGCGCGGTGGAGGCGGAGCGGCCCGCGCTAGGGGCGTGGCGGCAGGCTGGAAGGGGGCGGCGTGCAGTGCACGGACTGGTGGGGGGCAGCCGTCCTCCTGCAAATTTTTTTCTTTTTTATTTATTTTTGCTGTTGTAAGTTTTTTTGTTTTAGATTTTTTTAATTTTTTGTTTTCAAACAGGAAACAAATATGTATACAAAAATGGGGAGAAAAAGAAAAAAATGGAAGAGGAAAATGATGAAAAAGATGGAGATGATTATGATGGTGATGGTATGTGTGAATATGGTATGGTGGAAATAAAAAGGAAATAAAATATGAGATAAACAAAATAACGAGGGATATGAGAGAAAATTTACCTGATCTTCGCTGGATTGGCGGAGCAGCTATGCTGGACTCTTGTCGTCACCTCGATCCGATTGGCGAAATAAAATCGGAGAGGTTATGCGGGCTCAAGGGGAAACTTGTGATGTGGCGATGGTGGTCATCGCCGATATCGCCTGAAGGAGATCGTCGCTTGAGGAAGATCAGTGATTTATAGACAATTATTCTACCTCATTTTTAGGGGTTTTTGAGGATAAAATAATTACAAGAAAAATAAGAGGAATTAAAAACAATAATTTAATGGTAAAATGTATACAATATAATACAGGATAAAAATAAGTATTTAAAGGTGATTTTTATTGTATTGATTAAGCAGGGGGTTTAATTTGCGGCTTTTAACATGATGAATACGAGATTCATCAAAGGTGGCCTGCTGATTAGAGCGCAAGCATGCGAGGTCATCAAGGGTTGGGTTCTCATAAGCTGGTGCATGAGAACCAGATGGGTTGCCTCACTGGAAATGAGGCTGGCTCTACTGTTGGTAGTTAGGTGGAGGTTGGGAGTACTATTGAGGCTACTACGACTGCCTCTACTATTGTCCCTGGTACTCGGGACGAGGACCCTGCTACTATTGTTTCTTCTACTAGGAGTATTGGGGATGTTGTGATTGGCTACCTTGCCCTGCCCGTGTCAGAGGCTGTTGTTGGGAAGAAATGCCTCTAGTAGACCACCAGATTCTAGGATAATCACGACGAATCACAGGTTGCGGTTAGTACTGGGAGTACCAAATCTCATTGACTTCCATCAAAGCCTCTTGTTTCTCGTGGAATGGCAGGGAAAGGGCTTCCAATGGATGATCTAACTGGTATACCACCATCTGAGTGCCTGAAGAGGGTGGTGGTGGCTGGTATTGTTAGATCTACTGGATCGGCTCTGCCTGAATGTGGTGAACCTTATGATACGAGGCAAAGGGCTGGGAAGTTCTACTACCTAGATAAGTATGTGACCTGAGATAGGATTGAGAAGCCATATATGCCTCTTGGAGACACATGATATGGGTCTTCAAGTTACTCAATGTTTGGGCCAGCTATCAATTTTATTGAGCTTATCAAAGACCTGACCCTTCTTCTTCTCAATGATTTCTATCCGATCCAACTTCTGGCTGATAATTCCCATATCGATAGTTGAAGATTCTTCTAGTGTTGTTGCCGAAGAAGAAGTGGAAGGACTGACATCGATGCGTACGATCCTATGGTACGAAATCACTTGTGGGAGAGGCTTCCCCTGAGTGCAGACACGAGTCTGGGACATCACGGTACATTTTTCATCCAACTCCTCATAGATGTCCCAGACCTGGTGAGAAGTAGGAGCCTCCGCATGAGGTGTTTACTAGCCCCTACAGCTCATGTGTCATCCCATAAAAGAAACTCTGTGCGCGGTTAGGCTTGCTGATTTCATGGTGGGGACACCTGTCAATGAGCTCTCTAAAACGATCCACGGCTTCATGGAACTATTCATTTAGGCACATGGTGAGGTTGTTGATCATGGCTCTAGCTACATTGGTCTGGTCGAGTGGATAGTACTTATTCAATTACTCGGTCTAGAGCTGCTCCCAAGTGGTGATGATCTTCCCCAGATGCTTCAGCTAGTAGGCTGCTCTATCAACCAAGGAGAAGGGGAAGGTAATTAGCTTGATAGTATCCTCATCCACAAATTTGTCGTGGACGGTGCTATAGATCATCTCGAACTCCTATAGATGGAGGTGAGGCTCCTCGGTGGCTAGCCCATGGAACTTTGGCTATAGTTGGATGGTCTGGGGGTGAAGCTCAAAATCACCTAGGATGATTGGCAACTGGATCCAATGATGTCCGAGGGTCGCACCAAGGTTGTGGTACTGCCTCATGGTGCGTGTTGGTCTGACCAAGTCATGTGGCTTGTCTTGGCATCTATTTCTGCCCTCATCTCTTGGTATCTCTCCACCGGCTGGTCCTGTTGGCTCCTCTCTCCAAACTCACATCTAAGTGAGCTCCCTCGTCACTTCTACCATGAATACTACCTGGTGCCAGATCTGATGCTACATGGTCTCCAGGGAAGCTATCAATGTGTTGTTGATGGCAGCATGATCTAATACAAAGGTGGATGTTGGTGGTTACTCATCAGTTTTGTTCTCGATGCTGGCCATCTCACCGGTCGTTGCAAAGGCAAGAGACCCTACCTCAAGTGTAGTCAAGTGAACAAAGAGTTGTTCTGGCATGTTTGTTTGTATCTCAGGAGTAGAAGAAGGATGGTCGAGGGGGAATAGGTTGGAGGTGAATTTGGGTTCAGAGAGCTAGTTTGAGCTCTTTGAAGTTGTCCTACATGAACAGGAGGAGTGCTGAAAAACAGTGCTGCCAAGGGCAGCCAACGAGATCTCCTTTCCATCATCATGATGTGGGGATTTATGAAGATTAGATGTAGGATGCAATCAAGAAAAGAAAAAAACCCTTGATTCACCTACGCAACGTAATGTGATGACCGTAAATGCTCGGTCATTTATCTTGTTGAATTTTATTTGGGTGACAATCCAATCTTTCAAAGCAAGTTAGTGAGTCGATACGAGCCCTATTCTCCCTGGAGACTAGCCTAGATTCCTACGACTAGTTGCTCCTATTTCTAGCCAGTATGGGTTTAAGTACGGACCATTTCTGACTACTTGTTTTGCTTAAGGATTGTGCTTTCACGGTGCCCTCTAAATTACCCACTCTGTTAAAGAAGTTCAGACCATTTACTAGATACCCCAAAGTCCTCACTGGAGAATAGATAATCATTTCTAGAACCGATAGTCTGAAGAAAGTTCATGCGTGGCTATATTCTAGTGTGCGGGTCACTCAACTCTTTATAGAAAAATCAGATAAGTATGGGTTTACTCTCCCCAAAACAAAGATTTTCAGTGAGGTATGGATTTAGGTCAAGTTTTCTTTAGCATTCCCAGATTTTATTTGGTTATCGCTTTTTATGTATTTTTTCTGAATAATACAACATCTAACAAATTTTCTAATTTCCTATTTATTTAAGCCCAAGAAAACCGGGGGAGGAAGATGGAAAAACCGAAGCATGATCAAATGCAATGATGCATGTAGAGATAGAAATACATACCTTGCTCCAGCACTCTAGATGCAGGATGATCTGTGCATAAATTTAAAGACAGAAATAAAACTAACCGATTTGATGCACGAGGAAATCATCCTAAATGAGCAACTTATATTAGCGGGAAGAGCTGACAGTTAACTAATCAGAGAAAAGACCTGAGTTCGATCTTGGAAGTCGTTTAGTACCCACCAAAACAGGTCCTGCTAGCGTTGTACGTGACTTCTCATGACGCGTGGTCTCTTAACGAATTAAATTAAGTTTTTCTTTATGTGACTAAGTCCAAAAACATTCCATAGGAACATATATTCTTTTAGGATGTTCGGACCATAGCTAATTACCGAGGTCAAGCAAATAGAAGTCCTAGATCTAGAGGCCAAATCCTCGAGAATGAAGTAGAAAAATAAAAGTAGAAAATGACTAAAACTCGATGAGGTCTCCCGAGTGCATCGACATTCAGCGAAACAGACCTCGGATAATGGGATTGTCCAAAGAGTGTCCAAATATTTTAAATTATTACAAAAATTCTTGCTAAAATAAATAAGTCTATCTAAAATAACTACTCCTGCAGTCCTCGTCTCATCCTCTTGTGTTGGTCCCTCCAAAGCGAACTGAATCATCCTCCAAGCGGTTCTTCGTATAAAAGACAAACATGATAAGGTCAGAAACAACTATGATAAATAGACATAAAAAGGGGAATCAAACTACTAAATCGTGCACTCCAGCAACGGTGCCATTCTGATGAAGCAATTTTCGAGATTGACTAAGTTATAATAAATAAATCAATTGTCATTGTTCTGAATCAATCAAATCGATCAATTAGAAAATCAAACCACTAAGATATAAAATAATCGGTGTAAGCAGTTTCACTACTTTTATTTACCATGTATAGCGACCATGGTCAAATACATGGAGCACAATGAAAAAAAAAGTAGTGTGATTTCAAAAGAGTATTTATTATTTTTAGTAGTTTTTAATTTTGTAATTTTTAATATTCAATAAGAGAGAAATAAGATCAAATGGTAAAAACACACACAAACACTTTTTGTATTTTCTAATAGGTCAAAAAAACTCATAAAATTGCACAAAAACGTTTTTGGTTTTATATGTTTTATATTTTTTATAATCTTTATAAAATTTTCGAATATTTTTGTGATTTTCTAAAAATCAAATAGTGGTAAAAATAGCAAACAATACACAGGCAGGAGAATTCTGCAAATCAAAATAACTAAATTACTTAAAACTCCTAGATGGTATTTTTATGCCAAAATAGAAGTAAATATCAACACATAGTAACTAAAATCACTATTTTTAGATTTTTCAATAATTTTCTATAATTTTTTTAAGTTTTAAGGTTTTTTGTAATTTTTATGGTTTCTATAACGTGTTTTCAAATGAAATTGATATTGGATATAAAAAACACTAAAACACAACTATCTTAATTTTTATGGAATTTTTAGATGATTTTTCTAATTTTTGTAATTTTCTTAAAATTACCAGGATACCTTTTATAGATTTTTGTATTTTTAATAATAGAAAATGCAAGAAAATTAAGTAGAAAAAATTACTACCAATACAACATATAGACATGAATCTCAAACACTATTTATGTAATTTTTAGTGTCAATTCACTCTTTATTATGCTAAATAAAAGACAAGTAATTTAAAAATAGTGTAAGGGACCTATCTGCATTTATTTTAAGTTTGTGGTCCAAAGCATAACTCACAATGAAAGTACATGGGCCTCTACGAAGTTAATCGACCAAAAATGTGCACAACACGTGGCCCAAGCAAGCAGGGGTATAAGTATAAATATCAGAACATAAACTTCAATTAATAACTAGAAAATAGTTCAGACCAAATCTTGAAAATGACCCAAGTAATTAGGTGGGAACGCACGTGGACTCGACCCAACTAGACTAAAATGCAAATAAAAAAGTATGAGGTCTTAAATGCAAAATATCCAAGACAATTTACACTACCACATATATTTACAAGACTAGGAAGAAAACGCAGAACAGAGAGGTGTCTAATGCGAAATCTACCTCTTATCACACGCTAATAAACTATAAGGAGCACTTCACTTATGATGGACGGCCAGGATCAAGGGGTACCCCTTCGATGATGAACGGTGCTACAGCGGTCCTCAGATACAACGGTCCGAACATCTTGAGAGTGGTGGTGGAGATTAGAATCAGGGAGCGACCAGATCCAACGACAGGATCAACGCCTGGAAGAAATGGTAAACAACTCGCCTCCGACGAGTTTCGATCAGCAAATACATGCTACGTAGGCATCTCCCATAACTACTCTGATGGGCAAAAGATGGTTGTGGATGGTCGCAGCGGTAGACTAGAGAAGATCTTTGAGAGGCATGGCAAACTAGAGAGCATCAAATAAACACCGAGGGCTTTGGATGGTCAGGCCCTAAGCTAGGTGGAGGGTTAGACCCGAGATTCGATCCAACCTCATGGTTGGATCGATGGATAGATTGTGGTGCTAAAGTCATGAAATGTGTACATCGGTCAGAATAAAGGGTCGGAGTGGTGAATGAGGTGAAGGTGGATGCTATGTTTAGAATGAAAAGATGATGCATAATCGGAATAATCTGGAGCTAGAGAGGGTACCTACCAGTGTATGCGGTCACCCGGGCTGGAGATGAAGGATCTCTGGGGTTGGGGCCTCGATGGACAGTACGACCAGAGGCTGAGCTCTTTGCAGCGGAGCACGACAAAGATGCTACTGGACATAGGGCTAGCTCTCTTCCAAACCTATCCTGCCACCTCTCTCTCTCTCTCTGTTGTCACTCTGGAAAAGGAGACTGGGCATAACGGAGGTGGTGGAGCAGCCAAAGATGGTCGAAAATGAAGAGGGTGTAGGGGTTTTTATAGAATCCCAGGTTCGAGAAGGATCGGATGATAGCACACGAACCAAGATGTGGATCCCTAATATTGGTGTAGGGCACGTATCAAGGATCTGCATCCTTCAATTGGAGTGGTTGATCAGAGAAGGACACGAGCAGATCAGGTCGGGAAAAATCGGTGAAATCAGCATAAAGCACGCTCTGAAGGAAAAAGAAGCCTCGGGAGGACCAGTTGACCATGGTCAATGGTCCTAGGTGGACCAATGGGAAAAATTCAGACTAAGTGAAAGAATAATAAATATAAAACATCAAAAATTTAAAATGTATAAAATAAATATTGTAATTTTTCAAGCTATTTTTCTATATGTATTTCTTGAGAGTGGTGGTGGAGATACAACGGACCTTCTCTTGGGGTTTAGGCCAATATGTATTTATTCTAAATACATCTTTCTTTTTTCTTTTCTCTTTATTCTTTTTTTTTGTAAAACATGGGATAATTATGCGATATTAACAAGGTCATGCAAAATGGTAAGTCATTGTATTTACATCAATTTATAGATTTTTTGCTAAAATATAAAGCTGAAATAAAAGAATAAAGAATAAGAATAGTATATTCATGTGTATCCATTGAGGAAAGCCGTCTTGACATCCATCTACCAGAAGCTAGCAGCGCCTTGATGGATTTAAGCATAACCATAGGAAAGAACGTCGCATCATAGTCGATGCCTTCCCTCTGTGTGTATCCCATGGCTATGAGTCGTGCCTTAAAAGTCTCTACTTTCCCATCAGGTCCCCTCTTTCTATTGAAGATCCATTTATACCCAATGGGTTTGACACCGTCAGGTGGATCTTCTAGGGTCCATACACCACTCTTATGCATGGAGTCAATATCTGACTTCATTGCTAGCATCCATTTATCCATGTCATGATTTGTGAGTGCTTAATCAAATGAAGCATGATCATTGTCAGTTTCACCAGACACAAGGAATCCATACCTTTAAGGTGGTGTAACAACCCTCGAACTCCTTCAAAGAGGTACGAGTATTTCATCTTTATTTATCTCTTTAGTTTCTGGTTCAAGAAAGTCAGAATCCTTAGGGGACTCAATGAGTTCCTCTACTTCATTTTTGTCTTGACCTTTAAGTAAATCATCCTCTAGAAATTTCACATCTCTAGAGACGAAAACCTTATGGGTCTCAGGGTCTAAAGCCAGTATCCAATACAATTGTTAACATACCCAATGAATTAGCACTCACGAGTGTGGGATTCCAACTTACTTGCATCCATGTTCTTCACATGGACCAAGCAATCCCAAACTCTCAAGTGTTTAACACCGGGTTTGGTTCCATAACAGAGCTCATGAAGATTCTTAGGTATAAACATGCTAGGAATCTTTGTTCGCGATATATATTGTAGTCTCTACTGCATATCCCTAGAAACTAAGTGGTAAATGTGATTTACTCAACATTGAACGGGCCATATCCATTATGGTCTTATTGCATCTTTCACCAACACCATTGAGTTGGGGGGTTCCAAGAGTAGTGAGATTGGAGATAATTCCATTCTCTTTAAAGTCTTCCCTGAATTCATATGAGAGGTACTTTCCACCTCAGTCAGATCGAATCTTTTTAATCTTCCTATTAGTTTGGTTCTCAACCAAATCCTTGAATATTTTGAACTTTATAAAGGTTTCAGATTTATGATGTAACAGGAAGATAAATCCGTTTCATGAATGGCCATCAATAAACATCAAATAATATCGATTACCATTTCTAACCACAGTAATGAAGGGACCACATACATCTGTATGTATTAGGCCAAGAATACCCTCGCATCGTGTAACCTTGTTAGAAAAGGCGTCCTAGTCATTTTACCTCAAATATAATGTTCGTAGGCAGGCAAAGATTAAACCTGTAGAAAATCGAAGGATCTATCCTTTATCAATCTATTGTTATTATCAATAGATAAATGACCAAGCCTTTGATGTCAAATCATGTTTAAATGATTTCCATCCTTTCTGGATCTTTTAGGATTTTTATTAGTGGTAGTAACAATCATGACATTTTCATCAATGCACAATTCCTAAAGTCCACTAGAAGTCAAAACACCATCCGCAATATGATTATCATAATGATTTATGACTAGTTTATTACAGAAAAGGAATGAATATCGTCGTCTAACAAGCTTAGATATAGATATAAGATTCCTTCATACTATACGTACACAAAGACACTCTTTAAGTACTAGGACTCTTCCACTACATAATTATAATCGATAGCTCGCGATGGTGATTGTTACAATACTTGCATCAAATCCCATTTGGATGATTATCTCCCCTTCATCAAGACTCTTAGTTTCCTAAAATAAATGCAACAAATTTCATACATGAACAGAAGCACCATAATCTATTACCCAACTTCCTTCTCGTCCAGCAAGAAAACTAGTTCCAGTGATGAAAGTAGATTTCATATATGATGGGGATTTACCTTTGTCAATCGACTTTAGGTAGTCCGGGCAATTAGGCCTCTAGTTCCACGACTTCTTACAGTTATGACAGACATCGGTTTTCTTTGATTCTATCAAAGTGGATGCATTGGAAGATGAGCTAACGCCTTGACTTTTAATCTTTCTCTTTTGGGTAGGGCCCTTCCGAGAACCATTCTTTTGATCGAACTTTTCTTTGAATTGTGCAACCATTGTACTACCAAAGGGGTCATCCTTCTTCATTACATCTTCAACAGACTTCAATACATCCAATAGCCCAGCGTCAGTACAATAAACTTTATGCATGTGGTATGTGACCACAAAGTTGTTGAAATACTTGGGAAGTGACAGCAAAATGAAGCCAGCTTGCATATATGTGCCCATGTCAGCTCCCAGGGCTTCCAGCTCAGAAAGGTAACCAAACATTTTGAGTACATATTCTCTGACAAAGGTCCCCTCCTACATCTTGCAGCGAATAAGATCTTTCATGATATTATAATGTTAAGCGCAGTTTACATCATCGAACATTTCTTTCAGATTCACCATAATACCCTGGCAAGTGTTCATTTCCACATGTTGCTTCTGAAGCACATTGGACAATGAACCCAGAGTGTAACACCTTGCCAAATTACGATCTTCATCATACTTTACATTAAAATTAATTTCTTTTGAAGTCTGCGGGTATGTGTACTTGTCCTTTGACAGCACATAAGAGATGCGCTCAGCAGATAGGACAAGATCCAAATTTTGAATCCAATCTAAATAATTTGGTCCGGTCAACTGATTGACCTATAGGATCCTACTAAGTGGGTTCATATACGTCATTTTCTGAAATTAAGAATGCACTATATTAGAACATTTAAATAATTATATATACAATTGTAGTTCTTTGATTAAGGAATTTTTAATCAAATTAGTCTTTCCTTTTCATCTTTTAAAGTTCATTCCCTTAATCACTTTCAAAGCAAGAGATATACTTACCACTATATCTCTAGTAAGAACTGGAATCTCCTTTTTACCTTTATTATAACCCAATAATATGAGAACTTGCAACTCTAATAAAAAGAAGCGGGAACACATTTTGCATTGCAAGTCCAACTTGCATTTCCCAATTCGGTCATTAACACCCAGACCCACCACCACTAAGGTGTTGTTGACCTGTTGTTAATTGAACCAACAGTCAATGTGATTAGAACTTGTTATATGCAATCCAATATCGCCCCAATAATATGAAGACTCGATATTTGGGTTACTATGTATACGGCCTTACTCTTTCGAGAAGCAAAGAGCCCGATCCAGATGCACTTGCATGCAAGAGCTGTCACTTCGTATATGCGTCTCCTACATACAGTTTCGCCTTTACGAGAGACCATGGATGTCACTTATGTGATCTTCCACCTCATATTCAAATTATAATTAATTATAATTAATCATATTTACATAATTAATTCTTCTAGGGGAAATATACATTGAGTAATAATAGAGTGTTTTAATCAGATATAATTTATTTAATCATATTAAATCAATTATCAATCCAATTCAATAACAAACAAACTTGATTGTTACTTGAAAGGATGGTATTATCACAAAAAAATTGTGTTATTCAAATTTTAATAATTAGAAAAATACAACATGATCCCTTCAAACATTATACATTCCCTACCAGTTGTCACGACCAGTACCAACGGTAGTGGGACAGACTGCTCATGAAGCAACCTACTACCCCAAGGCTCCCCGACTAGACACCATATCCGCCTCAAATTAGGATAATGCCAGTTGATCACTTTGTACTTGAGATGATAATCGGTCTTTCAACCAAATTTATACCATATAATAATAATCAAAACCATTTTGATTAATATTATAAGGATATTTGATAAATAAATCCTCGATCCTATTCAAATAACTAACTTTTGCATGTAGAGAGTGTCCTACGACTATTGTAGGATATCATAAGATTTTCATGAAACATTCATTCAATCATGATTGACGTTTAATAAATTATTTCCAAAAATAAATATTAATCATAAATTAATTAGGGTAAATTCTCAATTTCCTTGATTGACATTGAATGATAAATAAATTAATAAAGAGATCTTGATGATCCAATCATCATCCGACCCATCTCCACTATGTGTGGAATATCTAGGGCAAACAGAATCAGAATCGTGTGAAAACAAATCGTACGGTTTTTTGGTTTGATTCTCTGCATAATTCAAGTGTTTATTATAAGTTTCATGACGGAAAAATAGTAAGAAAAAATAATTTTTTTATAGATCTATGAATACATGCAAAACAGTTTTCATAATAGGAGCTATTCAAATCAATGTTTAGTGCAATTTTAGTAACAATTTGTTTCTGGGATATATTTATACATTCTAAATACATTTTATTAACAAAAAATGTTTCCAAACAGTGTTCAAATAGTAGGTTTTTATTTTATCAAAAATCAATTCGATTCTTGCATCCAATGAAAAATCAATTATTCCCATGCTACCAACACATGAACCATGATTGCCTAGGGTTTTGTATCACGTCCAAGACCAGAACCAAGTCTCTGATACCACTTGAAGTATTTGTAAGAATCCTTAAGCACATCACGGAAGCATGAGGATCGCATCATATACGATCAATAGCGAGTAGTCGTAGTTTCTCGGTGCAGCGGAATTTAAAAAAAATCGATGAAACCACATGATCCAAGAACACTTGTTGGATCATTTCATATAATCACATATTAGATAAAGGAATACCTCTTGTATTGTAGTTGTGATCGATTCTCTACGAGAAGAGACTTCCTATCTCAAGTCTGATCTGTCGTAGGAGACGCTTACGAGTGCGGAGATGAGTCACATACTTCTCGCAATCTAAGTCATTGATCCAGGAACTGGATCTCCTGATCTCTTCTCATGATATCAAACATCTTTTTCACAAGCGAAGAGCACCAAAGAAGACATAGATCCAAGAGTTGTCGAAGCGGCAACACAGCGGTGATGCGATGACGATGGTAACCTTCTCTCTAAAGATGAAGTGGATGGCCACTCAAGGGAGAGATTGAGAGAGAGATGGTGTGAGAATGAGGGTGAGAGAGAGAAAGCGAGAGCTATTAGAATTATACCTTGAAGAGAAAGGGTTGCCTCTTCTTATATAGAGTTTCGGGAGAATGGATCTCAATCCATGGACAACACAAAATCAATAGATGAGATTGATTTGTGTTACTTTCAATGGCCATGATTTTGTTGTGAAACCATAAGAACAATTAATTTAATTTATAATAATATATTGAGAAATTAATATAAATTTAATCATGGATATTGTGAGGAGGATATTGCCCTCATCTTAAAAAGGGAGGGGGGACAACCACCTAATCCCCATAGGACTTGGTGGTCGTCTACCTCCTTTGACTTGGGAGGGGTAATCTCTTTCCAATTCATGAGATTACATTAACTCATGAAATCGCCAAGATTATCTCACAAAAATAATTCATAATTATCTTGTGAATATTGCAATCATGCCATTGAAAATATGTAAATCACATTCACACCCCAAAATGTAAATTATATTTTCAATTAATTATCCAATGTTAATGCAATTCACATTAATAATTAATCAACAAATATAAACTACAATACTCTCTCTAATACATTATAAATCACATTTATAGTGTATATATATGAATAATTGGATAGTGCTATCCACATTATTCATATCCATAATAATTAAATAGCATTTAATTATAGTGGATCATCATTCTCATGCAATCAAATAATAATATGAATCAAATTCACATTATTCATGATAATTAAATCACGTTTAATTATCCACTGCTCAATTCTTAGATATAATTCAAGAATGGAATTATTCTTGAACTCTTTCAAGAATAATACACTTTCTCCACAGATACTTGGAGATATGGACATGTCGATTGTACGTTCCATTTATAGTGACTTGGATATTTAGATCACATCTCAAATACAGATCTCTTGGACCTTTAATAGATGCTTGATTAAATGAAGGCTATAAATCTAATCTTCTCATTGCATATGAATCTCATTCAGATCAATGTACAACACTTGGACAAATATCCGAATACTTCTCTACTGAGAGGAGTCACTAAATTCCGGGCTTATTTCATTACTCCCTCGAAATGGAAGCGTCATGGTTAAACAATCGTTTATGATCACATACCCTCAGGTATTCCTAATACATGTACATCCTGCATACTTGAAGACCTATAATAAACCTGAAGATATAGATCAATTTTACACTGTCATATTTAGTCATCAAGTTTTGCATTATTGGTCATTAGGAGTTGGTATCGATCATATGCTTTCCAAAAGCATATATCATACCTACAAATTCTTGTCATGCTTCCAAAGCACGATGACCATTCATGGAATTTGATAGGTACCAATACTTCATGACTAAGCTCATGTCTTCTGTTTCACAATTGAACATGTATGGTCCCTTTGAGAGATTGTATTACTCATATACCCTCATATGCACACCAACTCGTTGGGTTATAGACCTCTATTAGGGTCATTAACCTATTGGTCTACCAAATGTACACACTTAGACATATAATAACACACAAGTCTCTAGTGAGAGGATGTGTGACTACATTGGGACAGTATACAACATCGGACTTTGGTTATCTTGTTCTCATCAAGTCCTCTTGGACCTAACTAGTCTGACATCTCTGAATCACTATTCCTATGTAAAGGACCTATATAAAGAGGTCAGTCAGATATCAGCCTGATGAGAAAGGATTTCCATCTCCTACTCAGGCTGGAAATCATCTCTTAATAATCATTTGACAGCGCTTGATGAGTCCTCAATCTAACTCCTTAGATATTCATCTAAACACAAGCCTCTATGATTCAACTAATGAATCAACAGTTGTATGATCATTAAGAAGGCCATGGTACATTACCCTAATTATAAAGAGGGACCTTATAGTGCATTCATTTGTATAATTTCAGATAGGGAGTGAAATAACCAATAACTTTTCTTGATAAATCAAATATTACAATAACATTTATTGTAGGAATAGTTTGCCTCAGGCTTACATGGCTAATAGTGTAAATGTTGGATCAGAAGATGGGAGGTAGTATGTCTTGTAGACCACCATCTGTTGCTATGACGGGCCTCTTCGAGTGCTTGTACATAGTACACGTGTTGGATCGCTAGTTGTTGAGGACTCGATTGGGGCTGCTTTGGTAGTGAGGGATCATCCTTCTTCTCGGTAGGAGTCTCTGATGCTGGGGTCACCGACTGACTTGAACTGATGGTGGTCACCAGCATCTCTAACTGCTTGGTAATTTAGTCTAGCTTGTCCAAATTTTGCATCATTTGTTCGAACATAGTGATCTTCTCAAGACCTATGACTACTTCTCGTTGATATCAACATTTGAGAGATGACCCTCAATGATGTTGAGGTTGTATCTCTCATCTCTCTCTACCTATCAGGACACTGCCATGTGAATTGATTTCTGGAGGACCTTAGGTTGTCTCGGGTAAATACGTGATGAAGATAGGGCAACCTCTCCCTTGGCCATTTCTTGAAAAATCTGCCATACTACATCTTCATCCTTATTCAAATGAAATCCTTCACATGCTACACCCATTAGTCTCTGGCTCTCTATATTCAGGCCCCCGAAAAAGTGATGGACCAGACTGGTCCTTGATATATCATTGTGGGGGTACTTCTCCTGCAGGTCTGTTAATTGCTCCAAGGCTTCGTGGATGGATTCGTGAGTGGTTTGGGAGAAATTGTTGATTCTGGCTCGCACCTGGTTGAGCCAACCAAGAGGTTAGAACTTGTGAAGGAACGCATATTTGAGTTCATCCCAAGTCGTCACAACATTTCCCAAATGATTGACCCAATAAAGGGCCTTGTCCTTTGAGATGAAAGGAAATTCATTCATCTTCACTACACCCAATGGGATGTTAGGGTAGTGCGTAGTCATGCAGATGCAAGAGAATTGTTGCAGGCGAATGTATGGCTCTTTGTTAGTGTTCCCATGAAATGAGGGTAGGAGTGCAAGGAAGTAGGGCTTGATCTTGAAGTGAGCATGGATCGACGGGATGCGGATCCATTTTGTCATCCGACTGTCTCCATGATTATATGACTCCTTTAATGTGGGTTTTGGGTTACCATTCCCTGGTTCCTTGCCTAGATCCTTACAAGGTATTTCTCCACCTCCTCATACTCTTGCTAGTCTATTCATTATGTCGTTTACATATCTTAAAATGTATTCTAGGCTAGTGCATGCTCAGTCAGTTATTGTTGTATGGCTTGGGTGAACGCCACCAATTAAGCATTCACCTGGTTCTGATCGAGTCCCTGGCTTGATTCCATCTGAGGGGGTTGTTATCCGTTACATTTCCCTTGAGTTGCCATCTCTAGGTCTGAATCATATGAGATGAATTATGTATTAAGATCCATGATCAGGGTTGGCTTCTATCTACAATATAAGAGAATCCCATTCATACCACATGAAATTGAATTCTAGCTGTTGATATGTGTCTGATATTATGGTCGATCCCGGATGGTTGTGAATGGAGAAAAAGATGTAGGTTGAAATTGACCTCCATTCAGAACGTGCGGTAATGGGACAAGAGAGGTCCTCGTTTATTAGAGATAAAGGAGTAAAGAAAATGAGGAATCTAGATACCACGTCGCAAATTCTAAACCATATATGAATCGATGTGGGTATCAGCGGAGTCCCAACTAAATCATATATGAATCAACATTGCAAAGGAACAAGAAGAAGATCGATGAAGGAGGAAAGATACAGGGGTCGATGAGGAATAAAAAGGAGTGCAAAACACTAGACAGGCTCAAGACGAGCAAGGGTCAAAGGGAAGACACATATGACAAAATTTGCGCAAGTGCGCATGACTTGATCATTTAACTTTAATCTAGATCCATACAAAGGCAATACAAAACTAGGTTCACCCAATCAATGCCATGTAAAGCTGTAAAAGATAGGATATTTATTATATTGTCATTTTTAAAGTTGTTATCTCATATATATCTTGTAACAACTCCTTAGCACGCTAACCCTATAAGAGAAAGAGTATTGCCCGAAAAGTATCACATACTTGTGCTACTCCTTTGTAACATGTAGTTTGTACTTTTTAAGGTCATTATAATACTTCCTGTATCCCTACTCAGCCAAAGAAATAGAGGGAGGAAGCTGATAGACAAAACCACTACTTCGGACCTCGCTCAAAATGGAATCACTCGTGAGCGTGCAACGACCAACTTGAACACAAACTGATGAGATAGACACCCATGTGAAGGCGTGGCTTAAACTCAGTACTTCAAACCAAGTCAATGTTCCACACAAGGCGAGAACACCATTGCTGACAAGGCCCTACTCAGTCATGTACGATAGAAGCACCATTACTTCAGAAATTCAAGCGATACAAAGGTAGTTACGGACTGGGTTTTCAGCTCTAATATTCAACGGGTCGTGCCTCGCTCATGGGAGGGGTTTTGGTCCCCTCCTCAAGTACCTAAAAACAATGAGGCTTTATGAAACCAAGGCAGTGAATTCCATTATAGATTTTAATTAAGGTCAAAGTTTATTTACCAATCCCCAATTTTAGATTTTTTTTGTTTTCACTTTTTTGGGCATTTTCATATAAACACCTAATGTTTTTGTAGATTTTCATTTAAGTCCTATGTTCTTAAATCAAAGGGAGATATAGAAAAAAATGTGCAAGTCAATTCAATGATGGAAATCTCAACATTGAATCTAATGATGCATGCAGAGTTAGAGGACATATAATTCCTTTTAGATCTCTCCATTAGGTATGCAAAATGAAATTTTTAAACCTATCTACATGGTGGCGTGCAATTGACAAAATCACCCTAAACAATAGCTACTATTAGATGTGAAGAACCATTTATCAATTATTCAGAGACAAACCCTAGAATCCGATCTTTGAGATATCACGGTGCTCGCCACAACGGGTCCTTCCAACATTGTATGGTGTATCTCTCGATGTGTGGGTTTAAATCCAAATAGCTAACATTTATTTCTTTGACTAAATCCAATCGTAAGAGACTATAGGAGCATGCAATTCTTATTAGGGATGTGGACATAATTACTAATACAAGCAATCTACATGCTAAAAGCTCATGCACACAAAACAAATAAAAGGCAAAAATCTTAAAACATTAGAAAACAAAGTAAAAAAAGGTAATGAAAACACAAGAAAACTCTGACAAGGCCCCCAGGTGAACAGATACTTGGGCAATGAACCTCGCTATGAAGGGTAATGTCCATGTCTTTGATTATTAAAAATAATGAATGAATCTCTCTCATGAATAAACCTAAGCTGCACCTATGCTAGTTAGTCTCATTGCTTTACTTGTTGCCTCTCCAAGTGGTCAAATTATGAAGACCAACCTCCGTCAAGCTTAGTTGCATCAGCCTCCTAAGAAGGCGTCCTCGCGTGGCGGCCTTCGTAAAACATAAAGCAAGAGAGTTGTATTAGCACAGATAATCAAATATTATATCAAGATAAAAGATGAGGTAGATACAAGTAAAAGACAACAAATAAATAAATAAATATACACAAACAAACGAATCAATAATGGAACTAATAAATAAATTAATGCATATAGACACATAGATACAAAATAGGCTATACACATTGCTCCCTGGCAATTGCGCCATCTGATGACATGGATTTTTCGAGGGGTCGTACAATCTCATAAGGTGAGATCGTAGTGATGCATTGGCCTCCCAACAAACCCAAGTCAATCAACAATTAACCCATAATATAAATTAATCAATGAATAGCAAAAGTGTCGAGTTAAAATTTAGTATACTCTACAACACAAAATGTATAGGAAGTAAGCATGTAGAGGTTGAACCATGAGAGCAAGTCAGGTAGCCTACGATTTTTTATAATTAATGTATATTAAGTACATGTCTATCTTTATTCACTATGTGGGTTTTTTTATGTATTTATATATAAAGAAATTAATAATAAGTATATAGGTATATTTATTGATAATAAAATATATCTTAGATTAATATATACACATATATATAAACATTAAATGCACATAGGTAACGTATACATATAAGGTATTCACATGCGTACATATACATCGATGTTCATATATATACACATAACTATAATACCCTTTTCACATATTTTCTAATTTTTAATTTTCTTTTCCTTTTTAGTTATATAATATAAGGTCATATAAGGCTATATATATATAATATAAGGCTATATAAAAATAAATATTGATAGAAATAATAAAATACAAGGAATAAAATATTTTTAGTTTTTAAATAATTTTCTGATAGTTTTGTGATTTTCCTGAAATTTTTGCTAATTTTATGGATTTTTGAAGTCAAAAACATCCCAAATCAGGGATTTAATAATTAGTCTGAATCGAAATGAAGATAAAAAATAACAAATAATGTCCGAAATTCATCAATTTTAATATAAAGATATTAATATGAGGAAAAATTAGAAACAAACATAAATATATTTAGAATTTTTAATGATTTTTTAAATTTTTGGTTGGATTTTTTAGCTTTTAATTTTTTTCTTTTCCATTTTCTATTTTTGAGGATTTTTGATCTGGAGACAAAATATGCTAAAATAAACAACATATGATTTTTTGGAATTTTTCTAAATGTTTTTCTATTTTTTTGGTATTTTCTAAGTTAGACAAAAAATGTGCTCATTTTTTTAATAAATAGCTAAAATGTATAAAATTTCATAATAAAAATAGATTGTGAAAATACATGCTAGCTGGCATCTAACCCTATTTTTGCATAATTTTTGGAGCACGGGTGCTATTTTTAATAAATGAAATTTAAGCACAAAAATACAGAGTTGGGAAGGGTATGTTTGTAAATAAAATTAAGGACATGGGATCATGTGCAATTTTCCTAGAAATTTACAACGTATATTTAAATTTCATGGACTAGATACAAATTCAAAATCTCGCATGGGTATTCATGTAATTTGCCCAGCTCACGTGGCACTATACATGAGCTGAGCTAGACTAGACCCATTCGTAATTTAAAATTAGTTCAGGAGTTACTATGCAAAATATCTACATTTATTTAAACTGTACATTTTATCTACAATATTAATAAATAAATACCTAAAATGACGGGGAAAAGATATGCAATTTACCCCCAATGTAGCGCTAATGAACGGTTGCAATCTTTTCACCTAAACATGTGTCACCTCCTCCTTAGTCGATGATGCTTCACCGATGAGAGGCTCTGATCTGATCTTGGATTCCATCGAACGGGTGAGAGATGCGGTCTTTGGATGTCTAGGATTAGAACTGGAGCATACCCTCCATCGAACGACTAATGGATGCTCTGGAAGAACAGGGAAGAGGGTGGTCCTCCCCAACCTTCGATTTTTGATTTCTTCATCCTCCAGCGGCCTCTGCATCTGATCTTTGTCTCTCTACACCTCCAGGAGGATCGTCTGCAGCTAGTGGTGCCCTCCAGAAAGTTTGAGACCCATGGATGGGTCCAGGCACGTTGTAGCAGCAAGAGAACCTAGAGGACCTCTTCCAGGTTTGAATACGCCCCGAAAGGGGTACTTTGGATGCATAACATGAACGAAGAAAATCCTTGACTCAAGTTGATGCTCCTCGGTCAGAAATGAAGCTGGAACACATGACCGATGAGGTAGATGGAGAGAGTCTGGCTATGGGCAGAGGTGGACCCTTGATTTGCAGATCCATGACAGATCTAGTTGGCTCGATGGGTGAATCATATGGATAAGGCGATGGGAAACAAAATGGAATGAACGGGGGAGGCGGATACCGGTAAGAGCACAATGGATTGACAAAAGCCCTAGATGATCCAGCAAATGAATTAACAGGACTAAGGCTAATTTGTTGGATTTAATGTGAACTAACAATGAAATTTTAAAGACGATAAGAAAATCTACCTAAGAAATGAAAAGCGTAGATCTTATACCTATTGTGTTGGTAGGGAGCAAGGAAGATTGGAGCATCATCGTGGATCATCGCCTCATCCTTTCTTCGTCGCCTTCATGCACGAGGAAGCTCTAAGCCATCACCTAGACTTCAACACAGACGCAATAACATGGAGTAAATCTCGAAGGGGGATCAAGAGTGGAAGACTCGAGATGGATTCTTATTTATGCACAACATTTTAGATGACTTTCGCGTGATTATTTAATGGCTCGATGTGAATCGAGCGAATTTAATGAGTGTGTGTGTGTGTGTAATGTATGTAATGGGAACCGAAACCATGAAGGACTCGAGGTGAAAGAAGGTCCAGTTCAATCAGTTAGAGGCGAAGAAGGTGGCAGGCTCGAGGTGTCTGATGCAAGTCAGAGAGAAGACAGAGAGTTGGTCGAGGTCAACATTCCTTGTGATCTGATTGGTCTATGTGGGGACGCTACAAGAAAGTAGTTCTTATTATTTGAAAATAATTAATTAAGTATAGTAAATGGTTTTAGTAATTTTTGGTTATAAATAAAATTTTTATTATTTTATGTAGTATTTTCATATGATTTTTATTTTTTGGGTCTAATTATTACTAGTTAATTATTAAGGGTATATTTATAGGTATATTCATCTATGTTTTGGGTATTTTAGTTTTATTTTGTAGTTTTAATTTTATTATTTTATTTTCTTCATTTATATATTGATAATTGTTTATACACATAAATATATTTTTATTTCCTTTTTCTGATATTATTTGTATACTTAAACAAATAGTGTCATATAATATATAGGTATAAGTATAGGTATTCCATCTATATACTTATATAGGATATTTTATTTTTGTTTTCTATATGGTTTTTTTGTAGTTTGAATATGTACATATATCATAAAAAATATTTACAAAATTATAAAAATAATAAAAAAATGAATATTTTATTCATATATATGTACAGTAGGAACCATAGACCTGTTATGCTCTATGGATCTGAATGTTGGCCAGTGAACCATAGACATGTGAAAAGAATGGTTGTAGCTGAAATGAAAATGCTAAGGTGGATGTCTGAACACACACGTAAAGATCGGATTCAGAATGATGTAATCAGAAAGAAAGTTGGTGTAGCTCCGATCGAGGATAAGATGTGAGAAAACCGCTTAAGATGGTTTCGTCATTTGCAAATAAGATCAGTTGATGCACCAGTTAGGAGATACAAGTGTTGGGATGTTAAGCCGGCTATAAGAGGGTGAGGATGGTCGAAGGAGTGTTGGAAAGAAACTATACGAAGGGATCTTAGTTTTGTGGATATAAGTGTGGGACTGATCCACGATAGATCTAAATGGAGGCGAAGAATCCATGTAGTCGACCCTACTTGTTGTATATGTACAATAGGGTCCAAAACCTAACTTTCACACCTTAACTCATAAAAATATGAAACTATCTTCATTAAATATCTTATTAGTTGATCATCGCACCCACCACTAACTAAAGACCTGCATCTGACGAGAGTGTGTTTGTGTTAGCTGACCCAAAGGATTATCTTCTATCTGCTAATATCAGAGAGGTTTGATTTTTGATGGATGATTTTGAGACCCAAGGATTCCTCTTTGGTGAGGAAGACTCACAATGCATAGACCTTGGAGTTCCCCCTTTCGGTAAGTGGCGTTGCATTGATGACATCAGTGGCATTTACGCCATAGACACTTTAGAGTGGAGGGAAAACTTAGTAGGGACTATAGAGGTCGAATTTGACCTTACTACTTTCATCAAGGAATTCAGGCCTTCCCATTTTGACCTAGCGGAGACTTCTCAAGACGAGCATGACCACACTACTTCCACTGACTAGTTCATGCCTTTCTTCTTTGAGATCACTTAGGACCTTCATAAAGGTCAATCATGATCGGTTTGTGTCTGCTAATGACCCTGATATTGACCTGCACCTTGTTATATTCATTCCTCAGTGGTCACGCAAGAAGGTTCGCTTTCTATCTTCTTGATCTTTTTACATCCACCTCTTTGTATATCCACTTTAGTTTTATTTCCTTCCATCTTCTGTTTTTTATCATCCACCCCATTTTATTTGTCCCAATTATAGGGGGTGGACGAATTTTTTTTCATTATGCATTCGGTTTCACCACTCTTGTTATTGCCTATACTTAGGACTCTTTTACCCTAAGTATAAGGGGGTGATAAGTACATTCTTCCCTCATATATTTTCTGTTTATTTTTTTGACCCCCTAAACTCTCTCCTTTCCTTGTCTATACTTGAAGATATCTTACCCTAAGTATAGGGGGATACAGATTGAGTTGTCATTTGTTCATTACTACCCTCAACCATCCTTGCATGTAGACATAGCCTGCTATACTTAGGATTATTTCATCCTAAGTATAGGGGGGATGTTGACTTCTCATTTATCCCTTCATTTTTTATTTCAATGTTGTAGTATAGGATTTTCTATACTCAGTACGAGTTATGTCTTCTCTTTTTCTCTCTGATCTATGGGGACATATCACATGCTAAGTATAGGAGGGTCATATACGTTGTATATATATTAGACATAACTCGTGCTTTTGTATTTTCAATACGTATGGTTAAAATACAATTAAATTACACACTTGTATAAAACTCATTAAAATTCTTTGTATATATTGATTAATAAATCAAGTTAAAAATATTTTTTGCTAAATATTTGAAAAATAGCTCGAAAATCCTTTTGAAAACAAATTGGAAAATATTTTGCTAAATATTTTCAACCTTTGTAAAAATATTTTGTATGAAAAAATTTCTTTCTCTGTTTGAAATAAAATGTTTTGAAAATCAATGTGCAAATGTTTTGGAAAATGGTTGCAAAAATATTTTAAAAAATCTATATATATTATTTGAAAAATCATTGTAAAATGATTTTCAAATTTTGTACATGTTTGTAGAAAATATTTATCAAATTAGTTTGTAAAACAAAGTTTTCAAATTGTTCACAAATTCTTTTCAAATTATTTTAAGAACTATATACAGTCTTTACAAACATGTAAATTCCTAAAACAGAACTCATGTAAATAAAGGGATGCACTCCCATATAAATATATGTACATGTTCCCTTTTCCAAAAACTCTTTATTTTCCAAAATCCTTAAAAATTTGCAATACCAAAAATCGTAAAAACATTTGTAATTTCAAAAATTACATAAAAATTTGCAAACTTTTCTTTAAAAAAATACATAAAAAGTTCAAAAATCAAAAAATTGTGTTACAAAAAGATTTTTTTCATTGTACATAACATTTTCATTTTTCAGATTGAATTTGATAATTGAACTAATCTAAGTAAAATCTGAAGATTAGAGCTCGGTTGGACCTTAAATCTACTTAATCACTGGAACCCTATAGGAACTAGAATTGAGATACTTCAAGTCCACTAAACTTAATTCTTTGAGACCACGAGACTTCGTTTAGTGTTGTATTGACTGCCTAAGTAGAGTATTTTGGAACACACGCAAGACTCTTGTTGATAATGACCAATTTACACACATGCACCTTATACTTTACTCACCTCAGTTGAAGTGGTGGAGGGCTGGATGAGAAACAAATCAATGGAAACATCAAAAGTGACACATTTGTGGCCATTGTACCCCAACCCGATCCTGTAGTGACGAGGTCTAAAGACAGAAGTTGTGGGTTGCAATAATGCTTCAAAAGAGGGATAGTCTACTGGCTCAAGAAGAAAAAAGTCCTTATGTATAGTATTCAAAAAATGGAAAAATCAAAAACTCCAAAAAAGTGGGCAAGCCTAAATTAAAATAAAATACTTGTAGGAATATGTATATTTTTACAGTCAAATAAGCAAGCTTGACTTCAAAGTTAGATATTTGTGAGCATGTAGTTGGATGACTTGGCTACACTGGTCAAGCATCCTCTGATTGGTAGCTAGATTGGCTACCATCTATTCTTCTCTCCACATCCTCTTCTTGAGTTGGTTCTAATTGAACTTAGAAGGGAATACCTGACTTCTCGAGGAAAGAGTTGTTGGATTGGGGAATTAGGTCACCATTTTGGAGAAGACTGACTTTTACCACTTCAACCGAAGAGATCTACATATCATACACACTATCCAAGATAGATTCATAGTCATAAGGGTTTGTGTATAAGTTGACTTCTTCTGCCTTGGCTATTGAGGAGATTGAGCAGAGTTTTGTGATTCTCGAAGGTTGTAGGGTTTCAAATCTATTTTTTTAATAAGGTTGCGACTACCCCTAAAACCCAAAGGTCTGACCTAAGCTCCAAACTTTGATTTTATGAAGAAAAGTTTGAAAGTTAAAATCAATCCAAGTTCTTTCTTTTTCTTTTCTTTCTTTTATTTTTGCGCTTATTGCATAAGTGTTTGCTAGGGAAAACAAAGACAAGTATAGTGGGTGATGAATCTCCATTTCATCGCCTTTATTCTTTCATTTTGGCTTTTAAACCCTAGCTAATTGCATGTAAATATCATTATTCCTCAAACTTACATTCATTATTTATTATATAAACTACATTATTTAAAGCTAAAATAAAATAATAAAGAAAAGAAAATAAGATAAAATAAAATTACAAAGGTATTTTATGACCCTAAATCCTGATATCTAGGAATCACAATGACTTGATTGACAAAGAACAAAGTAGGGAGAGATAATGGTAAAAAACACAATAAAAACCTTAATTTTTACCCTTCAATAATTCATTTTTAGTACCCATTTTGTTTAGTCAGAATAAAATTCCAACACCAAAACTTATCAGACCATATATTCTCCATATGAACACTAAATGTACAAAATCACCTTTAATTATATGTAATTTTTATTAAGATATTTAATAAATATGGTCCCATTTAATTTGTAGTTAAGATGTAAAAGTAAGGTTTTGGATCCCTATTATACTATATACCAGAATAAAATATTCATTTTATTTATTCTTTATAATTTCGTAACTTTATATTTTACAATTTTGCAAATATTTTTTTATAAAATACATATATATTTAAAATAGAATAAAATCATAAAAAATATAATAAAATGAGATAGTATATAAATATATATGAATATATTATACTTATAAATATATAATAACTATACATTATTATTTAAGTGTACATATTATATCAAAAAATATAATAAAATATATTTATGTGTATAAAAATAAGTTATAAATATATAAGTTATGAAAGTAAAACAATAAAGTATAAAATATAAAATAAAAATAAAATAAAATATACACAACATAGGTCAATATACTTATAAATACACTTGTTAAGAATAACTTGTAATAAATTAAGTCATAAAATTAAATAAAAAACACAATAAAATTGTAAATAAAATAATAAATATTTTTTATGTTTTAACATAAAATTAAATAAATCATTTATTATTTTTTTAATTATTTTTGAATTTTAATATTGTTTGTCTTTTTGTGGGAGACATGGCCCAATCAGATCACGCCTCTCGTTGACCTCGTCAACTTCATTGACCCAAGTCTATGCTAGTTAGAACCTCGCTTTAACCTCCTCTTCTCCCTTTTTATCCAATCGATGTATTCATCGATACAGATTGATTCCTTCACCACTTTTCATCCTTGATTCATGACCTATCATGCCAGCTTGATTCCTCGAGTTGAGATCCTCTATATCAAGCTGATCAGCTCGATCTTTCCCTCTTGTTTATCACTACATGTACAAAACCGCCTCTCCACCCTTCATTCGAATTTGGTTCCCTTTTTCTTCGCCTCTTCCTCTCAGATCTTGCCCTAAGGGTAGAGCACGATGATAGCGAGTTTGCCCAGGAATTTTTGTAATGAGGAGATGCAAGTAGGAGTGGTTCCCACCATCTCCGGACATCTTAGTCGTTGAGTTCCATCTCGTGGCCTTAGGATACTTGAGGTTTGTTTTTCTTCTCTTTTCTTGCTCTCTAGATTCCTTGTAGACTTAGTTCCATTTTATGCTTTTATCTTGTGGTTTAATAACTTATTTAGTCTAGATTTTAGGACTCCAGCTTCATCAGAGCTCAAGAGCTCCGGCCATTGTCCTTGTCATAACCATTTTCGTTCTGATCACCCACAGACACTCTACTTCTTCCCCTTCCACTTCTCCACTTTTAGCCATTCACAACCACCTAGATCCAGTCGGATTTGGTCTTCGAAGTCCAAATCCTCCACCCTTCGTTGGACTTCGTCACCCCCACCATTCCGCCACCATCTGCACCAAATAAAGGCCAAGACCTTTGCTTGTGCCTCGCCAGTGTTTCTGACTTCTTTGTAGGACATGAAGGGTGTGTCTGAGCCCCATTTTGCATAAGGAATACCCTCCCAGGTCACGGAGAACCTCAAGCTTCAGGAGATCGACCAGTAGCCCCCAGATCATTTTGAAGCCTGATGAATACCCATTCATCACTCTTTATTCTTATATTTTAGCTACAAAAACCTTTGCAAATGCAGGTAGATATATGTAAATACAAATAATTACCAAAAGCATGCATTGTGTAAAAATTTATAATTAGCATGTTTTTGTGCAAAAATAAAAGAATAAAGATTAAAAAAGAAAAAGAGGGAAATATTTAGAATAAATATTGAGCAACCTAACCCAAGGGAGGGCTCAGCATGGGCCTAACCGCATAAAAGCCAAAGTAGAGGGAGATAGGGGTTCTTGTGTAAATATTTATGTAAATAAATAAAATTATATTTTCCTCAACCAAAAATATTCTTGTAAATATTTGTACATATTTGGAAAAGATAAAAACAAAATAAAAATTTGAAAATCAAAAAGACCAAAAATATCCTTCCACCATGTACATAGACCATGCCTCCTTATTTATTTAACCTTATAAATAAATAAAATTATTTTCTAAACTTTTTGTAATTATTCTCTGCTATAGTTTGTAAATAAAATAAATAAAAAGAATCAAAACAAAAATCAAATAAAAAATAACAAAATTAAAATTACAAAAACATATTGTACATATACCTATATATAGCCCTATTATGTAAATACCTTATTTTTATTTTGAAAAATTAATTAAAAATCACCAAAAAATAGAAAAAATTAAAATAAAAATATTTTATGTTTTGAGTTTTTAATAATTCGGTCATTTCCTATTTTATTTCGAATTTTCAAATCATTTATGGCGTGGCCTCTCCTGATTGGTCCACGGGGGATGTTGACCCCCCGGTCAACTCCCCCCCTTGGACCACAGAGTTCCGGATTCGAGCGGCCAACCCGATTTCCCCATTTTATACCCGCTCGACCCGATTGCCTAACACCCAAACCCCGGCTCCGTTTGTCACCTCCCACATCCGACACCCTCGCCGGGCGTCAATCTCGGGGTCCGCGCACCACCGTGACCCTACCCGAGCTCATCTTTTCGGACCCCGAGCCACTTAAATACCCAGCTCCGCCGCATTCTTTGGGGATCTTTGGCTCTCCACCCTTCATCCCGTGACCTCCACCGCAGTCCCTGAGGTGACAGCTCTCGATTGCCCGTGTCGCAGCGAGGAGGGGGTGGCCGGACCACTGATCCGGCGACGTAGCGCCGCTGTGCTCCGCCTCGTGCAGGAGCTTGAGCCTCAGGACCAGACGACCTTCGAGGCCACGACCGGGAGCTACCTCACCTCCAGCCTAGTCTACTCGATCGCCCCGGTAACCTTTTAGCTTTCCTATTTCGCCTAATTTCTAGTTTGCCCCAAATCGTATCGCCACTGTATTCCGTTGATTCCGACCACCTCGAGCATCATTTCGATCATCGGAACCCACGTTCACCATCGCCTTTCCTCCACGCACCTTCTCCGCCCCTTCGTTCAACCCAGCTCGCACAGGAGCTGGGGTTCGAGCTCCACCGTCCGTCGCTCGCCGGAGCTCGATCATCCCGACGCATAGACCACCTTCATGCCGCCTTACCGGGTCGAGGCATTTTGCCCTCGACCCGCGAAGCTTCTGAGCTGTTTTGCAGGTCCAGAGGAGGCCATCTGAGGCTCCCCTACATCCAGGCCAGGAGCTTTCCTCCGCCGACCTCGCCGGAGCCCCTCCAGGGTTCGGCTGGGCCATCGGAGGCCACCACCAGCTGCGGAACTTCATCGCGGACCTGTTCTGATCTTCAGAGGCAGCAGACGAGGACCACCGTGCTCGCACCTGGCCGGCGAAGCTCGCCGGCCAACTGTTCTTCCAGGATCCTCGAGCGCCGTCCGATCGCCCTCAGCACTCCAGTTCTCATCACGTCCATCCACACAGGAGCTGCAGCCACCGCTTGATCAGCCCGAGGGACGATCCTGACCGTCCAAACAGAGAGAGAGGCGCCATTCACCAGCATCCGTCAGATCTGCCACGCGTCTCGCTATCAGACGTCGATCAGGCCCACGTGCGGAAGGAGAGAAGCGCCCGTCGTCCAGAACCGTCAGATCTGCTACGTGGCGCACATCCGGCCGTCGGCGTAATAAAAGGGGTAATTTACCGTAGGCCCCCTTTTAGTTTATGCTTTACGTTTCAGTCCTGTAAATAGTTTGCGTACTTTATTTACGTTGGGTTATTTGCACATTGGACTTTATCCTTTAGTTTATTTGCATTTATGCCCCTGTTTGTGTGAGCCACGTGCGTCGTCACGTGTATATTTGGTGTATTTGCAACTCTAGTCTTGTAGTTCTGGATGTCTGTTATTGAATGAAAACTTTTTGGTAATTGCATATATGCCCCTGTGAGTGTTTAATTACGCATGTGCGCCTATTTTGTGGGTTAATTGCAATACAACCCCTGGACTTTTTGGTACGAGTTACCAAAAGGTCCTCGGACTTGTTTTTCTTACCAAAAGGTCCCTGAGTGCCCCAGGCACGCGCCGCGCGCGTGCGTTGCTGGGTTAATTGCACCTGGACCCCCAGAACTTCGGGCATTTGCACTTCAGTCCATGTGCACAGTGCCCTCGTGTGATTTTTGAATAAAATATCAAATCACCTCCGAATTCGATGAAAATTTGACATATGGCTCCTGCCATGGTGTAGGATTTTTGAGAATTTTTGAGGACATTTCTGAGTTTATTTACTATTTTTAAAAATTCAAAAACATCCATCTTTGGCACTGTTTAGTTTGAAAAACCCCAAAAAAATATAAAAACCCCCCTAAAAATTCTATAAAAATTAGGTACTGTTTATTTCGTGCTTCTTGATTTTCTAGCCACTTTTGGCTATTTTCCACTGATTAAAAACCATAAAAACTTAAAAACACCCAAAAACTCATAAAAATCATATTAAATAATCTAAAAACCCAAAAACAATAATTTTGGTGCTCAAATTTTCCTTGTTTTGTCTATTTTACAGGAAAAATACCTCTAGGTCCCTCTGAGATCCTTAGATATTTTATTTAGGGATTTTGGGCCTGGCTGGACAGTACCCAGCATTTTTGCTACTGGTTGATTTTTAGAAAATAAAACACACATTATAAAAATCCCAAAAATTCACCAAAAACACTAAAAAACCTAAAAAATATAAAAACATTTTTGTTTGAATTTTTGCTTGACTTTTGATGCATTTAATAATTATCTAAAGTGTGTTTGAATTTGTTTGTCTTTTGTTTTCTTCACATTTAAAAATCCAAAAAATATATATATAAAAATCATTAAAAAACCACTAAAAATATTTTGCCTTTTGTTTTATTCATTCTTGACTACTTCGTAGGCTTTCGGCCAATCCGTGCTCCTTGAGTTCGACCCTGGGTGCTATACCAGGTTAAACATATAGCAGGACCGCTTTTCGTGATTTTCTTGATTTGATCTTTTTCGAGTGGTTCATTTTTCTTGATATACATTGTCTGATCGCTTGGGGTCACAACGACCTATTTCTGTACCTTATACCTTAGTGATCGGGCGTGTTATCAGAATGGCGCCGTTGCCGGGGAGCACGGCTTAGTAGTCGTTTTTAGCTTTTTCCGCGGTTTTTGATTTTCGCGGCTTTTTGCACAGATTCTTGTATATATATATATATATATATATTCTTCTGATATTTTTGATAATAATTCTGGACTGACCACTTTTCTCTGTTTCTTGCGAGGGCCCGAGGAGCGAGGGCGGCATTCCTAGGAGCGCCGGTGCACCCGAGCGAAGCGGAGGCGGCTCGTTTCTTCATCGAGCAGCAGGAGAGAGCGAGAGAGAGAGTTGAGTGGGTGAGGATAGTTTAGAACTATATTATTGTTGTAATAATACAGGTACAGTCAGAGACAGTTGGACTCTCGGGTCTGTTTCGCCGAGCACCGGTGTGCTCGGGGGACCCTTTAGATTTTTCGCGGTTTTTCGCGGTTTTCTTCTGCTTCTTTTTACTGCCTTTTCCGGTGTTTACGCGGTTTTTGATCGAGCCCCTAGCCGTAGGATTTTCTGGTGATTGTGCCGTAATTAGTAGGATCCACACACCTAACTGCTTATCTGTTCCCATAGAACGTTAATTGGACCTACTAATAATAAATAATAAAAAAATAACTTAGTCGCTTTCCTGAGAGCCTACGCGCCGCGAGCCTGCCCCGTCAAGCGCTACTCCTGAACTCGACCTGTCGAGAAGAGGAGGGGTGGGTCTAGACCGGACTCTTTGGATCGAGGGCGAGTGACTGAGTTAGACGGTTCTGCGCTAGAAATTGCTCGTTTAGGACTCGGTTTGTCCCGTTGCATCATTTAGGTAGTTTTCTTTCAGTCTTTAAATTCTGCGCGAATCACTTGCATGTAGAGTGCTGGAGACAAGGTACGCATTTCTATCTCAGCATGCATCATTGATTTCTCGCGCATCGGCTTTTTCGTCTTCTCCCCCTGTTTTCGGACTTAATAATCAGGAGAACCGAAAAATTCGTTAGGCCTTTTGTTTGATTTGAAAAATATTAAAAAGAAAAACCATAAAATTGGGACTGGCTAAGACTATTGATCTTAAAAACCGCTCACCCTAAAAATTTTTTGTCTTGGGGAGAGCAACCCCCTCATTGTATGGTTTGGATGCGCGAGAGAGTGACCCGCACCCTAGGTAGAGCCTCCCGGTGCTAGCTCCAACCGATTATCGACTCTTCCGTGCGGGCCAGTCGGTTGGGATAGCATCGGATATCCTAACAGGTCACGTAATCGCTCTAATATTTTGTGTGTTCACCAAAATAAAATAGACAAGATAATTTGACCGAACTTTCACGGTCTTCAGCTCGCGTTGCGTTGGTGAACCGGGGGTTTGTTTGTGATCATAGTTGACTCCAGATCTCATCCGCCTTACTCGCCAGATCAAGATGATGGGTAGACGGTCTCTTAGGCAGCCTTTGGCTGCACCGCTTTCGGGCACGTCTACCCGATCATCTAGGTTGGCCCGCGAGAGCCGAGACCAGCTCTCTGAGCCCGAGTATGATTCCGCCCTGTTCCCCCTCGACCCCCTTTCTTCTGGTATTGAGAGACATGAGCCCGAGGAGAGATTAGCAGATTTTACAGCACCTGAGTTGGGCTCATTTGATTTTGCAGACATCGCCATGGCCGGCAGTTCAGATGATCACCCCCGTCAGCCCGAGCATTTTGTACTAGACCAAGGGGCGATCAACTCCACCCTGATCGCATCACTCGAGACAGTTCAGCAGCAGCTACGTGATCAGAGGGCATTCATGATAGAGATGAGGCGAGAGTTGGAGAGGCTCAGAGCAGAGCGAGACCAGCAGAGCGAGCCGGAGGAGATGCCAGATGCAGAGGCAGCAGCCGCAGCAGCCGCAGCAGCAGCAGCCGCTGCCGCCGCAGCGGCAGCCGCCGCGGCAGGAGGACCACCACAGCCGATGCGGGCGTTACACAACCCCGGATCTACTCTGATGCATCACTGGGTGGTAGTGCCAGCGATCGTGGGGGACTTCAAGTTCCCCCCGAACACCTTGCAGTTACTGCCCCGTTTCCACGGACTAGCCACTGAGGAGCCCCACCTCCACCTCCAGGAGTTCTTGATGATCTGCAGCACTGTCCACGATCGCCACGTGGACCAGGACACGATCCGGATGATAGCCTTCCCTTTTTCACTGGCAGATAGAGCAGCCACCTGGCTGAAGCATCTAGGGAAGTTTGTCTACACCTAGGAGCAGCTCCGCACCGAGTACTTGAAAAAGTACTATCCACTCGGGCGGACGAATGCAGCGAGGGCCCTGATCAGCAACTTCTCCATGTTCCCCAATGAGCAGTTTCACGAGGCATGGGAGAGGTTCCGAGAGCTCCTAGACAGATGCCCGCACCACGACATCTCCAAGCCGAACCTAGTTCAGAGCTTTTTCAGCGGGTTGACGCCAGAGCTTCAGGGTCTGGTGAACGCTTCTTGCGGCGGGTCCTACTTTGCCAAGGACCACGATCAGGTCTGGGCCATCTACGAGGAGATGTCCGTGAACTACATGGTGATGTCCCAGACCAGGTTGTATTCTCAGAGACCCCAGCCACAGCAGCCAGGACCCGTGCAGTACCAGCGGATAGCACGGGTAGATGCAGGTCCATCCAGTTCGTCCGCAGTCGCAGCAGCACAGGCAGAGTCATCCGCTGCGGATATGGGTATTATCAGCGAGAAGTTGGACCGCATGGAGCTGATCGAGAAGAAGCAGTGCCAGAGCATCACTCAGATGGAACAGATGGCACAGGTTCTGAGCGACATGAAGACCCAGCTCATGTGTCTCCAGGAGGCACAGACGGCTTCACAGCCCCGTCTTCTGTCGTGAGGCGATACCGGCGGCAGCAGCAGTTCGTCCCAGTGCTCCAGCTCCTCACAGCAGCCTAGACAGGTTCACCTTGTACAGGCGGAGCCGTACCAGCAGCCGCAGCCCACCTACCAGTCCCCACCATCTCCAGAGATGCAGATGGTGCTCTACCAGCCGGATCAGCCTCTGGCAGTACTGCCGCCAGCCCCCTTCGATGCAGAACCGTTGATGGATGTCAACGGGATTTGGTATGACCGCCCCCAGCCTGGGATACGACGAGACCATCTCGGATTCAGGTGGGGGAGTGGTGGTGCCCAGCCCCAGCAGCAGCCGTCAGGACAGGGAGGGCAGTACTTCCAGCAGAGAGACCAGCACCAGCCGCAGCAGCAGCCCCTAGCATATCAGCAGCACCAGCCATCATCCTACGGTCCTCGTCCCTATCAGCAGCAGGGACAGTCATGGAGACGTGAGCAGCAGGCTCACCCGATGCAGCAGCAGCACCCGTCCTCATATCCCTCTTACCAACACCATCAGCAGCAGTTCCAGCAGCCTCACCCACAGAGAGGCTACCCGTCGGGCTCCCATGAGAGCCCAGCTTTGGATGACATCGCCCGCCTCCTCACGGACCAGCAGGCCACATTCAGACGGGAGATGGACGAGTTCCGCCAGGAGATGCGGGACCTGGTGAGAGGGAAGGCCGCCATTCCAGCCCAGATTGAGCCGAACCTGAACAACCTTAAGAGGAAATCTGAGCAGGTAGTACATACTGAGTTAGCCACTCCTAGTGACCCATTTGATGAAACATCTTCGGATCTATTTGATGCTGATTTTGTCACACTTAGGAGCGGTAGGACCCCAGCAGGCGGCGGCGCCTCATCTGAGCTTCACCACGAGGACACTCCAGAGGCGCCACATGAGGAGGAGGAGAGCGGTACTGAGGCCGCTCCAGATGATGATGGTGGCACTAATGCCACCAAGGTGCTGATCCCACCGACGGTACTGAGGCCGCCGCTTCACCAGATCTAGGAGGTGGTACTGATGCCACCCGTTCAGCCGAGCCAGCCCGCGGTACTGATGTCGCACGACGTCTACCAGCAGCAGCAGCAGAGCCAGCCCGTGGTGGTACTGAGGCCACCGGTGTTTGTACAGATAGATATGTTGTTTTTCCTCGCATTCCTGTATCTCAGAACTCTGTTGTGAATAAAGGAAAAGGTTTACTTTCTTCTGGTCCCACTGTGGTGCATGATGTATGTGTGGATCCGGTCCTTGAACCGTCTAGACCTTTTCCTAGTCCTTCATCTGAGAAGGACCCAGTGATCCCCTTCCCTAGAGCCCTTCAGATGGGGAAGGGGAAGAAAAAAGAAAATCCCAAAAAGAGAGAGCTTGAGGAGTTCAGCCAGAGCATGATCGATCGATTCCACATCCAGCTGACCCTCCAGGAGGCTTTGCAGCACATCCCCCTTCTCCAGAAATCTTTGAGAGACAGGACTACAGTCAGGAGGAGGAGGAGGAACCACACTTCCGAGATCCATGTGCTGACGAAAGCCACGTGTTTTGCGATCCAGAATCGACTGCCAGCTAAGAGGCCAGATTCAGGGGCCCCGTATGTCAGATGCCAGATCAGTGAGCAGAGGTTCGACCGTACTCTTCTAGATAGCAGATCGTCGATCAACCTTCTTCCGGCAGCCCTTCTCGACCGCTTCGAGTTGGGCACTCTTCGACAGAGAAGGACAGTCCTTCAGTTCGCTGATCGATCTGTCAAGAGGCCGAAGGGGTTATTACGAGACGTTATCGTCACGATTCAGGGCCTGAAATTCCCCGTGGACTTCGTAGTGTTGGACATGGAGATCCCTGAGTCAGTGGCCGATACCCCCATCATCCTTGGTCGTCCGTTCTTGGCCACAGCCAAGGCAGTGACTGATCATGATAGCGGGAAGGTGTACTTTCGCGTCGAGGGCGAGAGTATACAAATAGAGACGGTCGAGGACTACAGAGCTAGATTCAGAGCCCGCTCAGATGCGAGTACAGACTCAGAGCAGCTGACAGACGCAGAGCCAGACATCCACCAGGACTGTGATTTTGTGATCAC
Source organism: Ottelia alismoides (assembly GCA_037367405.1). NCBI lineage: Eukaryota > Viridiplantae > Streptophyta > Magnoliopsida > Alismatales > Hydrocharitaceae > Ottelia > Ottelia alismoides. Next base: position 45,077 of record JAZKJV010011738.1, read on the forward strand.
AGATGATGAGGCAGCTTGGGCATACCTTGAGACACAGACCACCCTCTCACTTTCAGACACAGCTGATGCCGAGATGATAGCAGAGGAGAGTCTGGAGAGCACAGCCCTGGTTCAGGATACTATAGAGGCAGCAGAGCCGGTCCTCGATCGCAGCACGATGACTAGTGATGGTGGTGCTGAGGCCACCTTGTTTTTCGGTGGTACTGATGCCACCGCTTATGATACAGATCCCTCGGATTCAGAGTCTGATTGGGTCGATTGCTATGATCAGATGCCAGACCTGAGTCCATCTGAGCCTATAGATGAGGAGGAGGTAGATGCAGAGCCGAGCAGAGACAGTATAGTTGAGCCGCCTTCTCCCGATCCAGTTTGCGAGAGTACGCTTTCACTTTCCCAGGCAGATTTGGCCGACCTTGCAGCTTTCACTCAGCTTCTTCCACAGCCAGATTTGCCGGCACCTAGCATTCCAGAGCTGAAGCCGCTCCCTACTTCGCTGAAGTATCGATTCCTTGTGGGCGATCTAGAGATGTACCCAGTCATCATCTCCGCCGAGTTGACTGGAGAGCAAGAATCCCATCTGATGGGGGTTCTTTAAAAGAACCGCAAGGCGATCGGATGGAGCGTAGCGGATCTCCATGGGATTAGTCCAGCAGTGTGCTCCCACCATATCTACCTTGAGGAGGGGGCGAAGCCGTCGCGTGAGTTCCAGCGGCGACTGAACCCCAACCTGAGAGAGGTCGTGATGAAAGAAATATCAAAATGGTGGAGCACAGATTTTATTTATCCCATTTCCGACTCCAAGTGGGTCAGCCCCTTGCATGTGGTGCCCAAGAAGACGGGCATCACGACTGTGATCAGTGAGTCGGGAGAGGAGATCGCTACACGAGTACCCACCTCTTGGAGGGTTTGTGTTGACTACAGGAGACTCAACCAAGCCACCAAGAAGGACCATTTCCCCCTGCCTTTTATTGACCAGATCATTGAGAGACTGGCAGGGAAGAGCCATTATTGCTTCCTGGATGGGTACTCGGGCTACAACCAAGTGGCCATCGCTCCTGAGGATCAGGAGAAGACCACCTTTACCTGTCCCTTTGGTACATATGCCTTTCGACGCATGCCATTTGGGCTATGCAATGCCCCTGCGACATTTCAGAGGTGCATGCTGTCGATCTTTTCGGACATGGTAGGGGAATGTTTGGAGGTCTTCATGGATGATTTCTCGGTCTACGGTGACGGATTTGATTCTTGTCTTGACTGCCTAGACCGGGTACTCCAGCGATGTATTGAGTATCATTTGGTTTTATCTTGGGAGAAGAGTCACTTCATGGTGACTCAAGGGACGGTGCTTGGCCACATCATCTCCAACAGGGGCATGGAGGTTGATACGGCCAAGGTTGATGTCATTAGGAAACTCACATCGCCGTCCAATTTGAGGCAGCTACGGTCATTCCTGGGGCACGTTGGATTTTATAGGAGATTTATTCAGGATTTCAGCAAGATTGCCCGGCCGTTGACTGACCTTTTGACGAAAGACACCGAGTTCCTTGTCGATGACAAGTGTCTTTTGTCATTTGCGACTCTCCAGCAGTGCGTGATCGAGGCTCCTGTCCTCCAGCCGCCTGATTGGTCTCTCCCATTTGAGATCATGACGGACGCCTCCGATGTTGCCGTGGGGGCAGTGCTGGGACAGAGGAGGGATGGAGTTCCATTTGCCATACACTATGCTAGCCGCACATTGGATTCCGCCCAGCGGAATTATACGGTCACAGAGAAGGAGATGCTAGCAGTAGTCTTTGCCCTAGATAAGTTCAGATCGTATATCATTGGATCTAGAGTGACTTTGTTTACAGATCACACCGCCATCAGGTACCTCATGGCAAAGAAGGATGCCAAGGCCAGACTGACTAGATGGATCCTTCTACTCCAGGAGTTCGACATTGAGATCAAGGATAAGCCTGGAGTCAAGAATGTGGTGGCGGATCATCTCTCCCGATTAGAGCAGCCTGAGGATTCTGAGCAGATTGATCCCATTCGAGATACCTTCCCAGATGAGGCGATCCTTGCTATCGCCTCACTCTTGTGGTATGCCGATATTGTGAACTTTCTCGTTGCAGGGAAAGTCCCACAAGATTGGCCCAGGCAAAGGCTTGAGACCTTCTTTGCGAGGGCCAAGTCCTACCACTGGGAGGATCCCATCCTTTACCACGAAGGAGGGGATAGTGTCTGGCGTCGGTGTATTCCTCAGGAGGAACACCATAGCGTCCTCACTTACTGCCACAAGTTTGAGGCAGGAGGACATCATTCTGGGAGGAGAACGGCACAGAAAGTGCTCCAATCCGGCTTGTGGTGGCCTACCCTCTTCAAGGACTCTGATGAGTTCGTGAAGAGGTGTACTGACTGTCAGAGGATGGGCACTTGTGGACAGCGTGATATGATGCCGATGCAGCCCATTCACTTCTGTGAGGTTTTTGATGCATGGGGCATCGATTTCATGGGTCCATTCCCTAAGAGTAAGGGATTTGAGTACATTCTGTTGGCCGTTGATTATGTGAGTCGTTGGATGGAGGCTATCCCCACCCGAGCCGCTGATGCGAGGACAGTTTGCAGCTTTTTGAGGAAGCATATCATCACGCGGTTCGGGGTTCCACGAGTTCTGATTTCTGATGGGGGCTCTCATTTCATCAACGACCAGGTAAAGGCCCTTGCTAGCGAGTTCAACATAGATCATCGTGTTGCCACACCTTACCATCCACAGACGAATGGTCTAGCTGAGGTCTCGAATAGGGAGATCAAGAATATTTTGCAGAAAGTCGTCCGCCCTGACCGAAAGAATTGGTCACAGCTTTTGGACTCGGTCTTGTGGGCATATAGGACGTCTTTCAAGACTCCATTGGGCACATCTCCCTTTCGCCTCGTCTATGGCAAGCCGTGCCATTTACTTGTTGAGCTGAGGCACAAGTCACTTTGGGCAGTTACAGATATTTTGATGGATCCAGATGGTATGAGAGACCAGAGGAGGGCAGAGCTAGCTGCCCTGGAGGAGCTTAGAGATGCAGCTTTCTCAAGCAGCCTACATTATAAGGAGAAAGTTAAGGAGTGGCATGATTCTCATATCAGCCACAAGCATTTTGAGATTGGACAGAAAGTATGGCTGTTTGATGCAAGGCTACGATTATTTCCAGGGAAGCTACAGAGCAAATGGAAGGGACCTTATCTCGTCAGAAAGGTACACGACAATGGTAGCATTGATATATCCGAGTTGTCTTCTGAGAGTACCTTTCGAGTGAACGGCCAGCGGCTCAAGCCATTTCTAGATCATGAGCCGCGGGACGTTATTGTTGCCCCTATTCATTTTGCGTGAGATGTGGTCTCTTGACTCACATCTTTTGCATCTCACGCCTGATTTTCACTGTTTTTCTGCCTGTATAGATCCAGTTGTCCATATCATTCTACTCTTTAGTCCCACATCCCTTCTCTCATCTTATGATTATGCTATACTTAGGGTGTACTTTACCCTAAGTATAGGGGGGATGTAGGACCTTTGGGTATTCTTTTTATTCTTTCTGCTCCTGTTTTGCTGCCTATACTTAGGGATATTTTACCCTAAGTATAGGGGGGCAGACTCTGTATCTTCTTCACTCGGATTTCCCTTCATGTACAGCTTGCTATACTTAGGATTAGTTAATCCTAAGTATAGGGGGAAACCACCGAGTTCCTCTCATTCTATTCATTTATTCGTTCATGTACTTAGCCATTCCTTTTCACTTCCCTGTTACTAAGCACGAGTTATGTCTTCTTCATCGCTCTTGATCACTCTGAGGACATCGTTCGAGCTAAGTATGGGGGGGTGTGTATATATTTCATATATACGTTAGCCATAACTCGTACTTTGTGTGAGTGTGTTAATAAATAAAATGGCTAAAAATCACAAAAATTTAAAAATTTTCATGTACATAAACTTCTTTTATCATGCACATACATAGCTAGTGTACAAAGTATTTTTGTAAAAATGATTTCAAAAATCTCTTGTGTAAAGCTTGTGTAAATATTTTTGTATCAAAATTATGTAAATAGTACAAAATTTTTCCAAAATGTTTTGAAAATCAAAAGTTTGCAAAAATCTTGTGTAAAGGTTTGTAAATATCTTTTTGCAAAACTTGCACTTCATGCATCATCATCATCCATGATTTCAAAACATTTTTCAAAAATTTTGCATGATTGTAAAATATTTGTAAATAGCATCTTGTGTACATATATGTATATAGTTTTTCCTGGATGAGAGTTGACATTTAAACTAAGCCTAGAATTAAATTGAGAAATGGAGCTTGAATAAGATCTTAATCCACCTAACTTTAAGAGGAACCTTATAGGACTTAGGGTTAAGGCTTTTCAGGTCCAGAAGGACTTAATTCTATGAGTCCACTAGGCTATGAGCATATGTCATCTTGATGAGCCTAAGTAGAGCACTTAACAACACACGCATGACTCTTAGAGACAATGGCTTGACTTGCACCTGCACTTTACACATGGCTCTCCACGGATGAGGTGGTGAGGAGGCAGTTTCCTTTGGCTTGGGGTAGCATATGAGGGTAGTACTTCTAGGCGGAACCTCTCTTCTTCTTCTAGTGAAGGAAGTGCGTATCAACTTGGTCTAGTGGTGATGAAGGCTAAAGACAGAAGCCGTGGGTTGCAATAAAGCTTCAAAAGAGGGACAGTCTACTGGCTCAAGAGGAAAATTTCTTGCATATATGCTGCACCATGTAGATATGTTGTACAGAAGTTCTTGAAAAAAATATATGCAAAAATGCAAAAAGAACTCCAAAAAAAAAGTGGTGGGTCGGATTGAAAATTTAATAACCCCACTGGAGTGTATATAGTCAAATAAAGCAAAAGCTTATGGTATCCATGTTACATCTCATGAAGCTTGCAGCGGGAGACTTAGCTACACTGGCTAAGCTTCCAAAAGTCTATACTTCTTCCCCCTCTTCTTGAGCCGGTTGCACTTGAACTTAGAAGGGAATACCCCGCTTCTCGAGGAAAGAGTTGCTAGACCGAGGCATTAGAGTTACCAGGTTGAGGGAGGTTGTTTCTTTGTTACTTCTGAGGTAGGGAGCCACATATCACTCACACTGCATGGAAAGATTCATGGTCATTAGAGTTTGTGTATGTAGACTTGTTCTGATCTGGTTTATTGAGGAGTCTTGCCCATAGATTGGTGGAACTCAGAGGCTGTTGAGTTTTAAGCTTAAGTCCAAGTAAGGTTCCGACACATTAATAATCCAAAGATCTGATCGAGCTCCATAATTCAATTTAATAAAGGAAAGTTTAATAATTCAACCTTGATCCATGTACATTCCCCTCTTTTTCTTTTTCTTTCTTTCTTTTTTCACTTCTTTTTCAAATAAGTGTTTGCTAAGGGACTAGCAAAGTTAAGTATAGGGGGGTGATGAATACCCATTCATCACTCTTTATTCTTATATTTTAGCTACAAAAACCTTTGCAAATGCAGGTAGATATATGTAAATACAAATAATTACCAAAAGCATGCATTGTGTAAAAATTTATAATTAGCATGTTTTTGTGCAAAAATAAAAGAATAAAGATTAAAAAAGAAAAAGAGGGAAATATTTAGAATAAATATTGAGCAACCTAACCCAAGGGAGGGCTCAGCATGGGCCTAACCGCATAAAAGCCAAAGTAGAGGGAGATAGGGGTTCTTGTGTAAATATTTATGTAAATAAATAAAATTATATTTTCCTCAACCAAAAATATTCTTGTAAATATTTGTACATATTTGGAAAAGATAAAAACAAAATAAAAATTTGAAAATCAAAAAGACCAAAAATATCCTTCCACCATGTACATAGACCATGCCTCCTTATTTATTTAACCTTATAAATAAATAAAATTATTTTCTAAACTTTTTGTAAATATTCTCTGCTATAGTTTGTAAATAAAATAAATAAAAAGAATCAAAACAAAAATCAAATAAAAAATAACAAAATTAAAATTACAAAAACATATTGTACATATACCTATATATAGCCCTATTATGTAAATACCTTATTTTTATTTTGAAAAATTAATTAAAAATCACCAAAAAATAGAAAAAATTAAAATAAAAATATTTTACGTTTTGAGTTTTTAATAATTCGGTCATTTCCTATTTTATTTCGAATTTTCAAATCATTTATGGCGTGGCCTCTCCTGATTGGTCCACGGGGGATGTTGACCCCCCGGTCAACTCCCCCCCTTGGACCACAGAGTTCCGGATTCGAGCGGCCAACCCGATTTCCCCATTTTATACCCGCTCGACCCGAATGACTAACACCCAAACCCCGGCTCCGTTTGTCACCTCCCACATCCGACACCCTCGCCGGGCGTCAATCTCGGGGTCCGCGCACCACCGTGACCCTACCCGAGCTCATCTTTTCGGACCCCGAGCCACTTAAATACCCAGCTCCGCCGCATTCTTTGGGGATCTTTGGCTCTCCACCCTTCATCCCGTGACCTCCACCGCAGTCCCTGAGGTGACAGCTCTCGATTGCCCGTGTCGCAGCGAGGAGGGGGTGGCCGGACCACTGATCCAGCGACGTAGCGCCGCTGTGCTCCGCCCCGTGCAGGAGCTTGAGCCTCAGGACCAGACGACCTTCGAGGCCACGACCGGGAGCTACCTCAGCTCCAGCCTAGTCTACTCAATCGCCCCGGTAACCTTTTAGCTTTCCTATTTCGCCTAATTTCTAGTTTGCCCCAAATCGTATCGCCACTGTATTCCGTTGATTCCGACCACCTCGAGCATCATTTCGATCATCGGAACCCACGTTCACCATCGCCTTTCCTCCACGCACCTTCTCCGCCCCTTCGTTCAACCCAGCTCGCACAGGAGCTGGGGTTCGAGCTCCACCGTCCGTCGCTCGCCGGAGCTCGCTCATCCCGACGCATAGACCACCTTCACGCCGCCTTACCGGGTCGAGGCATTTTGCCCTCGACCCGCAAAGCTTCTGAGCTATTTTGCAGGTCCAGAGGAGGCCATCTGAGGCTCCCCTACATCCAGGCCAGGAGCTTTCCTCCGCCGACCTCGCCGGAGCCCCTCCAGGGTTTGGCTGGGCCATCGGAGGCCACCACCAGCTGCGGAACTTCATCGCGGACCTGTTCTGATCTTCAGAGGCAGCAGACGAGGACCACCGCGCTCGCACCTGGCCGGCGAAGCTCGCTGGCCAACTGTTCTTCCAGGATCCTCGAGCGCCGTCCGATCGCCCTCAGCGCAACAGTTCTCATCACGTCCATCCACACAGGAGCTGCAGCCACCGCTTGATCAGCCCGAGGGACGATCCTGACCGTCCAAACAGAGAGAGAGGCGCCATTCACCAGCATCCGTCAGATCTGCCACGCGTCTCGCTATCAGACGTCGATCAGGCCCACGTGCGGAAGGAGAGAAGCGCCCGTCGTCCAGAACCGTCAGATCTGCTACGTGGCGCACATCCGACCGTCGGCGTAATAAAAGGGGTAATTTACCGTAGGCCCCCTTTTAGTTTATGTGTTACGTTCAGTCCTGTAAATAGTTTGCGTACTTTATTTACGTTGGGTTATTTGCACATTGGACTTTATCCTTTAGTTTATTTGCATTTATGCCCCTGTTTGTGTGAGCCACGTGCGTTGTCACGTGTATATTTGGTGTATTTGCAACTCTAGTCTTGTAGTTCTGGATGTTTGTTATTGAATGAAAACTTTTTGGTAATTGCATATATGCCCCTGTGAGTGTTTAATTACGCATGTGCGCCTATTTTGTGGGTTAATTGCAATACAACCCCTGGACTTTTTGGTACGAGTTACCAAAAGGTCCTCGGACTTGTTTTTCTTACCAAAAGGTCCCTGAGTGCCCCAGGCACGCGCCGCGCGTGTGCGTTGCTGGGTTAATTGCACCTGGACCCCCAGAACTTCGGGCATTTGCACTTCAGTCCATGCGCACAGTGCCCTCGTGTGATTTTTGAATAAAATATCAAATCACCTCCGAATTCGATGAAAATTTGACACATGGCTCCTGCCATGGTGTAGGATTTTTGAGAATTTTTGAGGACATTTCTGAGTTTATTTACTATTTTTAAAAATTCAAAAACATCCATCTTTGGCACTGTTTAGTTTGAAAAACCCCAAAAAAATATAAAAACCCCCCTAAAAATTCTATAAAAATTTGGTACTGTTTATTTCGTGCTTCTTGATTTTCTAGCCACTTTTGGCTATTTTCCATTGATTAAAAACCATAAAAACTTAAAAACACCCAAAAACTCATAAAAATCATATTAAATAATCTAAAAACCCAAAAACAATAATTTTGGTGCTCAAATTTTCCTTGTTTTGTCTATTTTATAGGAAAAATACCTCCAGGTCCCTCTGAGATCCTTAGATATTTTATTTAGGGATTTTGGGCCTGGATGGACAGTACCCAGCATTTTTGCTACTGGTTGATTTTTAGAAAATAAAACACACATTATAAAAATCCCAAAAATTCACCAAAAATACTAAAAAACCTAAAAAATATAAAAACATTTTTATTTGAATTTTTGATTGACTTTTGATGCATTTAATAATTAGCTAAAGTGTGTTTGAATTTGTTTGTCTTTTGTTTTCTTCACATTTAAAAATCCAAAAAAATATATATATAAAAATCATTAAAAAACCACTAAAAATATTTTGCCTTTTGTTTTATTCATTCTTGACTACTTCGTAGGCTTTCGACCAATCCGTGCTCCTTGAGTTCGACCCTGGGTGCTATACCAGGTTAAACATATAGCAGGACCGCTTTTCGTGATTTTCTTGATTTGATCTTTTTCGAGTGGTTCATTTTTCTTGATATACATTGTCTGATCGCTTGGGGTCACAACGACCTATTTCTGTACCTTATACCTTAGTGATCGGGCGTGTTATCAAAGCCCTTGGGAGATTCGTCGAAGCTGTAGGAGTGAGTAGAGACCTTTAGCAGGCTTGCAGGTGGCTAGAGCAGTGCACATTAGTGGAACAAAGCTCGCCTTGGATGAGTTCTTCAAGCATTCTTCCATCTGCCTCGCCAGCCGTTGGATTAGTCACATCTCCCAGATCGTACATGTTACATTGGATCTTCAGAGCCTCAGCTGTAGGATACTCATGTAGGATTTAATCATGGTCGTGAAAGCTGAAGTTATATCAGTCATTCAGAGGTCATCACGTGGATAAGTAATCACCATCCAACTGCATGATCAGCGCCTTAGGGGAAAAATTACACATCCAACCCCTTAACTTTTTGTCAATTTATTTTATTTCTATATAATATTTAAAACATTTAATATTTTGTAAAATTTGCAAGGATCCTCATGTTCTTCTTTCATATTGCAATTGAGTCCTTACTACGTTACCTCATATGTCATCCCACGTGAGGTGGCCATCTTGCATGTAACCCCATGTGGGTTGTTGTATTTCGTTTTAGTATTTATAATTCAAATATTAGTGTAAACCTTTGGGTTTTTCATATTCATCCTTTCCTTTATTTTAATTGCAATTATACCCTTTTCAGTTCAAGCATTATGTGGTTGGTTTCTATTTATTAAAAATATCATCCATGCTCAGAAAAAATATGAAAGAATAGGGTTAAGTGCCTTCTAGCATTCACTTTCATGCCATTTTTATATTTGCATTTTACACATTTTTCCTCCTTTCTAATAATAAAAAATAGCAGGTTTTATCCCTATTTGCATCAAATACCCATAAAAATATAAACCTTTTTAAAAAATTCCAATAATATATATTTTTTATTATATTATTTTACAGCTCCAGCCAAAAATTCCTAAAAATAGAAAACTAAAATAATACAAAATTAAAAAGCTCCGAAATCTTTATAAAAATATAAAAAATCACCAAAACTCCAAAAAATACTAATTCCTGGTCTGTAATTTTATTATATATATATATTATATGTCAAAATTGATTTTGATAAATTTTGAGGCTTTTACTATTTTTTATCTCAAATCAATTCGAATTATTTATTTATTCCATATTTTGGAATATTTTTTACTATAAAAATACGTACAAATAGTAAAATTGCTTAAAATTACAAAAATAGTAGAAAATTTTATAAAACTAAAAATGTTTATTTCTACATTTTTTATTTTAATTTTCATGTATAACTATATCACCCTATATTATATGTATAATTATATATATATATATATATATTCTAATATTAACTATTAAAAAAAGGAAACTAAAAATCGGAAATATAAAAAGAAAATATATATATAATTGAAAACACTAAAAAATATAAAAAGTAAAAAAAAAGAAATAAAATTAAAAACTTCACAAAAAGACAATAGAAAGATAAAAGAAAAGGACAAATTTTGGAATTCAATTTCCCGATCTATCACGTTTGCTCTATGTGTTCGACACTTTACTTACTTGCACTATACACACATTTTTGTAGAGTTTAATAAAATAAATTTTAACTCCACACACTTTGTGTTTCTTTATTGATTGTGGGTTAAATATTGTTTGAATCATGGATTAGCGAGCGGTCACCTCAGTGACGCTCTATCTTCACCCTTTAGTGAGGATATTTTTAGACCCTCGCATAACCCTGTTCAACACCCTCCAGTAATTCGAGTCCTCCTGTATCTGTAGTCCGTAATAGGTAAATGGTTGGAACAATGATACATGGCTTTGATGACTATAGCGTAGAGGGAGTTGGGGTTTTCTCGGAGTTAATCTAGGATTGGAAATTAACACATATAGGTTGAGGGTTTATAGGTTTACGATACCCCAACCATCATTGGAGGTTGGGTGATAGATATGTTCCCCATGAGACTCGTGCTTGTATTTTTTGGATGGGTTACCATGACAAAGGAACCTTTGTTGACCTCCAAGATTACATATTTGGGAGCTTAACGGAGGCTAGAATGTGATTCATTTGGGGGTGAGTGAGGAATTTAGTATTACAATCCTTAAGGGTAGGGATAGGAGGTCTGCTTAAAAGTTTAGTTTTAAATTTCTTGATGATAGTTTATCAATCTGCTCGACGTGGGGATTTGGTGATAGTGGGATGCCCAGTTAGTTGATGAGGATGGTTTTAGTGCTCTAGACTAGTGTGTTGGTTGCGAGCATGCTTTCTTCTCTTGATAGCTTCAACTAATGTATGAAAGACTTGGAGTTATTGACTTGTAGACTGCTAATTTCGGAGAAGGTTTTGGGAGTTAAATTAATATAGCTAATCGCACGAGCGTTATAATTAAGAAAAATGATGATATTGTTATCAAAGAGCATATTAATGATGAGTATGTCAGAACCATGAAGACTATAGCCTTCAACTTGATTTGCTCTTGCTAGGTTCCTAAGCATGCCCTGTACCATGTTAGTTGTGTTTATGAAGATGAGAAGTAAGAGGGGATCTCCTTGACTTGCTTCACAAGAAGGTTTAAAGAACCATGTGGTTGTGTTGTTGACCTTTAGCGAGAACGTCGAGGTTTTGCGTATATCAAAGATCCACTTAATGAATTTTGGTGGGCTTCCCATCATTTGGAGGGCTTTTTGGATAGCTACCCATTTGATGGTGTCAAAAACTTTGCTTAGATCAATAATTAGTACAATAGACCTTTTTGTTTTGGGGCCATCATGAGATTGTCCTCTGTAAATTCTACAAAAGAGTCAATAGCACCTCTGCCTTCAAGGAAGGCACATTAGGAAACTCATGCTTCAACTCCTTGCTTATTTGAGATTTAAACTCATACTTCATTGTAATCCCAATTGAAATAAAGAAAAGTTGTAAAACTCATACTTCAAATCCGTTCTTTTTTGTGATTCAACACCAAGATTCCCCCAAGTCACACGGCCAAATGAGACAATACCGAGTTCCCATCACCAAATTATAAAATTTTTAAAGGATCTCCTTGTACTCCAGACCTCCAAAGCCCAACTTTTGTTACAATTAACTAATCTCATAAATATAAAAGGAGAAACATTGAGAACAATAGCAGGTTAACAATCCAGGGATGCAAAAAAAAGGTCGTTTAAATGCATGTGGTGCTCGACCGCATCCTTTAATCAAAACATGTCCATAAATAGGTGGGTCGCATAAACAATATTAAACAGCCTTAAACGAGCTTAAACAACCTTTTAAAAATATGGATCTACTTTCTTCAAAGGATCACCATTATCCATGACTTTTTGGATTCGTGCTATGAATTGTAATTGTTTATGTTGTCTTTTTTGACATTTGGCTACGAATTCTAGTTGTTTATGTTATCTATTTTGACATTTGGATGAAACATTCATTGAATTTGACAATATTCGATCTATATTGTGGATACGTTAATATATTTTTCTTATTGATTTATACTTTTTATTAATTATATATATGTAATGGCTTTTATTAATTAAAATTTTAAAATCGCATATCCCACTTAATTTCAGTTTAAACTCACGTGTATCGTTTAATCAGTAATCAATGACCCTATTGACTGAGTATCGCATATTGTTTTTTGCAACCTTGGACAATCCGACATTGCAATTTGATCCTTGGTAATGGATATTACTCCCCATTTCTCTTTGTAAAATGATTACTTTCATATAACTAATTGGGATTTCCATAAATAAGAAGTTTGATAGCAAGCTTCTCATCCCTCACATGCCATTTAGGCCCTGTTCGTTTGTGGTATAAGGAGGAATGGAATAAGGGGAATAAGCCCCCAACACGCTTCCCCGTGGTACGACTATTCCCCATTATTTCATCTTATTTCACTCTTATTCCTATCTTTATCCCACCTTACCTACCTTTATTTCACCTTATTCTCCTTATTCTTATCCTCCAGCCGAACGGAGAATAGACCCTTATTCCCCTTATTCCCCATCCTTATTCCTGCTTATTCTCCTACCGAACGGGCCCTTAACGTCCTAAGACTTTGGTCATTTGCCTTTTCACAACTTTGTCTAAGATAACGATCTCCTTTAATTTCTCTCCATCATTAATGAATGCAATCAAACAACCATAAATATTATATATGTGTAGTATAATGTAGTGGGCTCCTTGGGTAACATGTATAGGTCATGACCATAGACCCCGCAGAATTCCCTAGAACAAGCTCCATCTCTTTCAATGCCTCACAAACACACAACTTACTCGTCGATGCAAATCACATCTCTAAGGCCCTGTTCGTTTGGGATATAAGGCGGAATGGAATAGGGGAATAAGCCCCCAACACGTTTTCCCGTGGTACAACTATTCCCCATTATTTCATCTTATTTCACTCTTATTCATATCTTTATCCCACCTTACCTACCTTTATTTCACCTTATTCTCCTTATTCTTATCCTCCAGCCAAACGAAGAATAGACCTTTATTCCTCTTATTCCACATCCTTATTCCTGCTTATTCTCCTACCGAACGGGCCCTAAGTAATTATCAATCTAATTCTTCCTGTAAGAGCTTCTTGACTTATGCATCTCTGTAAATGGTGATCGAGGCCATGCTAACAAAACAATGAATAATTTCAAAATCCGTTTTTGTATATCTCATAATAATGAGTATTTTTCATTCCAAAATTTATCCTTGATTCTTGAAATTCATAAAGAATATCATATTGTTATGTATCTTGTTGATTATAAATGATTAGATTGTTTCAAGAAATGTGATGGATAAATATTGTTATATTTTTCGTTGACGAGAATAAAACAATGAATAGTGACATCTATTAGTGGCTATAGCTTCATTTTGTTCTAGTGTAAGAGCATGAAAGGTAGATAGACATCATCACAGCTGCTGGGAAATTCATGCCAATTGTTAATGCTCGGACAGGTGCGACATTCATGGCTTAATTATAGATGCTAAACGTTCATCTCTTATTATTAATTTTGTATATTTATCACTCTACAACCATTCTTTAGATCCCTCCGACGAGTCGTCGACGTTCCAACAACCCGGAAGGTCAGCTCACCGAGGCGGCCAAATTCGCATTGACCGAGTTCTTGCGTCCCCGCAGGCCGCTGAGCTGTGGGTGTGTGAGAGGTGAACAAATTGTCACGCCGGTGAAAGTAACACAGGCAGACGTGGTGGTGGATGTGGGCCAAATGGGCGTGCAGAGGCGGTCGAGATGTGACAGGCCGTTGCTGGAGGAATCAGAGGCAGCAACAGCTGTACGTAGAGAAGTGAACTCATAATTTTATTACTAGAAAATAGACATATGTATTTTTATTTAAGTGAACTCATAATTTTATTATTAGAAAATAAATATATGTATTTTATTTAGTTTTAACGTGGTTTCGTCCGTGTTATATTTAGGTGAAATTTTTTATTTTTTTATAGGAAATATCTTGAAATAGTATAATATAGAGATACATTGATAAAAATATATGATGATATTTATTAAAATAAATAAATTTATCGAAAAATATGATAAGAACAATCCTTTAACTTTAACTGCTCTAAGAAGACAACCCTATTTTTCAGTTTATTTTATCATATATAAGCCATTCAATACATATACATTTAAGCTACTCTGTGATTTGTATAGATTTGATCCATATCTGATTTTAACATTACGATAACACAATTTTGCATATCCTTGTAAAATTGTATTTGCATTGCATAAGTATTTTAAAACGGTACAGATATGGTACCACTAAGGGCCCGTTCTGTTCGGGAATAAGCAGGAATAAGAATTGGGAATAAGGAGAATAAGGGTCTATTCTTTGTTCGGCTGGAGGATAGGAATAAGGAGAATAAGGTGAAATAAAGGTAGGTAAGGTGGGATAAAGATAGGAATAAGAGTGAAATAAGATGAAATGATGGGAAATAGTCGTACCATGGGGAACCGTGTTGGAAGGAAAATGGTCCCTTATTCTCCTCTATTCTCAATCCTGTACCAAACAGGGTCTAAGGATGTGAGAGGATAAAACTTGAGGGACCCGCCATTTTTAGATTGGACTCGTCTACGTAAACAAGCCTGCATATATGTAGTTTTAGTTTGCTTATATTAGAAGAGAATCAGAATCGGATTTTGGTTGAATCAAATCGAATCTAGATAATTATCAAACTTGAGAACTTTTTTACTAGTGGAAAAAAATAAATAGAGATGGATAATAAAATTGTTCCACACGTTTTGAATATTTTAATTATTTGAGGCTTAATCATTGAAATATGATCTTATCCGGTTTAATGTGGGCCTTTTTAATGGCTTTTTCACTCCTGTTTGCCTCTGTATTGAGGGTGTGACCCTATTAAAGTTTCACTTCTTTCCTTTTATTATAGTCCTATATGTGTGATTTCAATAATGGAAATTGTTTGTATAGTGACTAACATGCTTTAGAGGAGTTCACGGCAACTAGATCGAATGGATGTTCGATCCGATTTAGCTGATTTTTACTCGGGTTTCTGGGTCTCTCTATTCGTAGATCCCGATTCCGGTTATTTATTCCATGTGAGCAGAGGTTACATGATGTTCCTTTTCGATTTGGTGGAAATCCATGGATCGATCAGGTTGCTCTTACAGACACTACCATCTCTTCACTACAACAAAATTGAGATACAGTAACATATTTTTCAAAATCCGAACTAAATTAGCTGTTGTTATATATATATATATATATATATATATATATATATATATATATATATATATAGGGTAAAATGTGTATGCCCCCTAGGGGGAGCTAACTTAGCTCCCCCCACCCTTTTTTCACAAAATTTTTTTATTTTTTTTGAAATCTAAAACCGTGTAAATTCATTATTAAATCCATATATTATGTCATTCAAATTTCATGCGAAACAGAGACTCGTACGACCTCCATCCAAACGGGATCGATTTAAAAAATCCTGTTACCGTTAAAAAAATGACTGTCTGGATGGAGGTCGTAGGAGTCTCTGTTTCTCACGAAATTTTTATAACATAATATAGGGATATAGTGATGAATATTCACGGAAAAAATTTTCAAAAAAAATAAAAAAATTTGAAGAAAATGGGGCGGGGGGAGCTAAGTTAGCTCCCCCCAGGGGGCAGCCCCATTTTCCTCATATATATATATATATATATATATATATATATATATATATATATATATAGAGGAAAGGGAGCCTACTTTGTGAAGTAGGTAACTTACCTACTTCACATTTCACTTTTTGCAAAATTTTTTATTTTTTTTCAAAAATACCACCGTGGATTTTCATGATTATATCCCTCTAATATGTCATTCAAATTTCATTAGAAACGGAGACTCCTACGGCCTTCATCCAGAACATGGAAAATACAGCAAATCTGTGACCGTTAAAAAATGACTGTATGGATGGAGGCCGTAGGAGTCTCTGTTTCTGACGAAATTTGAATGACATATTAGAGGGATATAATTATGAAAACCCATGGTGGCATTTTTGAAAAAAAAATAAAAAATTTTGCGAAAAGTGAAATGTGAAGTAGGTAAGTTACCTACTTCACAAAGTAGGCTCCCTTTCCTCATATATATATATATATATATATATATATATATATATATATATATATATATATATATATATAACCCCAGGGAGTAGCCAACTTGGCTACTCCCACCCTTATTTTCCCCTCATTTTTTTATTTTTTGGAAAATAAAAATTTGTATATTCATCATTATATCCCTCTCACATTCTATTAAAATTTCGTCAGAAACAGAGACTCCTACGCCCTCCATCCAGACGTCATTTTTTTAACGGTCGCAGGATTTTTTAAATCGACCATGTTTGGATGGAGGTCGTAGGAGTCTCTGTTTCTGACGAAATTTTAATAGAATGTGAGAGGGATATAATTATGAATATGCAAATTTTTATTTTCCAAAAAAATAAAAAAATGAGGGAAAAATAGGGGTGGGAGTAGCCAAGTTGGCTACTCCCTGGGGGCAGCCTACTTTGTGAAGTAGGTAACTTACCTACTTCACATTCCATTTTTTCAGATTTTTTATTATTTTTGAAAAATACCACCGTGGATTTTCATAATTATATCCCTCTAATATGTCATTCAAATTTCGTCAGAAACAGAGACTCCTACGGCTTCCAACAAGACAGTAATTTTTAAACGGACACAGATTTGTTGTATTTTTCATGTTCTGGATGGAGGTCGTAGGAGTCTCTGTTTCTGACGAAATTTGAATGACATATTAGAGGGATATAGTTATGAAAATCCACGGTCACATTTTTCAAAAAAATAAAAAAATTTACAAAATGAAATGTGAAGTAGGTAAGGTTACCTACTTCACAAAGTAGGCTCCCTTTCCTCTCTCTCTCTCTCTCTCTCTCTCTCTCTCTCTCTCTCTCTATATATATATATATATATATATATATAATGACGATATTATTCGTTGCGAAATGAGTTTTCTTACTCAAAATTAGGAACGGATATCATATATGTCGTTATATCATTTGCAACAATTGCTATTTTCAAAATACCAACTAATCGTCGCTATCTTTTTAATTCAAAATTTAACGATGATTAATCAGAAGTTTGAAAAATATCAATGAATAAGCGTCGCTATGTAGACCGTTGCTAATGATATAATGACATATGATATTCGTCGCTAATTTTGAGTACGAAAAATCATTTTCTAACGGATAATGTCGTCGTTATATATTTAACAACGACTAATTAAACGACGGATTTTGAAAAAAATCGTCATTATAGCTATTTGTTTTATATTGTCCTCACCCACTCGAATCCACGATACCCATAATCTCGACTCCCAAACTGAACTTCACCGCATATGTGATGTAAATCCATGCTCGGAACTTCATCCATATGTACGGTACATAAAATCTACGCACGTGCGAGTATATGAAAATACGTACATGTATGGCTTGCATGTTTGAATTTTATTGTGATTTTATTTTTATAGTTGGAATCAGAATTAAGATGTTGGAATCACGAAAAGTATATATATACTCGTACATGCAAATAATTTATGTGCAACAAACCCCTAGACTACACGAACCACATCGGCCTCGGCACCTCGATCTTATTGATATTGGGCCGTTCCAATAACTGCATGAAGGGCGCCGAAGATTCACAGGTCTGCATCGATGATCTCATTACCAACCTCTCCGGCGACGGCGAAGTTCCCGTCCTCGACATGGCAACAACTCCTCGACAGCAGCGCCAACGTCCGTAGCTGGAGAGAGACCCTCTCGCCGCCGCTGCTCCCTCCCTCTTCGGTTGGTGCTGTCTCCTCTATCCCCAACGTCGCCAATCTTTCTTTCGATATGGTCTGATTGTTTGAGATAACGAGCGCTTCTTTTCATTTTTATCATGTGCTTTGCTAAAAGTAATTAGTATCTTCGTTCGACTTTTGTTTGATTAGTTGTTGCATTTTACTTTCGATTTAGTAAACTCTAGACACTGCAATTAAGTATGAAGTTTAAGACTAAGGATTATGAAACCTTAAATATTGTGTTTATGTTTTAGTAACTATTGTTGGATCGTGTTGGGCAAGGCCGTCTCTGAAGGTAGTTTGTGAGTGCAATAGCCTAAGGCTCATCAATTTTAAGAGCTCATTTTTACATGTTCTTCAATCTTTAGTTTAGGAAAAAATTGTATTTGTGCTATTGGACTCTTATATAATCGAATGTTTGATGAAAGAACTCACCAAAATGGGTCTTTATAAAATCAAAATTTCCATGAAACAACTCAACGAAAAATGAATCCTTATGAAATCGAAGGTGAACAACTCAATGTGAAAGCTCAAGATTTAATGGGGTTCCATAAAGGCACATTTTATCCTAAAAATTGTTAAGGGTCCACTCTTTTCTTTCTCAAACATATCTTTATCATTTGATGCAATAATGTTCCATTAGACACGAAGAGATTTCATAGTGACTAATAACTCTCGGATAAAGTATTCGAACTGAAATTAAGGACCATTATATAATACACCATTAGTTCTAAGTTATCTCGACAGTGAATCAACAAAAGTGCTTTTCTGTTTATTCTTGCAGAACCAGCATCTATAGAAGTAACTAGAACAATACTTGTTCATTCTTCTTCTTTTCCTCACTCTTATTCATTTTTTAAAAAATAAATTAGTAAGGTTCTTTTTCACTGAAAATCTATAATTATAATATATACCTATTATTCTAAGAATTTTAGAATTTATATATGTTGGAATTAAATGTATTGGGATAGTTTGATGCAATTTGATGGTCAATATCAAGTTGTATTAATGTATCTCAATTCTTGGAATTAAATGTTTCAACCCTGTGGGGTGCTGTTTAGTCCCACATCGTGGAGAGACAAAACTGTCACTTGGTTTTTATGTGGGAAATCCTGAGACTAGTCTGAAAATAGAATAGAGAGGACTTTAGACCACATCACACGCACGCGCGCCCCGCGCCAGGCCGAGCTCGGGTGCGGCGCGGTTGCGGCTGTGGCGTGGCAAAGACCGGGTTATTTTTGTAACCGCCCGTTTGAATTTCAAGGGGTACGCCCCATTATCCTCTCACGAAAACGTAACCGCCCGGGCGCCTTTAAGTATCTCTTAAAGTACGTGGGTGTGGGTAACGAACATCTATACTATTCCTTCTCAGCGCCCTTCTTTCTTTCGAGGATGCCCTTTCCTCTCTCGATCTCGGGTTTCGTCTACGGAGGTGGCTTTCAAGGATGCTCAAGCACGGTGCGCATCGTCATCGACCATCGACCGTCGGACCCTGGGAGCAGCACGTCAAGGCCCTATGCGCCGGTAAAGTGGGGGGCGCTGTCTCTCTAAGGGGAGTCCTACAATAGGACGCTTCAGTTGTGATTTCTAACTCTACTCTTTCTTTGTCGCATTGTTTGTCGTGATATTGGTTTCCGGATTTTTCCCTTGCATGAATATGCATATGTTATTTAATCGGATATTTCTCTTATCATTGTTAACCTGGATTCATACATATGAAAATCTGTTCTGGAAATCTGTGGTTAATCGGATTCTTGTATGTATGCTACTGTCGGTTTTCTAATCTTAGAGAGACAGCATTATAACGTGATAAGAAAAATGTCGGATTTGAGGTTTCGGTCTCGTGTGGATTTCACTGGTATGCCAGAGAAATTCGGGGGTCAGAATTTCAAGTATTGGCAACAACGCATGAAAATCTGGCTGACCACGATTGGCCTGATTTCGGTTCTGAAAACCAGTGCCCTAAGTTATCTGAACAAAATCCGGATCCTGAGGCGGTTAAGATGGTGGATGCGTGGAAAGAACATGACCGTCTGTGTCATGGGTGCATTCTTACTGCACTATCGAACGTTCTGTTCGGTGTATATGGCGTATCCACCAAGACCGCTAAGGATCTGTGGGAGGAACTGGACAAGAAATATAAAACGGAGGATCTGGGTATTGAAAAATACTCAGTATCCAAGTTCCTGAAATTTCAGATGATTGGGGGCAAATCGGTTTCCGAACAGGCTCGTGAGTTTTTGTTATTGCTCCATGGGTTAGCCGAGGCAGAAATGAAACTTCCCAAAAAATTTCAGGTCATGTCAATCATTTAGAAATTTCCCAAGTCCTGGGAAGATTTTGGGATGTCCTTAAAGCACAGGAAGGGGAAAATTTCTCTGGATGATTTGATGGTCTCGATAGCTATTGAAGAGGAGCATAGGAAATAAAAACCTGTGATGCCTGTAGACGTGAACCCTAAGGTCAATGTGATAACCTCAAAGAGAAGCAATGCTAAAGGGAAAAATAAGAAACTGAAAGCCAAGGGAAAAATCCAGAAAAACCAAAGAACAAACCTTGCTGGCAGTGTGGACAGGTTGGACATTGGAAGAAGGATTGCCCTTCTCTGAAGACCCAACAGAAGTCTACGGATGTCGTTCCTCAGGCTCTTGTGCTTACTGAGGGAGACGGGTCCAGTGAGGGGTATGTCTCAGTGAACCCTGAACTCTACTTTGTAAACGAGCCTAATGAGTGGCTTGTTGATACATGTGCAAATGTCCACATTTGTACTGACAGAACATTCTTTATGTCTTATCAAGCTTCAACCAGTGGAACAGTAATGATGGGGAACAGATCTGCAGCCAAGGTACTTGGCTCCGGACAAATCGAGCTGAGATTCTCAACTGGACGAGTTTGGACTTCGCGGAGGGTGCTGCACGTTCCTGATATTAAGAAGAATGTCTTGTCTGGTTCTTTATTAGTTAGAGAGGATTTTCAATTAGACTTTAAATGTAATAAAGTAGTTTTTCTGATACATGGTGTTTTCTTTGGAAAAGGATATTTGGCTGATCATGATATTTTATTTAGAATAAGATGTGACATTGATAGTTCAGTTAATAATATTTCTGGTTTTGATTCTTCTACTTATGTTGTTTCAAATATTGAATCTACTGATTTATGGCATGCTAGGCTAGGACATGTGAATTTCAATTCTATGAAAAGAATGATGAAACTTGACATTATTCCTAATCATACTACAGACAAACTCACTAAATGTGAAATGTGTGCTCAAGCTAAGTTGCCTAGAAAGCCTTTTCATTCTGTGAATAGGGAAACTGAAATTCTAGACTTAGTTCATTCTGATATTTGTGAGTTTGATGGTGTGATGACTAGAGATAACAAAAGATATTTTATCACCTTCATAGATGATAGCAGTAGATACTGTTATGTTTATCTGCTTAAAACTAAGGATGAAGCCTTAGAAAAATTTCTTATTTTTAAGAATGAAGCAGAAACACAAGTCGGGAAAGTAATTAAACGTCTAAGGTCAGATAGGGGTGGTGAATACACATCTAAGATATTTGATGAACAATGCAAACTATTTGGCATAGTTCATGAGGTCACTGCATCATATTCACCACAGTCCAATGGAATAGCAGAACGAAAGAATAGGACCCTCACTGATATGTTCAATGTATTTTTACAAAGTTCTGGCTACCATCTTACATGTGGGGGGAAGCTTTGAATACGGCCTGCCATATTCTGAATAGAGTTCCCTTAAGACATAAAGATAAGAATCCATTTGAACTTTGGAGAAAAAGGAAGCCAAGCCTAAAATATCTTAAGGTGTGGGGATGCCTGGCTAAGGTCTTAGTCCAAGAACACAAGAGAAAGAAGTTTGGACCTAAAACAGTTGACGCAATCTTCTTGGGGTATCTGGAAAATAGTTATGCCTATAGATTCTTATTAATTCGATCTGAGATCACATGCATAGATACTAATACTATTGTTGAACTTCGTGATGCTACATTTTTCGAGGATATTTTTCCAATGAAAAAAGAGATTCCTGAAAATCTGACTAGTGACGTAGCCTCAACATCTGGTTCTATTCCACAACAAATAGAAAAGATGTCAGATGTGGGGGCTACCTCTTCTGAACCCAATGAATTTTTGGAGGATGTTGAACCTAGACGAAGTAAGAGACCTAGGATTGTCAAGGATTTAAGTAGCGACTTTGTCTCCTACCAAATCGAGGGTGATCCTCCCACATATAAGGATGCCATGGCTTCTACTGAAGCAAGGCATTGGAAGGACGCCATTAAATCTGAAATGGATTCGATCATTTCAAATGGCACGTGGGAATTGATCGATCTACCTCCTGGGTGTTCCACCATAGGAAGCAAATGGGTATTCAAAAGAAAACTTAGACCGGACGGATTCATAGAAAAATATAAGGCAAGACTTGTAGCCAAAGGTTTCAAATAGAAAGAGGTATTGATTATTTTGATACCTATTCTCCTATAACTAGAATGACTACGATTCGGATGCTCATTGCGTTGGCCTCCATACATGATCTAACAATTCATCAAATGGATGTGAAGACTGCTTTTTTATATGGCGATCTTGAGGAGGAGATCTATATGGACCAACCTGAGGGATTCGTAGCATCTGGTAATGAAAGAAAGGTCTGTAAGCTTGTAAAATCTCTTTATGGACTAAAACAAGCACCGAAACAGTGGCATGACAAGTTTGATAAGACTATCCAGTCTTATGGCTTTATTGTTCATGAATCCGATAAATGTGTGTACTCTATGATTAAAGGTGATATGTTTGTTGTCTTATGCCTATATGTAGATGATATTTTGATATTTGGATCAAACATAAGGATAGTGGAAGAAACCAAGAGGTTCTTGAGCAGTAAGTTTGAGATGAAGGACTTAGGAGTTGCAAATGTGATTTTGGGGCTCAAATTGATTAGATCTACTAATGGGATAGATGTGTCTCAGTCACATTATACTGAGAAGGTTCTTGAAAATTTTGGCTATCAGAGCTATAAATCTGTATGCACTCCTTATGATTCATCTAAACCCCTCTGCAAGAACAAGAGTGGAGTACCTGTAGCACAACTACGATATTCCCAGATTATAGGAAGCTTGATGTATCTCATGAACTGTACTCGACC
This sequence comes from Ottelia alismoides, assembly GCA_037367405.1. NCBI lineage: Eukaryota > Viridiplantae > Streptophyta > Magnoliopsida > Alismatales > Hydrocharitaceae > Ottelia > Ottelia alismoides. Next base: position 68,421 of record JAZKJV010011738.1, read on the forward strand.
TGATATTTCATTTACGGTCGTAAAGTTGAGTAGGTATACGAGCTGTCCTGACCGTACTCATTGGGAGGCCTTGGATCGAGTGTTGAAGTACCTTAAGGGTACTACACTTCTTGGACTGCATTATAGTAAATATCCTCCTGTCTTAGAAGGATATAGTGATGCAAGTTGGATAGGTCAAATGGAGGACTCCGGGAGTAACGGTGTGACTGGGTATGTATTTACCCTTGGAGGCGGTGCAGTCTCCTAGAGGTCTGTGAAACAGACCATCTTGGCTCGGTCTACTTTTGAGGCAGAGCAGTGTGCTTTGGACACAACAGGTATAGAGGCTGAATGGCATAGGGAGCTTCTCTCTGAGATGCCCATGGTGGGTAAGCCGATACCGGCAATTTCTTTACATTGTGATAGTATGACTACTATTGCAAAGGTAAAGAGTTCAAAGTAAAATCAGAAAACAAGAAGACATATCCAAGTTAAACTTAAGTCTATTAGGGATTTGGTGTCTTCTGGAGTGATTGCTGTGGAATTTGTTGGTACCAAAGATAACACGGCAGATCCACTTACAAAGGGACTTGATAGATCTTTAGTCTAAAAATTCAGACTTGGGATGGGGCTGAAATCCACTGAGAGTTTACCTGCAATAGCAACCCAACCTAAATGAGTGGAGATCCCACAAAATAGGTTCAATGAGAAAACAAGTTGTAAGGGGAACTGGTGGCACTCAATATGCAATACTTTGCATGTGAGTCCTATCCCTGAAAAGTCGAGTGCCTGAAAACTACAAGAAAAGGTTGAGCTTTATTCTCTTAATGGATTCAAGCTTTTATAAGCAGGATGTGAGCAGTGCATCCTTGGAGAATGCCACCTATGTGAGTATTTCTGTGGGCCGAAGATAAAGGGTGAGGGTTTATCCTTAATATACTCATGAAACAGGGTAGGATGCAAGGCCATTAATAGCACCAAAACCAGAAGATTGTCACCATAGACTTCACTCTGTTGTTACCTCTCGATACCATTACATCAAAGGATTAAAGTTCAAGACTTAGTTCACTTTATTCACGTGATGGTGAAAGGGGATAACTCAGGTAAAGGTTCAAACCGGAAGGTATACTTTACTGAAAGCAGAGTGTGGAAACCTGAGATTCTTGACTCTTTGTCTTTCAACAGTGAATTCGTGGGGGATTGTTGGAATTAAATGTATTGGGATAGTTTGATGCAATTTGATTGTCAATATCAAGTTGTATTAATGTATCTCAATTCCTGAAATTCAATGTTTCAACCCTATGGGGTGCTGTTTAGTCCCACATCGTAGAGAGACAAAACTTTCACTTGGTTTTTATGTGGGAAGTCCTGAGACTAGTCTGCAAACAGAATAGAGAGGACTTTAGACCACATCACATGCACGCACGTGCGCCGCGTCGGGCCGGGCCGGGCTTGGGCGTGGGCGCGGCGCGGCTGCGGCTGCGGCGTGGCGTGGCGTGGGAAAGACCGAGTCATTTTTGTAACCGCCCGTTTGAATTTCAAGGGGTACGCCCCATTATCCTCTCACGAAAACGTAACCACCCAGACGCCTTTAAGTATCTCTTAAAGTGCGTAGGTGTGGGTAACGAACATCTACACTATTCCTTCTCAGCGCCCTTCTCTCTTTCGAGGATGCACTTTCCTCTCTCGATCTCGAGTTTCGTCTACAGAGGTGGAGGACGCTCAAGCACGGTGCGCACCGTCATCGAGCGTGGACCGTCGGACCCTGGGAGCGGCACGTCAAGGCCCTGTGCGCCGGTAAAGTGGGGGGCGCTGTCTCTGTAAGGGGAGTCATACAACAGGACGCTTCGGTTGTGATTTCTAACTCTACTCTTTCTTTGTCGCATTGTTTGTCGTGATATTGGTTTCCGGATTTTTCCCTTGCATGAATATGCATATGTTAATTAATCGGATATTTCTCTTATCATTGTTAACCTGGATTCATACATATGAAAATCTGTTCTGAAAATCTGTAGTTAATCGGATTCTTGTATGTATGCTACTATCGGTTTTCTCAACAATATATGAATATGTGTTTTTCGAATCTTTAACATATGTGAATGAACCTATCAAGTTTAGGTTTGGTTCGTTTATACAAATGGGCTTAAACTTATGTTTAGGTTCTCTCTAGTTATCTTCAAACTAAATCTTAATCGGAATTTTAGCAAAATATTAAGCTTGAGAATATTGTGCATATTATGTGACCCCAATATCCATATCTATATTTGTATTCATTGCCAATGTTCACATCCCTTTCTGAAACCCCTTACTAGAACACAAACATGAGGATGGTAGGGATAGGGAGAGGGATATTCCTCCCTATCCCTCAATTTTTATATTCCTTCATATATGATAAATGATTTGTAGATGGGATAGATATGAGAAATAGGGTTTACCACCTTATTCTTCCATCATTGTAATTTTCCATCACAAAAATACAAATAACTATCCATTATCCTTTAGTATCTCTTTAACATAACTAACTTCTATGACTAATCCCTTCTTTCTAACTTGGCAGAAAATAACAAATAATCAGGGCCTCTTTGATTGTTGGATTGGATAGAATTGGTTGGGTTGGGTTACCCCTGTGAATAATAAACTGTGAGGAGGATTGGGAGAGTTCGAAGGAGAAGTACAGCTATGTATCCCAACCCAACCTACCAATGAAACAGGCCCTTTGTCTCCCTAAATCATATCTCTCTAACTTCTCTAAGGGTCCGTTTGGTTGCAGGTTTGGGCAGGGTTGAGTTGGGTTGGGGTACCTCTGTGAATAGTAACTGTGAGGAGGATTGGGAAGGTTGGAAGAAGGGGTATCCTGGGTTGGACCAACCCAACCCTGCCAACCCTGCAACCAAACGGACCCTAACTGAACAAAAATGAATGATAAACTCACTATCTCTTGTCCGATTGTGTAACGTTATCGTTATGGATAAGCTTTGATGAGACGTTGGTCTGGTTGTGTGACGTTATCGTTTTGTTATAACGTGAATGGTGATTGTTATAAAAATTTTTAATGTGATGATGGGTCCTTTGATAATTTCTTTTCTTTTTTGAAGTGATAGCTTGATAATCCACCTCTATATCCAGCATGCATACCGATATAGTTATTTAGGTTACATGTTTGGTTATCCACAAATGATGTGTACGAAGGGGCTTATTAAGACATTCGTTTTTGAGTAATTTACAAACTTTCAACATGGTAACAATGTGGTTCCTCAAACTTTTAATTGCGTAGAATTCAGTCTTGAACATTTTTATAGTAACAATATAGTCTCGGCATACTTAACACCATGAAATCCACTATAAGATGTTTGGAATTTTCATGCATGCGAAAATTACTCATGTCTCCTTCATTGTATCTCTCCTCGTAGGAAACAAGGCACCTCTTTGTATTTCGCGTGCAATCTTACGAATTGGATTTGTCATACAAAAGGGGTTAGTGGTACAAATTGTTGCTCGTCTCCTAACAGTCTCACTGTAAAATGATTCAATCAACTGAAATATATAGCTCGTTGATGTATAGACAATGTTCCGGTACGTATAGATGGCGATTTTCAATCTTAAAAGGAATCCAAATTCATTAGTCACCTCACAATCTGACATCTGATATGCAATCAACTATCTAATAAATATTGCATTATAAAGGAAGGCGGAAATCAATACCACAAAATCAACAGAAAACTGAATATACCAAACTCATCATGGTCATCGTTGATACCCAACTTTTCCGGGTCATCCTGCTCCTTCCAGAAACAAAATCAGATACCCTGAAAAAAATCCCACCAGGTAAGCATTTCAGAACAAATAACGAGAAAAAAATATTTTGTTAACCATAAGATTGACTAGGAATGGGAGTGAGCCTCGGATGCAGGGTGAAAAAGGGACGAGTTCGTGGCTCCCAAACATCCAAAGGTTGCAAGATGACACCCCAAAAAGGCATTCGAAGATGCCCTGCAGTTTACAAGGGTAATCCCATTGGATCAAGGAGTAATTGTTTATTCTTGCTTCCGTAATTTAGGTTTTTGTTGTTTTCAGCTCCCGTACCGGACATAGAGAGTGAATGGACGTCGATGGGGGAGGATCAGCTGCAAAGAGGCACAAATGTGAGACGACATTTTGGAGATGCTGGTGCAGATGGGTTGCCTTTGTGGACGAGGAAGGAGAGATGTGGCAAAGGGAAGTGGGGGGAGCCGTGCTAGAGAATAAGGGATTAGGGACTGGAAAAAGACAAGGACAATATTGTCCACACGTGAATTCAAACAGCATCGTGGATTTCACAATGTTAAGTATGCACAGGACTACATTGTTCCTGTAATCAATGTTCGGGATTAAAATCGACACAATTAGAAGTTCGGTAATCACATTATTAACAAGGGGCATTCTTATAACTTCCCGCACCCAACTTTAAAAGGGAAAGAGGATAACTGATAGCCCCTTTTCGGTTGTCCCCTCTCCTTTGTGTATTCCGTCCAAAACAGAGAAAGATAGGAGAAAAAGAAGGGAGAAGAGTAAGAAAATAAAAAGGGAAGAAGGCAAGAGGAAGACAAGATGGTAAGAAATCCTGACTTATGTATGATTTGTTAGATATGAAGTTTTTGATGTTGATTTAGGGTTATGGTAGAATGAGATTTTCTTTTGGTGTATAAAGAACTTTATGCTTACTTTCAATGGAGGGATAATGAAATTAATGAACAAATATGTGGGAAAGGTTTGACTGTTGAAATAAAACAGTGAACGGCATTAGATTGGATTTAGTTTTGCACAGTAAAAATACGTGGTGAATGTTTGATTATTGAAATAAAATGGTGAATATAAGCAATAAACGTTTCAACATTATTACGTTTAAGTCTTGCATGTGAAAATATATGAGGGATGTTTGATTGTTAAAATAATATGGTGGATGGTATTAGGGATTTGGATTTAGTTTTGCAATAGGTATAATCAACTATAAACTTAAATTTTGTGGACTGCGTGTTAGTGGGTAGTTACATAGTAATTTTTGCAACTCGGTGGATGTTATTAGTGCAACAATATTCTTTTACTTTTGATTATGACATCATAATTAGAATAAGTTTATTGTAATAGTTAGAATCGATAAAAACAACAGATATAGTTGTTGTTGGTGAGTGAGTAAATGCAAAATAATTTGGAGGAAAAATCGGTGAATTTTGCCTATCTTATAAAGAGGAGAATGCAAGGAAAATGGAAAGCATAGTTACATTTAATGGTTAAACAAATAGGGATAAAGATGACAAACTATGGATTGCATGTGTGTGGATTTCAAGAGAAGAATCTTAATTTGGAGATTTTTCCACCATAGACCATATTCATTTTTGTTGTATGGAAGAGTACATAATCCTAATGGAAGCAATCAATATGAGAAAGACTCTCAATGTTGTGGTATGAGTTCTTAAAAAAATGAAAAGAGGAATATTGAGAATATTGTATAAATTTTATTGGAGTGTACTCATTGTCATGAATGGAGAAAATGTTGGTTGGGAATGAATGAAAACACTAGTGTTATGAAATTTGAAGAAAGAAAAGAATGAAAGAGAAGGTGGATGTTGGAGATAAATGTATGAATACCAATGTAAGTACTGTTGAAAATTGTTTAGATGAGATATGAATGAGACAGATCAAAGTTTCACATGAAGTTATAAGTTCTTAGTTACTCATTCTCCAACCTATAACATTATCAATTTTAACATAATCCTAGTTATACTTGCAGTGAAGTCAAACTTGGATGAAATCATCTAGAGTTTGGATGACAAACTGTGCATATCATATGTGAATTTTTCTTGCTATAATTAAATTTCTCCATTATATGTCTTGCTAAGAAGGGTTTTGTTATTAAGTGATTACATTATGAGATCATGTGAAGAACCTACTTATTGAGTTAATATTAGGACACTGAGAAAAATCTACAGGGAATCAATTACTTCAGGAGATGCAGTTGACTTTTAGGATATAGCCATGGAAACTAAAACATGAAAAATATGTTGAAAGAGAAAACAAAATAAAAAGAAATGTATATCAGGACTTTACTCCCTATGGACATGGTAGATTCTTCAGATCGCAAATTATTATATAGCATAGGAGGAAGTGGCGGACTAATAAATCATGTATTTATCATCATTATTTGATATATTTATCTCTCTTGCTTAAGTTAATCACAAGATTCATTGACTAATTAACACTAAATACTAATTATTGTGTTGTAGATAAATGAAACTATTTACTATATATTAATATAATCCTATTATGGTGTAATATTTTGATGTATTTATTTCTTATTAAAAATCAAATACAAATTAGAATAAATTTTATATAAATAAATTAACATAAAAGAAAAATTACAAAAAATAAGAAAAAGAAAAATTAAAAAATGTTTTATATGGTTTTAGTTAGTATTTAATTTTTATCTCAGTATAGATGACTCTGATCTCTTTGACTTCTAAATGACTTTTTTTAATTCGTCCTCAAGATAATTCTTTTTTATTTTTCTCTGATTTATTGATTTTCTTCAATTCTTATTGGGCCACGCAGTGCCTTCTGGGTCGACCACATGGCCCGCTTCATTTGTCTCCACTTGCGTCTTCCTATGCCGTTTGATAAACCTCATCGAATGATATCTATGCCATCCATTAGTGCCTTTCTCTTAGCCCTTTGATCTGATCTTAAGATCGGATCATAGACTTAGATCCTCACCCAAATCTGGATCGTTGGATCTTAATCCAACGATCCAGAGATCTCCTTCAACCTCCAGCCACTTCTTCGAAAAAACGCAACTCTTCACAAAACCATCAACTTTTCTTAATTTTCATAACCTCCTTTATCAACCATTCACCCAACTTCCATCATCCTAAGCTTTACAATGTTAACCTGATCATCACCAGCCATCTTAAACTACCCAAATCCCTCTTTCCTAGTCATATATGGTGGTTGAAACCACCACCTTTCTTCATCAGCCTTCGAACTTCCATCCCTGAAAACCTCTTCCCGTGCCACTTGAAATGGCTATACACCTTCATGCAAGGAACCTCCTAACCCTTCTACCTTTCTGTGATAAAGAGTAGGTGAGATAGAGAGCGACAACAGCATGAGAGCCACTGTCGAGATCATTGGTTTACACCAAGTTGCAGAGCTTCTTTGATCTTTCTTGAGCGCGAATCTATAGCCCAGATTTCAATGTTACAACCTGAAGTTATCAAGCTTCGATTAGGCTAGCAAATCATCTTCAATTCTTCACTGATTTCATCTTCACATCCAGGTAAGATCTGTATTGTATTTTACTTGAGTCTTCATTAAATTTTAACATCCTTTCCATTCAAAGACTACAAGATTTATTCATCTAGATTTCTTTGTCTCTGATCACTTGTCCACGACGCACGTTTCTCCATTAAAATCCTTATCTCTTCATGTAATTGTCCACCTCGATCCTTTCTAGGATTCTCATTAGCCTAGAACCCAACTACGGTTCTTCTCCTCCATTATATGTGAATCCCAATTTAATCTCGTAAATATTCAAATATATCGTATTTGGATTTTTCTTGTCTTTGCACTAATATTGTCGGGTACTAGAGTTCAATAATCGGCAATTGAAGCACAGCTCTGATCTCCTATTTCATCTTTAGCATATCTTTATCATCAGACCATTGCGAGGTTCTCCTCTTCATCTTCTACTCATCCTTGAGTTTACGAAGCCTTCATAAAGGTCATTAGACCTTAAGTGGTAACAGAGGAGTAAGGAGGAGCTAATACTTGTTCGTCGGAGATCCGCCCGTGCTTAGCTTTCTACAAAGGAGACGAACAACTCGTGACAAGCAGATACCATAGATCTCTCCATTTTAGGAGAGATCTGACAATTCCCAATCGAGCCATGTATCGCTTGCTGAAGCAGCGTTTCAAGCCTAAGGCTTGGCATCCGAGCCTACACCCAAGCTTCTTGCGAACCATCAGGAGATGACACATGGATCGAGCCTCCAACGTCGAGCCTATACAGATCATGTGTTCACGCATGTGATTTGGAAAATTGCAGCGACAACCCTCCAGTTTTCATTATTTGCAGATAAGTCCTCACGCATTGTGAAAATTATAGAAGACCCCCTATGAGTTATTTTATTTGCATTTTAGTTTTTGTTTGTCCTTATTTGTAATAAAACTTGGAGTTTTCTTTGCATTTTGCCCCTAGATTGAAGAGTAATATCTTCTCATTATATATCCCAATGATGTGATTTTGATTTTCTTGAAGGCTTGTTTGATGCTCTATCTCTTGGCATGCTTTGTTGCTAATTTTGGTTTGAAAACCATGCATGAATTACTCAACCATGCATGAATTATTCTTTCTTTTAAGTGCTCATTTAAATCTTTAAGAATCCCTTGAAAATGTACTTTTGTGAACAATTGAATCTGTTAGTTACACTGATTTTTAATGATCAATTGTTAATTACTTTTAATCACGATCATTAAAGTCATCAAATGATTTAAATTCTTATTGAAACTATTAGGCATTAAAATGAAAGTTTAAATCATGTTAAATAGCTTTTGAGACTTAAATCACATTTTACCTAATAATGCTTAATTATTTTAAATATATTCAGGTATTTTCGTGCTTAATCCAAGTTGTTTTATGTGTATCTAATCATAGTGTGATTGTCATAATCGTATTTTTTTGTTCATTATTATCTTCATTTTATTGCATAAAAATGTGTTAAAATCTGTCTTATTAGGATTTGTGCATCCTCTTACTGGTTTGTCCTAGAGATTTTACATTAAATATTTGACATTTAAATTTAATATAAATTGCTCATGTCCTTGTGTTTGACCCTGGACTTCCTAAGTTAAAAATTCAAACAGAATCTTCTTCATATAGAATATCTTTCAGTTTTGTATGAAAAGCTAAGTGTTCATGCTACAATGGATCGATATTAACTTATGCATTTAGTGGTTCATCAGATGACATTGTTGGGGACACAACACATTTTGTGATTAGTATCAAATATTTATTTGTGATTTTTAGATGCAATATTTTTTAGCTTATTTGAATTATTATTGTCTTTGTATTGCATCATGATGTATTTTTAATTAAATGATTCAATCTCTCTAGGATTTTCTAATATAGTTATATTGTTTTGTGGTAGGCTCGTCGAGCCAACAATTTCTAGAGGACCGCAGAGACAAAGAGTTTGGAGCTACTTGCTAGGGAGTCCACGATACAATTAAATTAGTTGAGAGATTAGTTAGCTCAATTAAAATGTATTTCATTACGTTGTATTTAATTGCCTAATTATAGTGCTTCTCGATAGAGATCTCGTATGTGTAAAGAAGGCATGTTTAACTTTATTTATTCTTGTGCGTGATTGTGTCGAGAGTGGTTCTCGACTTGAGTGATGTTTTAGATCAATGCTTAAAACGATAGAAAGATCATAGGTCAAGCTTGCTTGATTTATTTCGTAATTTAGGACACACTATACAGATCTCATAAGATTCACAATTGCAAAAATATTAGGAGATTCATAGATGCATGTAACATCCATTCTACTTAGTAAAATTAATTGATTTCTTCACCAAAAATAGAACTATTATTTAAGTGTGGCTTTCTCGATTTGCATCATATAGTTAGATTTATAAATTCTATTCTGCATCCACATGGAGATTGTTGGAGAGCGCTGTAAGTATTTCTAACGACTGCATGCATCATTGATTTCCGACTGCATTCCATTTTTTGCCTTTCTCCCCCAATTTTCACTAACTTAGGGATTAAAGAAAAGGGATTGTATGTTAAGAAATGTTTGATGTCACTTAAAATTCCAGCGATAACCAAAGCTCTTAAAATCGGGACTAAATTGATGCAAATTGACCAAAATAAATTAGAATAAAAATAACTTTGTTTTACGATGCATAAAGCCCTCATTTGTTTGCAGGTACTTGTGAAGTGAGAGAGGGATGACATTAGGATAGCCATGCCACGAATTTTCATATGAACTATGGGTTCTATAAAAATGATTAGCCACTTATCAATGAGGATCTACGGGTAGCTGGTAAACAGTCCGAATTTCCTTAGCAAAGTGGAAGGATTAGAGAACACTATGTAAGGCATGGTCCTCAAGTAAACGGGTAGCCATATTTATACGGTCCATACTTACTTTCATACTGGATGAAAGTGGATGCAACTAGTCATAGTAATCATGCCAGTTTGTAAGAAAATTTAGGCATCTAACAGCTCGTAACTTTGTCAAGATTTGTATTTTATCACCAATTAAAAAATGACAAGATAATAAGACCATAATCTTGGCCTTTAGCGTTGAGTTGGTGAATTCTCAAGGGTTTGTATTGATTGATTTGTGTGAGTAACTCCTTACATTCAAGTGCCTAGTAAAATTAGATTCTTTTGTGTCGAGCGTGCTCCAATTTCCTATCTCTTAAACTTCGAAGATGGATAATTGGTCGGATATTTGCTCGGATTCTGCGAGCTTATCGTTGAACCGCTCAAATATCACATCTTCACTGGTCCATTTCACTTTTTCTCCTTCTTTAACTGGACCATCCCAGTTTGGAAACAATCATTTTCCGAACTAGTGTATCATGATTCCCTCCTTGGAGATGGTTACATCTCAACCAATCCTTTCTCTTCTTTACTTACCGAAGAAGACCATTACCTTGGTGAGATCGATTCGATTTCATTATCATCATCTAGATCTCATTTAGAACCTTTGTTTGATAAAGGTGATGAAAACATATTAAATATGCCTTTTAAAAGATAGAATGGGAATGGAGAGGAGGAAGAGTGAGAAAATCCAATGCATGTTGTATTGGATTAGATTGACAGAATCATAACAGACTCAAGCACTGATGAGAGCCTAATTAGGCCAATTGCAGTTGGGTAGAGAAGCACCAATGGATGTGACTTATAATCTTGGGCAATATCAAATGACTAATTGGTTAAGTCCAGTTGAACTTGATGTGGAATATGAATTAAAGCCGAGTTTCTTAGCCCGCTGCCACATTTCGACAGGAATGCACATAAGGAACCTTATGCATTCCTGAGGGACTTTGAGTTGGTCTATACTAAACTTAGACATCCTAGGGTTAGCCAAGATTATATTAAACTTAAAGTCCTCCCTTTTGCCTTAAAGGACAAGGCTGATTATTGGATAAAGAACTTGGGATAGTTGTGACTACATTTGCACAATTTAAGGACCTCCTCCTTAAAAAATTCTACCCATTGAGTAGAACTAACTTGATGCGTTCACGCATCATGAGTTTCTCCCAACTCCCTAATGAAGCCTTTTGGGATACATGATAGAGATTCAAGGATCTTCTACATAAGTGTCCTTGTCCTGGTTTAGATCCTACTATCCTAGTTGAGTCAGTTTATTGTGGTTTACACCCGAAGGTACGGGGTTTGGTTAGTGCTGCTTGTAGGGGCGGCTATACGTCACGAGCACAATAAACTGAATGGCCTTTTGGAACGCTTATTGGAGACGGTCAATGAGCAACCGTCCCCTATAGTAGCATAGGGGACGGTTGTATTTTGACCGTCCCCTCCGTCGAGTATTCGCGACGGTCCTTACTGTCCGTCTCAGTTAATTGACCCTTTGGCGACGGTTATATAGCCATCCCTTACGAGTAGAGCCCCATCTCGTTTTCTATGTACCCGAGAACTTTAGGGGATGGTCATAACCGTCCCCTATACTCCACTGTTGCCGTTGCGTATACTTAACTTTAGGGGGCGGTTGCAACCGTCCCTTATAGTTGGGTATAAGGGACGGTTGCATAACTGTCACCGATGCCTGTGTAATTTGGCGCGCTCCGCCAAATATCTGTCACCAAAGGGGACAGTTCACTTATAACTGTCCCCGATCATTATTATAGGGGGCATTCGAACGACCGTCCCCGATGGTCTTATATCATATCGGTCGAATCCATTCCTCATTCCCTTCGACCATTCCTCCTGAACCCGACCTCCCCGCGCGCCCTCCTCCCTCTGCCGCTGGCTCGCCGTTAAAGCCTCCCTCCGCCACCCTCCTCCCTCTGACGTCCTCCTCCCTCCGCCCCCTCCTCCCTCCGCCGCCCACCTCTATCCGACGCCACCTCCCTCTGATGAAACTCGTATTCACCATGCTAAAAGCCGCAAAATAAACTCCTTGCTTAATCAATCCAATAAAAATCATCATTAATTCTTTATTATTATCCTATACTATATTGCATATAATTAACCTTAATTAATTGTATTTAATTTTCTTTAATTTTCTTGTTATTATTTTATCATCAAAAGCTCCTAAAAATTAGGTAGAGTAATTGTCCACATTCACTGACCATTAAAAAGACAAGAAAATGCAAAAACATCTCAAAACCAAAAAGACGGTATTTTTATCCCCCTTAAAAATACCCCCCAAAAATACTCTTTGTACAAATGACTCCTTTTGGCTTTTTGTTCAACATGAAACTTGTAGATCTCGTTGATACGAACAACTTTCATGTTTTGACTTTTTCCTAGTTTTTCCTTTAACTATTTCTTTTGTATTTATCTTTTTATTTACTCTCTGAATTTTCTCATTGGGCCACGTGGCGCCCTCTGGACTGCCCACATGGCTCGCCTCGCCTTCTGCCATCTGACGCCTCCTGGGGTCGTCGGATCTACTCATTTCCTCCTTCGTCTGAACCATCCACCGTCGCTCCACTCCTCAGCCATCAGATCCATTTCCAGATCTAATCCTCGCCGCTCACCAGTGCCTAAACCTCAGCCACTAGATCTTCCTCTCATCCTATGCCTATCCTCATGCCACGTTGCCCCTTCTCCACAACCGCTCGATCCCCTCTTCATCCTACGCTTCAGCGCTTTCCATGTCATCTCTTTCTCCCACACCGTTGGATCCCCCTATCTCCAAATCTCAACCGCTCCTTCACGCCTTTCCACCAGTCGTCCGATCAGATCCTCGGATCTGATCATGGCCCTCCACCTGACTTTACATCCTAGCCGTTGGATCGCATGATCCAACAACTCACAGGTCATCTTCCTCCTTCGAAAACCCCTTCCCCCAGCCGGTTCACCACACTTTTAGGCCACCCCCTTCCTATTTTGGAAGGCGACTCCGACCACCTCTCCATCTCCTAACACCTCCCCCTCGCAGCCCTATCCTCCGCCTGCCTCGCGTAACCCCCAACTCTCCCCGCCATTACTCTCAGCCTTCACTACCTCCATTTAAAAGCCCCTACCCTGCCACATAACCGTCGGCCGTCCTCTGCCTATTTAAACCATCCCCTGCTGTCTAAGACCCTGTCCACCATTCCTAGGCATAGGCCCAGCTTCCTCTGCCCCTCTCATGACAGCGGAGGGGCAGAATGTCGAGGCGATGACGGCTTAACGCCCGGTGTCGACCCTCGGCTCCTCCGCCGTGTCGCGGTACCTCTTGCCACCGACTGAGATCGCTGGGCCTGCTGTCCAGCTGGGCGACGACCCCGAGTCTCATCTGAGCCTCAGCCCAAACAACCTCCTCCAGCAGGGTTCCCCTCTCCGATGAGGTCTCCTTCCCCCTTCTTTTCTTTGAATTTTCCTGACTCAAGCCCTCACCACATCTGCCACCCGACTCTCTCACGAGCTTCACAACTCAACCATCTTCTTCGCCAACCTCCTCCGACTTCATCTTCCCTTCTCCACAACCCGTTCACCGTTCTCCACCTCCTCCTCTGCTCCGCCGAGAAGGAGCCCAGGTCCCCTGCTCCGATCACCTCACGGGACCCCACCTCACTCATTCTATTCACGCAAACACCCCACACACGCTTTGGCTATCGTCTAACGCACGCAGGATCATCAATAGCCGGAGTTGACGTCGATGCTACTTTGAACGTCTCCCCTCCAGCAAAGCTCCATCGATATGCACCGGCGTTCAGCTCTGGAACTTCACAGCACATCCAGGTTCTCCGTCGAACCTCCAGCAAGCTTCTCCGATCATCAGGAGGCCTCGAGAAGCTAGAGGAGCCAAGGGTAGGTTGCCGGAGCCCCGCCTTCTTCGGTGACCTGCAGAGGAGCACGAAGAGCAGGCACCATCCGATCATCTAGATCGGACGGTTGTAATGATGACACATGGAGGCCTAAGCCTACATCCAGACCAACAGCCTCGACGATCCGAGCCAAGACCAAGCCTCGACCTGAGTCTCCAGGTGCGACCATGTGTCCCGAACCTGAGGCAGCCTTCCGAACAATCTCTCACGTGCATAGCATGTGGGGTGCTGGGAAAATTGCATGAAAGACCCTGGTGCTTCTGATATTTACAAAATGGTCCCCAGGCACGTGCCTCGCGTGCGTGCTTGGGTATTTTACAGGGAGGCCCTCCAACTTTCCAGAAATTATAAAAAGGTCCCTGTACAATGAAAAATTACACAGGACCCCTGCCGGTTTTTGGTATTTACGTTTAGGTCCCTCCAAGGACCTAAGTGCAATATTTACCATTTATTTTCTTGCATTTTTATTACAATTATGCCCCTGCATTGTTTTCTTCATAACTTGAGCGTCGTAGGTTCACATTGCATGATTTTAGTGTCGTTTTGATCCTTGTTTTCTCATCTACATTATTGCATATTTAATTTTCTCATCTGACATCATTTTAAATGAAGTAAATTTTTTCTGATAGATGTTGGTTCTGCTCTCCTTGATCTTGCTCTGATTTGATGACTTCTCTTCATGTTGTGATTAAAACGGCCTTTATTTCTATTTCTATTATGATTCTCATATTTTTAGGGTATTGTTGTAATATTTTATTTAGCATATATGTAACCTTGCATAATTACTCATTCATCACTTTAAATTGCATAAAAATCAACTAAAAATAGCATGCATCACATCGTTGCATTTTAAAATGCATAGTTCATCATGTAGACCTGAAATTGAGAAATATTTCACACATGTGTCTCATTGATCAAAATTTGATAAATAAATTAGGTAGTTGTGTCCTTGCGTTCAACCTTGGTAGACTTGCCAAGTATAAATACTCCACAACATTCAAATATTGTGGTTTTTGCTGAACCAAATTCGCCTCCTATACTACAACACATTACGATAATTATCGATTATTAAAGAGGCAAATTTCACGTTCATCAAATGGTGCCGTTGCCGGGGATGCGGCTTAACTTAAGTTATTTGTCGAAGTATTTTTGAATATTTTGGAGATTACAGGTCCTCATTTCATGCATCATTTCTTGCATCATATTTGCTGATTTAATTTCCCTGTGTGTTCTAACTTTTCTCTTTTGTGGCAGGGCCCATGAAAATCGAGGACGCTTGATCTTCATGGAGGCGTGAAGTAGGGAGCTTCCGTTAAAGATGTCGCAAAAGAATTTGTGAAGAAATTCTGGGATTTTATTCAGTCAACCTGCATTTGCATCCTGTAAAAAAACTTTTGCATGTGCATATTTATTTCCAGTTTTTGCATGTTGTATAAAAAAGAAGTAGATCACTTGATGGTCTACCCCTCCCCCCCCACACACATACACTTGCACGTACCCATTCATCCCCCCCATCTCCATCTGTATATGTCACGCACTCTCTCTCTTTCTCTCTCTCTCTCTCTCTGTGTGTGTATATTTCACCAACCCCCACCCCCCCCCCCCCCATCTACCCCATTAGAAATACAACACCCCTCTCCACCCTTGTATTACAGTACAGACAACCCTCCCCCCCAACTCAAACCCTACTTAAGCTATTTGTAGCCTAAGTATAGGGGGGACCTACCTGCTCATCCCTCCCTCGTATTGTCTTCTTGTACTTAGGTCAATTTTTGGCCGACGTATAGGAGGACCTCCTCCTCAGTTCCGCTATTTGATCGAGCCTTGGCTTCATGGTACTTGTGCTACGGGGACATAACAAAATTTAAGTATAGGGGGTATAATGTATATTACTGTATATTTACTTTAGCCATAGCTCGTATTTTTAAAACTTTTTGAAAATTTATTTTCGAGCTCCAAGGGATTAGCAAAGGCAAGTATAGGGGGGTGATGAATCTCCATTTCATCACCTTTATTCTATTATTTTGGCCTCAAAAACCCAAGAAAATGCATGTAAATAGAATCAATTTGTCTATAATAGCATTCATCATTTATGGTATTAAGTGTGCATACAATAAGGTTTTTAATGCCAAAATTATAGAATAACGAGGAGAAAAGAAAAAGGAATAAAATATTGCAAATATTTTATGACCCTGACCCCGAGACCAAGGCTAGAATGGAATTGGTCGACAAGGAATAAAGTAGGGGGAGATAAGGGACGAGAATACAATAAAGATTTCATTTATTCATTCTTGATTTGTGCATTTTTGGCCCCTATTTTGTATCTAATTATTTATTCATCAAATAAAGAAATTTTGTACATGAAAGTTGTAGATAATAATGTAAATAAAAAGAAAAATTTAGTTTGTACAAAAATGATACATAGTGTACATTTTATACACAGAATAAAAAGCCAGGATCTCAACTTCACAGACCCATATCTTGCAAATAAAAAAGCAAAATCCACAAAAGCACCTTTAATTGTATATAACCTTTCAAAAGCTCCTTAATAAAAATGGTTTCATGATTTTTGGAGCTCATATGTGAAAGTTAGGTTTTTGGCCCTCATTGTGCATGATACCAATTAAATTATTCATTATATTCATGTTTCATTATTTTTATAAATCTATATTTTTATAATTATGTAAATAATATACACAATACATGTACATGTTGAAATTAAAAGAAAACCTAATAAAAATTATTAAATAAATAAAATGTATATAAAATATAGGTAAAAGACCTATAAGTATACCTACATATTATATGTACCTATTTATTTAAATATGCAAACATAAAAATCAAATAAAATATATTTATACTCACAAAATAAGTTATAAATATATAAAATAATATAATAAAATACACAAAATAAAATACACAAAATAAAAATAAATTGTACAAAATACATGTAAATAAACCTATAAATACACTATTGAAATAAACTCATAATAAAATACATCAAAAAAATAAGTAAAAATCATAAATAAATACTACATTATTTAAAACAACATTTCTTATTTTATAAGCAAAAATTAATAAAATCATTAATTATGTTTAATCAAGGGGTCAATTCGGCGCTGATGTGGACCAATCAAACTCTTCCCTTCGTTGACGGCCCGGTCAACTCCTCTGCCACCAGCCGCCCTGTGTCAGAACGTCTTCTCACCCATCTTCTCCGACTTTATCCTTCTAGATCATTGATTTTCCGGCCTCGATTCCTTCATGAAAAAGATCAATCGATGATCCATCTTTCACGCCAACACCTCTGATCGATCGTTTGACCAAACGATTCTTTGTGGCACCCCGGTCAATAAGGGTGCACCTCCATGTCCATAAATAAGAGCCTCGACCCCTGTCCCCATTTTGGTCTCCTTTTGAGCTTCTTCCACCCTCGCTTCCACTCCAGAGTGAATCCTCGTGACAGGAGGGGTCCTTCCGGAGTCGTGAGCAGGTCGGAGGAGTCAAGGCAGCACCCACGGCGGAGCTCCGGCGTTGCCCTGCTCCCTGGTGCTCCACCAGGTATAAGAACTGCTTTACTGCTTTAATAGATAGGATTTCATTCCAGCCTTTATTTCCATTCGTTAGATTAGTTTTAGTCAAGTAAATATCCTCGATTTGGTCGAGAGCTCCGGCGACGTCTCCCATCCCATCCAGTTACTCTCCGACGCTCAAACCGCCCCCATTTCGATCCCCACGCGTTCTCCGTTTCCCGATTGTTCCCAACCAACCAGAGCCTTGCTGGCTTTGCGAATCGAGGTACCCCTCCTCCGCATCGTCGGACCTCGTCTCCCGCATCACCCCTTTTTGCTTGACAGCTTCAAAACCGATTGAGGTCAAAGCCCTCGAGCCCCTGATCTCTTTAATGCAGGTTGGGAGGGGAACGAGGCCCTCCTGAGCGTTGTGGAACCAGGAACGAGGCTCCTGGAGGTCCCCCTCTTCATCGACTTTGCCTGACCGCTATGGACCTCTAGGTTCCTCCATGAAGCCATCATTGGACGCGGCGGAGCCCCAGGAAGGATTAGAGACCCTCAGCGGAGGGAATGGAGGCCAGAGGAGCGCACAATCTCCGCTCGAAGCTCGCCGGCGGCGTCCTTCTTCCTAGTTCATTCACCCGTCCCCCTCCGCCGTTGGATGAAGGGCCCCGCTCCAAATATGCCCAGGATCATCCGATGGAGCAGCGCTCCGACCGTCGATCATCTCGGATGATCTAATCCTCACCGCCCATCGCCGAACCAGTACCAAACGTTGGATGAAGGCCACGTGGATAAGTGAAGACATCATCGCCGTTCATCAGCGCCTCTTTGGGGGTAAATTGCTAAAACCTCCCTAGTCCTTTTTGGAATTATTATTAGTTTTGTAAAATAGTTGTAACGTTAAAAATAATTTGGTTATTTGCATAAAACCCTGTGTATTCAATGTATATTATGTTTAAGTCCTTCTCACCCGAGTCACGTGTAGTCCCATGTTGCGCAGAGACCCCTGGAGTTATTGAGAATTGCATTTTGGTCCCTCTGAGTCTGGATCACGTGTAACCCCACGTGATGCATTGTAAATTTTGCATTCGAGCACCTGGCGGTTTTTGTGTATTGCAGAAAGGTGATCTAAATTTAATTAAATGTTTTATATGCTAGCATAATTGCAACATAGCCCATGTACGTTATTTTAATTGCGTTTATGCCCTTATCAGGCCGTGTATTTTTATGAGCTTCAGGAATTTATTAAAATACCTAGCTTGCTCCTAAAAATCCACAAAAATTAGGTAAATGCTTTGTGCCTTGTAGATTCACGCTGCATTTTTGTTTGGCCTTTTTGTGCATTTTATCCATGTATTAAAAATTGAATTAGGAGCCATTTTTGCCCTGTTTAAAGTATAAAATATCAAAAAATAGAAAATGTTTTAAAAAAATTAAAAAAATTAGATATGTTATATTTTGATGTTTATTGAGTCCAGAAAATAAAAACCCCCTAAAAATGGAAAAAGAAAATATAAACATTTCAAGAAGCTCCAAAATCCTAAAAAAATAAAAATATAAAAACTCTTCAAAAATACCAAAAATATGTTTTCCCATTTTATAATTATTTATATATTATTATTTACGTATAAAATTAATTTGGGTAATTTTGAGACTTATTTTATATTTTTAAAAAACCCAAATTATTTTCGGCCTATTTAATTAGTCCCATATTAGGGGCATTTTTGGAATTAAAAATACATAAAAATTAGTAAAATTCCATAAAAAAAATAAAAAAAATTAGAAAAATTTAAAAAAGCCTAAAAATATTATATCTAATATATTTTGAGTATTTATATATATATATATATATATATGTCCATATATTACATCTCTCTCTCTTCTCTTATATATATATATATATATATATATCTCTTTACATATATATATCTATATTATATAATTAAAAAAATATATAATATATATATAATATAAAAACAAAAAAAATTAAAAACCCAAAAAGGAGGATTCATTTAAGGATGACTGGGATGTACATAAATACCTATAGGCTACCCATTTTTCTTGCTCTCTGTGGTTCGACCTCTACATGCTTATACACTATGCATTCTATGGTAGAGTTAATAATTTTAACTCACATTTTTGAGACTTAATTGATTTATTTATTATTGTGGGTTAATCTCTGATTGACTGGGAGTTATTGAGAGGTCACCACATCGACTATCGATCTGCCTTGGGGATTGATACAACCCTTGATTTTTTCCATTTCATCAGCAGCATGTACATAAGGAGTTTTCCCTCTTGAGATAGTTGACTATTCCTCTCTTGAAGCATTATTGCAACCCCACAACATATTGTCTTTAGACCTCAATGCCACTAGAACAGGTTGAGACGCACAACCCTCCCTAGACGAAGTAGAGAGGTTCCGCCTAGATGTACAACCCTTGTATGCTACTCCAAGCCAAAAGATCATGCCTCCTCACTACCTCCTCCATGAAGAGCTATGTGTAGAGTGCTTATCCAAGATAAGCCACAGTCTAAAGAATCATGCGTGTGTTGTTAAATATTCTACTTAGACTAATCGAGATGACATGTGAACATAGTCTTATGGACTCAAAGAATTAAGTCAATAGGACCTGAAAAGTCTTAACTCCCATTTTTATAAGGTTCTTTTGAAATTAAGTGGATTAAGGTCCAACTAAGCTCCATTCTTCAATTTTATTCCAGACGTAGTTTAAATGTCAATATTATCCAGAAAAAAGGGACATGCAAATGCAAGGAACATATACAATTAAAAAAGAAAGCAACTTTTTTTGAAACAATTTTCTAATTTTGAACTTTTATGGATTTTTGGAAAGAAAGCAAAAAATGATGCACACGTAAAAAAAGATTTTTTTAGTTATGCGAATTTTTATAGACTTTTGTTTTTAAATTTTTAGGGATTTTTAAGGGAAAGAGGGTTAGTAAAATATATACAAGTATATACACGAAGAAATGTTTTTGTTGTTTTTGTGTGTGTATATATATATATATGATATTTTTATTTTTTTTTTGTTTTTATTTTTTTATTTTGTGTTTTTGTTGTTGTTTTGTTTTTTTTATATTTTTTGTTTTTTAATATGAAAGGTGACCAGAGTCTATACACACACACATGGATTTTATGCATTTATATACATATCCCTAAATAATCATATTAAAAGTACGTGTTAAGTCTAAAGTATACGTCGATATATATATATATATATATATATATATATATAGGGATAAATGGGGCTGCCCCCTAGGGGGAGCTAACTTGGCTCCCCCGCCCTATTTTCACCTTTTTTTTTGAAAATTTCTTCCATGAATATTCATCACTATATCCCTATATTATGCTATTAAAATTTCATGAGAAACAGAGACTCCTACGGCCTCCATACAGACAGTCATTTTTTAACAGTAATAGGATTTTTTAAATCGACCCCGTTTGGATGGATGTCGTAGGAGTCTCTGTTTCGCATGAAATTTGAATGACATAATATAGGTATTTAATAATGAATTTACACGGTTTTAGATTTCAAAAAAAATAAAAAAAATTTATGTCAAAAAGGGGTGGGGAGCTAAGTTAGCTCCCCTAGGGGCATACACATTTTCCCATATATATATATATATATATATATGGACACCCCATATTTAGCTCAAATCTGTCCACATAGTGATCAGAGAGCGGCAAAGGAAGACATAACTTGTGCTAAGTATAGAAAAGTTAAAAGATTCCTATGCTACAACGACTCAAAGAAAAGATGAAAAGAATAGAAGTCATTGATCCCCCTATACTTAGGATCAAGTAATCCTAAGTATAACAAACTTGTACAAAAGGGAAAGACCGATGAGGAGAATGTACGGACTCAATGACTCGACTTGTCCTGCTATACTTAGGGTAGAATATCCTAAGTATGGAATATCAAAATGTTGGGGACAATCGAGAGAACAAAAGAATAAAAACACAAAAGAGATGATATGAACACCATCAATCCCCATATACTTAGGGTAGGGTATCTCTAAGTATAAGCAACAATAAGAGTGACGAACATGATGATATGGATAACACAAATCATTCACCCCCTTATACTTAGGATAAAGCACATCCTAAGTATAACATATATACACACGGAAAGGGGTGAATGATAAATCATGAGAAGAAAGAATGAAATGAAAGGATGTACAAGAGGAGTGGAATGTACAAAGGTCAAGATGGTCGAAAGCAGACCTTCTTGCGAGATCGCTGAGGAATGGATCTGAAAAGGTGTCGGTCGATATCGAGGTCATCATTAGTCACAAACCGATCATGATCGACTAGGAATGTGTCCTCAGCGGTCTCAGTGTGTGCGGGAACGAACCAGTCAGTGGAAGTAGTGTGGTCATGTCCAGCCTGGGAAGTCTCACAAATATCAAAGTGAAAAGGCTCAAACTCATTATCAGAAAAAGTAAGATCAATTCCAGCCTTGTGAGCCTCTACTAAATCATCATCCTCATCAAAAGGCCCGAATTCTATTATAAAAGCAATCAAACCAAATTTGACCTTCTCAGTCTGATCTTAATCAGTGTGAATAGGAACAGACTCATCGGTGAAAGTAGTCAAATCATGTCCGTCAGGTCTAGTCTCAGAGTCTACCTTCCGCTCTAGGGTGTCTATTGTGTAAATCCCGTGGATGTCATCAATGCATCGCCACGTACGAAAAGGAGGAACTCCAAGGTCTTTGCTTTCGAGTCTTACTCCTTGAAGAGGAATTCTTCGGGTCTCAGTATCATCCAACAAACAACAAAAATCTCTAATATTATCATCAAGGTCAAAGTACTTAGGATTGGATAACATGGCACACTCTCAATGGATGCAGGTCTATAGTCAGTAGTTGGTGTAGAGATCAACACATCGCTCCTGTCATTACAACGAAAGCGAATCTCCCATGATCCATAATTAATAACGGATCTTGCAGAGGCGAGGAAAGGATGCCCCAGGTAGATTGGAGGGTTATCCACAAGGGTAGAGGTCTCCATGGAAATACGACAAAATCAGAAGTGATGTTCATGCCCTGAATAAGAATGACAACGTTTTCCAGAATACCCTTAAGCCTCTGATAGATCCATCAGCAAATTGAACTATCATCCTGAATTCTTGAGAGGTCCAAGATGAAGAGACTGTACCATAGAGAAGGATATTATATTGATGAAGCACCGCCATCAAGGAGAGTGTTGTCACAAGAATAGTCAGAGATGGAGCAACTCACAAGAGGTGTGGTAGTGTTCCCTTTCGTAAAATGTGATGGTGAGAGATGGTGTAGGCAGTGGCCATAGTTAAGATGTAACACTCAGATTTGCTTTTCTGCTTTCTCTCCGTCAAGTCTAGTCTCAGAGTCTACCTTCCACTCTAGGGTGTCTATTGTGTAAATCCCGTGGATGTCATCAATGCATCGCCACGTACGAAAAGGAGGAACTCCGAGGTCTTTGCTTTCCGAGTCTTCCTCCTTGAAGAGGAATTCTTGGGTCTCAGTATCATCCAACAAACAACAAAATCTCTAATATTATCATCATGGTCAAAGTACTTAGGATTGGATAACATGGCACGCTCTCAATGGATGCAGGTCTGTAGTCAGTAGTTGGTGTAGAGATCAACACATCGCTCCTGTCATTACAAAGAAAGCGAATCTCCCATGATCCATAATTAATAACGGCTCTTGCAGAGGTGAGGAAAGGATGCCCCAGGATGATTGGAGGGTTATTCACAAGGGTAGAGGTCTCCATGGAAATACGACAAAATCAGACGTGAAGTCATGCCCTGAATAAGAATGACAACGTTTTCCAGAATACCCTTAAGCCTCTTGATAGATCCATCAACAATTGAACTATCATCCTGGAATTCTTGAGAGGTCCAAGATGAAGAGACTGTACATAGAGAAGGGTATTATATTGATTGAAGCACCGCCATAAAAGGAGAGTGTTGTCACAAGAATAGTCAGAGATGGAGCAACTCACAAGAGGTGTGGTAGTGTTCCCTTTCTTAAAATGTGGACGGTGAGAGATGGTGTAGGCAGTGGCCATGGTCAAGATGTAACACTCAGATTTGCTTTTCGCTTTCTCTTCTTGGGTTGAGGAGCAAATGAATGGGTCATGGCCTGTTGAAGTGGGTGTTTAATGATCTCGTGAATATTGGCCACCACTTCGGTTCAGTCAATATTTTTTGAAAATTTGAACATCCACCATACAAGGGAGGAGATCAGAATCAACATCTACATAAGAATTGCTAAGAGCAGTCTATACGGTGGCATCCTTGGGGTCAAAGGTGGGACATGTGGTGAATGATTGTGTAAAAAATTGTCTGGCATGGGTTCCCTCTTATCACAAGATGAATCAATAATGTGTCTCCCGAAATCTTTTTTGATTTTTATTTTTTTTTCATTTTTTGTAATTTGGGCGATTGCAAGCTCCCGTGTTTACCCTCAAGTGAATCTATATCCTTAAATAGTGAAGCATCATTTTGGCTCTTATTGATGTTAAATAGATTGTCAATCCTTGAATTCATATGCTCCATCATCTGGTTCAAGATCTCAAGTTGGACAACATGAAAGGTGACTCCAAAATTCTAGGTTCAGGTGAGTGGAATGAGGGTGGGGTTAAATCAAAGTCCGATTTCTAAAATAATTGGTTAGGCGGATATGCACAAAAATCAGGAGAAAAGTCCTCCGAGAAAAGGGAGGTGGATCGACTGGCGGGTGCGAGGGATCCACGAAGTTGAATTAAAATCACTCCAGTCGGCCATCTTGAAATAAAATATGGGGATCATGAGAACATGATAGTCAACTCAAACTGTGCAAAGAAAAAAGGCACAAATGCGCGGAATGATTGAGTATGCACACAATCAATCACAAACAATATACACAAAACAAAACACACACCTCAATTTAACTACTCAACTTGGTGAAGACCATGAAAGTTTGGTCTCTTAATCTTGTGTATTTTAGAGTTAGGTGAGAATCACAAAAAATATACAAACGCTTAGGTTGGCTTATGGGATTCGGGCACCAACCTTAGTATGTACGTGAGCAATTTAAATAAATACAATGAGGGGATTACTCGCCCCAAGACAAATACTTTTCTTTTTGATATATTTTAGGGTCAAGTAATTTTAGCATTCCCAATATTAGTTGTTATCAATTTTTTGTGTTTTTAATAAGAATGCACAAATCCTATCAGGGAATCAATTTCTTTAGCAATCCTAGGTTATCAAAATAAGAGGGAGAGAGTTGGAAAAGCAATGCGAGGCGAATCTATGATGCATGATAAAGCGTAAATGCTCACCTTGACTCTATCTCTCTACATGCAAGGATGCTAAACACAATTGAACCTATCTATATGCAAATGCAAGCCGGTAAAATCACCCTAGGTACAGAAATTGCTATTAGCGTGAAGCACAAATGCTAATAACTCAGAAATGGAATCCAAAAGTCCAGTATTAGGGAACTCCTCAGTGCTCACCACATTAAGTCCTGCAAACGCTGTGTAGAGTCCCCCTCGATGTTCGATTCCAAGTGGAAATGAGAAGCAATTCAAAATTTGACTAAGTCTAAACAAGAATTATACGTGCAAAAAATATAATTAAGTGTTTGGCCTTAATCTATCATCAAGAAAATCCTTCAGCTAGGGCTCAATTACACAAAATATGAAAACAAAATTGGGAAACAAATGGAAAAAGACGAAAAAGATTCCTCAAGTGCACCGGTACTTGGTGAAACAGACCATGTACACAAGGTATATAGTGTCTTTTTATAAGAGTTCAAATTCAATAAATAAATGAGAGTATGTAAATTTTTATGCTTGGTCTCCTTCAAATCTTCCTCTCCTCCTCTTATGCTCTCCTGTAGCTCGATGAAGAATCAAATCGCCTCTGCTTCGCTTGGGTGCGTCGGCTCTCCTAAGGAAGTCACCCTCGCTCATCGGGACCTCGCAAGAAAGAGAAGATAAAGACTATGTAAGAAACAAAAATTATAAATATATGAAACAAATACAATGAATATGGACAATGAATTAATGTAGAAAAATATAGACAAAAATGTACAACCGAGAATAACATGTCAAAGGAGAAACCTACTACCCTCGTCGTGCCTTCTTGACAATGGCGTCATTTTGTTGAGTGAGATTTTTGAGGAGTAATTATTATTGGTATTAATTGTTGCGATCTCCAAAATTCCCTACTTAAACAAAAATATTTTCTTATCAAGCCAATAATTACAAAGAATAATGTAGCAAGAGAATTTTTACTATTTAATTAACCCATATAGCGAATAGGATCAAACTCAAAGAGGTTATAATTCTCGAGGGTTATTCAATAATCGAAAAATAATCAATTAAAAGAAATAAGGAAATCTCAACATACTCTATGCTTGGTTTTGTAGGATTTTGTCTTTTTTTAAAATTCTATTTTTTAATTTCTGATTTTTCAAATTTTTAATGATTTCAGTTTTCCACATTTTCTAATTTTCAAAAATAATTAATTTCAAAGCAACCTATATATGATAATAGAGCATGACTGTCTTTTATTTTTTAAATATATAAAAATGCTTAAAACTTTCAAATAAAATATTTTTATATTTTTGATGATTTTGTTACAAGTTTTGTAATTTTCAAGGATTTTTAGATTTTTAAGATTTTAAAATGAATAAAAATAGAGAAAAATCAAACAATGGATACAGAAGAATAATTTGCAATTTAAAAATGTAAAATAACCTCAAAATATTTGAATTTAGTTCTTCTAAAAACTACAGAAAATTATTTACAAACAAGAAGTAAAATCACTATTTTTGGATTTTTCTAGAATTGTTTATGTTTTTTTCTAAGATTTTTTATATTTTGAAATTTTTTGAGTTTTAAAAATAATTAATGCACGAAATTTGCACAGAAATTAAAAGACAATGAAATAGAAGTAATCTATTTTTTGGAATTTTTAATATAATATTTGAATTTTATGAGTTTTCGAAGTTCAATCAGGGAAATATGCAATGTTTTTTATTTTTTTGATAATATCAAATAGAAATAAAATGTAATGAAAAATTTACACAATAATGAAGCATACAACAGGAGGCTACAAGAATTTTTTAGAATTTTCAGAGCAATAAAAATATTTATTTCAATCAAATGAACAAGCAATTTTAAAGTTTGGAAATGAGGGACTGAATTGCAAATAGTTTACTATTTTTACATGAAAAAATAATAAGAAATAAATGCAAGGAAAAATGCAGTTTACTCAAGGAGGGTGTGCGCTGCACGTGATAGGTCTGGCAGGTCGGCATGTTTTTTGCAATTATGGAAACTTCTAGGGGCTTTATTGAAATTTTCCCCAAAATATGCTTTTTTAAATTGGATAAGACCTAGGGGTACTGTGGTTCTGTTCGTCGTATCACGCCCAAGGGAAAAGGGCGTCGCCTTGCCTTCTTCTCAAGAGGGCAGTGGGTAGAACTGGTGGATGAGGCTGCAGGCTGTCAGTGGCGTTCATTGGAATCAGGCGGTTGAGCCAAGTGGCAACAAGGCGGAGGCGCTGCGCGAGGGGCACACGGGTCTGGACGGCAGAGATTGGCGGTTGCGCGGAAAGGATCTGCTCGCGATGAATAGCAGGCTTCAGCGAAGGTCTACCGTGACAACGACTGGAGTGCGCGGTGGAGGGCTGCGCTAAAGGTGGAGGTGCACGGTAGAGATCTGGGTCCGCAAGGGGTCGGAGGTGCACGTTGATGGGCTCCAGGTGGTAGCGTGGAGATTGCGATCGAGCGATGGCGACGGGAGTGGGTGGCGCTCCTCCAAGTCAGCGATGGCACTAAGGAGGAGGCCAGTGGTTCACACGGAGGAGGCTTCTCCCTAGCGGGCGTCAGTGGCGATGGAAGGGGTTTGGAGTAGAGAGGACAAGGAGGGCGACACATGCCCTCCGTTCGTCAGCGGAAGGAGTGAGGGCGGCGGGCGTCGCTTCATATGGCGGTCGGTGCTGAAGGATGCTCGAGGCTGCGGCTACCTGCCGCTCCCCGCTATGGTCAGGAGCTCTGCTGCAGTGGGGATTGCAGCAGAGCTGATGTAATCTCTTTTATTTTTTTTGGGATTTATATATCAAAATCCAACCTTATAGATTGAAATTTAGATTAATGATCTACGTATCCTCCAAATTTCGTTTAATTCCGAGATCATTTGCTATTTTATCTTAATAGTTGAAGATTCAGATCTTTTTTAAATGGAGTTTAAGTTGCTTAGATCTTGACTGAATGTTTGACCTTTAAGATAAAATAGCAAATGATCTCGGAATTAAACGAAATTTGGAGGATATGTAGATCATTAATCTAAATTTCAATCTATAAGATTGGATTTTGATATATAAATCACAAAAAAAATTAAAGGGGATTACAACACCTTTGCTGCAATCCCCTCTACAGCAGAGGATCCTCTTCCCAGGAGGATAGCGCGACGATGGATGTGCAACTAGGGGAGAAGGCAAAGCAGGGTTGTCGTCCCCTTTTTATTATTTTTATTTCAATTTTTGACCAGAAGCTTTCTTTTTTTTTGAATTTTTTTTGAAAATTCTGTACATGCAATGAAAAATAGATAGAATCTGACTCGAGTACGACTGCTTGGTCTGAAAAATATCGAATACAGATTAGTGGGTGAGGAGGGTTCCTGCAGTTGTGATGGGAGAGAACCGGGTCTCCAGCCACCGTACATGGCCGGGGGTGATAGATTCGGGGAATAGAATGTGAAAGTGCATAGGGAAATCGAAAATGCGATGGCGATCGGTGTCGAATTCATAACCAAATATGATGAGGACAATAACTACAATAAAGATCGACGAATTAAAATTGATAAAACCGCAACAAAAATAAACTACAAATTAGACTATGATTAAGATCAAAAATAAAATGAACGATGGATCTTACCACAGAGTGGACGAATGCCGTAATCGCCTTGACAAGTGTCGTCTCGCTGTCCCCTGACGGTTCGAAGACAAGGCACCCTTCTTCAACAAGATTGCTCTCAGAAAAATAAGCTCCTCTCTAAAAGATTGATCAAGCGAGAATGAGGGAGGAGGAGCCTATTAAATAGAAAGAATATACATTTGAATTTCAAAATTTGAATGGAAGAAAAATAAAAAAGGAAGTTAGTGGTGGAATTAATAAAATAAATTAAATAAACTAATTAAAAAATGATTTCATAATTATGAAATAAAATAATAATTAATAATTATCAAAAATTAAAGAGACACCTTATTGGTGCCTTAATTAAGGAGTTAAATGAATTATGAACATGTGGTATATTATTTACATAAATAAATAATTTTCATCACTTTATTTATTTAAATAATAAATGTTAATTATTTTATTTTTTATGGTGGGTATTGAAGAAAATTAGCTATATAGATGTAATACATACATATAGTACATTATATACATGTACAAATAAGGAAATAATTTTATAAAAGATTTTTAATTTTATTTTTTTATTTACTTTAAATTACTTGTGAATAATATTATTAATTCTAAAAATATAATATATACCAAAAATAAATAAAAAAAAATTACTGTAAATACGTGGCCAATTTGCAAAAACGACCCCAGTTTGTATGGAGCCATAACTCCAAAACTCCAAAAATTACGAAACCACAATCATTTTAAAGATAATTTAATTTAGAATACAATAGAAGTGAGTTTGATTCAATTCGAGTTTGTATGGAGCCGGAATTGGTCTTTCAATTGTTACTTTACAAGTTTTTCTGAGTGCGGTTACTTTTATTTTGTACATGATTTTATTTTGTGAACAATTTTATTATTTAGGAAATATTTTTATTTACAACTTTTGTTATGAAAATTATTTAATTTGAAGTCAAATTATATACAATTAAAATAATTTTTTATACAAATATACATAGAGAGTATTTACAAAACATTTTTGGATTTTCTCATTGAGGAGCCTATCTCCCCCTATTTTATTCCTGGTCGATCAAGTCATATCTTGACCATCTCTTGGGGTTCATGTCAGCTTGTATCTATTACATATATATAATCTTTTTTCTTTTCTTTATCTTTCCTTTATTTATTTATTTATTTATTTTAGGTTAAAATAGTAATAAATGTACAATATTTACACACATATGCAAGTTAATAAGAATATAGAGTTAGTATTATATACATGTGTTTTATAAGAGATTTTAAGCTAAATAAAAGAATAAAAATGATAAAATGCAGATTCATCATGCATCACGATGATCCATCTTGACACGTCAATGAAGGGTAATTTTGCACCCCAAGCCCTTATTGTTTATTTCGTTTTTAAATAAGTGCTTGTTCGGACACGTGTCATTTTGTAATAAATTGAACAATTGCACTTTAGCCATTCATATTTATTTTAATTGCATTTAGTCCTATTTAAATTGATTTGTGGAAAACTTACAAGAAAAGTATTTTAATTCTTGTGTTATTATTTAGCCCCTGAAAATAGTTTATTTGCATCCATTTCCAGTCCAGCGGGACGTATGTCCCGGTGCACACATTTTACGTAAATTACATATTACACCCTACACTTTTATTTCAGTTATTATTCACTCTACGAAGTTTCATATTTACGTTTAAGTCCTTATGAGTTTGCTTTTAATTTACATCTCTAAAAATCAAATAAAAAATAACAAAACTCCTTAAAAATTTCCACAAAAATTATAAGCTTCTGTCACATACATAAATTGAATTTCACATTTTATTTATATTTTTATTTATTAAAATACAAAAATCTCATAAAAAATCCCTAATTGCATTGAAAAATCAATAAAAATACAAAATTTGCACAAAAAATTCTGAAAAACTCTTGTATGTTTCTTTTGATTTATTTTAAATTCTATCCAATTTTGGCATTTTAATTCTTCATAGAACCACAACAATCACAAAATTCTTAAAACATTAAAAATGCATAGGAATTCAATTAAAAATCCAAAAAAAATAAAATAACTTTTTGGAAAATATAAAAATATCTTTCATTCTGTATATATTTCATCCATTTTGAGATTATTTATTATTTTAAAATTCCAAAAGCATGCATTTTATTTTCTGTTTAATTAATTCCATGTGTTTTGATTTATTTAAATATTTTAAAAATTGTGGCAAAATCTAGAAAATTAGAAACCATTAAAAAATTATCAAAAACCCAAAAATAAGTTTAGTATATTTCTTATCAATTTTGATATATTTGAAAAATATAAAAAGAGTGGTTGAGAGTGTGTTTAATTTTTTTAATTATTTCATTGTTTTTTAAAATCTTTTGCAAAATTAAAATAAAAAATAAAAATAAGAAAATCAAATAAAATAAAAAATTTAAAATTTCATAAAATATACAAAATCAAAAACACAAAACCAAACATATTGTGTATATAAATTTCTTCATTCTTTCATTGATTTTTTTCATTGCATAAAACAACCATCGGGATTTTTGTCGCCTTCCTGAGTTCGATCCTGTTAGGTATACAGGTAAATTAAATAGAAAATTTGCTCTTGCTACTTTTCTTCGTTGATTTTTGCTTAAGAATTGAATAATTTTTTGTTTAGGGATTTGTAGGGTTTCAACAACATTGCACATTAATTCCATTAATTAAAAAACCCTGATTTTCCCTGTTCAACAAATGGAGTCGTTACCGGGGAGGCATGGCGAGGATAGTTAGGTTTTTCTTTTTACCTACCATTCTCGGTTGTTTATACTTGTTTTTCTTTATCTTATTCTTTTTCTAGAATTTCTTACATTCACTTTATTGTTCATCTTCACTACATTTATTCCCATTATTCTTGATCATATTTAAATAGCTGCGTCTCTTACTCATTTTTTTATTTTCCTCTTTCTTGCTAGGGCCCGATGATCGATGACGACATTCTTAGGAGAGTCAGTGTACCCAAGCGAAGCAGAGGCTACTTGATTCTTCACTGAGCTACAAGAAAGCGTAGAAGGAGGAGAAGAAGATTTGGAGGAGACCAATCATCTAAAGCATTTGACATATATATATATATATATTTTTAGCATTTTATACATTCAAAATTCTTGTAAAAGGACATTACATACCTTGTGTGTGGGGTCTGTTTATCCAAGTGCTGGTGCACTTGGGGGACCTCACCGATTTTGTTTTCATGACCTTCTTTTTCCTTGTTTCATGTGATTTTATGTGCTTGAGCCCTTAGTGATATGCTTTATTAAATTGCTTGAGCTAGATAACCAATTAGGTCCAAAACCCCCAAACAAGAACTTCTGTGCCTATAGAGTAAGCGTAATTTGGACTTAGTCCAATTAATTGGTTCTTGCTCTCTAATAGAAATTATTGCTAAGACATTTCGTGCATCATTTAGGTTAGTTTATTTTCTATGTTTAAATTCTGTGCGGATCACACTACTTGTAGAGTGGTG
This sequence comes from Ottelia alismoides, assembly GCA_037367405.1. Taxonomy (NCBI): domain Eukaryota; kingdom Viridiplantae; phylum Streptophyta; class Magnoliopsida; order Alismatales; family Hydrocharitaceae; genus Ottelia; species Ottelia alismoides. The sequence continues at coordinate 100,393 of JAZKJV010011738.1, forward strand.
ATGATAAGGTTGAAGGATATGGGAAGATCCTTAAGCGTATCACGGAAGCGTGAGGATCTCATCGTATGCGATCGAGAGCGACTAGTTGTACTAGTTTCTCAAGGCAGCGGAAATTAAAAAAAATTCATGTGACGAAACCACATGATCCAAGAATACTTCTCAGATCATTTCGTCTAAACCACAAATAAGTATTAGGGTTACCTCTTGAAGCATGGTTGCGATTGAGTCTCTAAACGAAGAGACCTCTTGTCTCAAGTCCGATCCGACGGAGGAGACACTTGCGAGCGTGTTGATGAAATGTGTGCTTCTCGCAATCCATGTTGATGATCCAAGCGACGAATCTCCTAATCTCGTCACACGAGATCCGATATCTTCTTCATGAGCGAGGCACACCGAAGGAGACGGGGATCCACGAGCAAACAGTCCGACAACATAACGACGATGCTGCGGCGAGAGCGATTCTCTCTAGGGCTCCATGGTGGACGACCACAATGAGAGAAGGTGAGAGGACATGTAGAGTATGAGAGAGAGAGAGCTTTTTCTCCAACTTGTGTTGTGTGTCTCAAGAAGAGCAAAGGAGGTACCTCTCCTTTTATAATATTTTGGAATCCATGGATCTCAATCCATGGACAATACAAATCCAATGGCTCACAATGATTTGTGTTTCTTTTAATGGTTATGATCTTGTTGTTAAAAACACAACAATAATTTATTGTCTTTGAAAAAAATGAAATATATTGAAAATCAATCAGTATATTTCAATATAAATCAAAGCAACAAACTTGAAATATCTTGAAAAGAAATCAAGCCTATAGGGTGGACGGCCACCTACTCGGAGAGTCTAAGTTGGTCGTCCACTCCAAGTATGGAATGGATGCTTCTTTATTCCAATTATGTTTAGATCTTATATCTCACATAATATTCCACACATGCAATAACTTTTGTTGCAAAAATTATTCACCAAAACAATTCCAAATTATTTTGTGAACATTGCAATCATGCCATTAGAAACTTGTGAATCACATTCACAATCCAAAATAAAATATAAATTATATTTTAAATTTAAAGTCCAATGTGAATCCAATTCACATCAACATTTAATTAACAAATGTAGATTACAAATAGCTCTCTCTTATATATTATAAAATATATATGATTAATATGGATAGTGCTATCCATATTATTCATATCCATGATAATTAAATCACATTTAATCATCTTGGATCTCTATTCTCACGTTCCCAAATAATGTGAATCACATTCACATTATTTACATCATTGATAATAAACTGATATTTAATTATTTAAGATAACTCCCTTATAATATGAATCAAATTGATATTATTCATGACAATTAAATCACATTTAATTATCCATTTTCTCAATGCTCGGATACCTATATCAACAATGAAATTATCCTAGAACTCTTTCAAGGATAATGCGCTTCTCCGCGGATACTTGGAGATAAGGACAAAGAGATTGTATTATTCCACGTATAGAGACTTGGATATTGAGATCACATCTCAAATCCAGATCTTGTGGACCTCTCACAGATGCTTGATTTAATCAAGATTGCAAATCTAATCTTCTCATTGCATCTGAATCACATTCAGATCACTGTCTAACATTTGGACCGAGATTAGATTACTTCTCTGCCGAGAGGAGTCACTAAAATCCAGACCCGTTTCATCACTCCACAGGAATGGAAGCATCATAGTTATACAATCATTTATGATCACATTACCCTCATGTATTCCTAATACATGTACATCCTGCATACTAGAAGACCTAGAATAAACACGGAGTATTAGATCAATTTTACACTGTCTACTTCATGGTTTTATCATTAAGTCTCTCATTTGATCGTTGGCGGTCGGTATCTATCATATACTTTCCAAAAGCATATATCATACCTAGGTCTTGATCATATACTTTCCAAAAGTATATATCAAACCTACAAATTCAGTCAAGCTTCCAAAGCGAGATGACTGGTGCACGAAATTTAATTCTTACCAATATCTCATGAGTGAGCTCATGTCTTCTGGTTCAGTAAATGAACCTGTATGATCCATTTGAGAGATCGTATTACTCATATGCCCTTGTATGCACACCAGCACGCCAATGTATAGACCTTGGTTAGGTCATCAACCTATTGGTATGCCAAATGTACATACTCAGACATATAGTAACACATCTGTCTCCGATCAGAGGATGTGTGCTTATATCGTGATAGCACATGACACAGTACTTTGGTTATCTCGATCTCTCTAAGTCAACTCTTTGATTTAACTTATCTAACACCTCTGAATCTCTATTCCTATGCATAGGACCTGCATCAAGAGGTCAATTTGATATATGCCTATAGAGAAAAGATTGCCATCTCCTTCTCAGGCTGGAGATCGTCTCTTAATAATCATTTGACGGTGCTTGACGAGTCCTCAATCTAACTCATTAGATAATCAAGCATCAGCTTCTATGATTCAATTATTGAATCAACATCTGTATGATCATTAAGATGGACATGGTACATAACCCCAATTATACTAAGGGACCTATTATGCAAATTAGTTTTTCTTCATTTCAGATTAGGGAATGATATTTGCAATAAATTTATTGCATAATGGCTCGTCGTGGGCTCGCATGTCCAACAATCTCCCACTAGTCCAAAGAGCTATTAATGGGCTAATCTTTAAACCCACACTAATGTGACAATCATAGGCTATTTAGAAAAATAGCCAGGTAAGATGATCAGTCACTCTATTCCCAAGAGACTACACCAAGTCCTTTTACGGCACTTGCATATCTCCTAGTAACAGTGCTCGCATCCAATGCCAATATTGTGTCTTATGCAACCAATACTCAATCTTGTTAAAGCAATTATAGTGTTCTTGACACTATTTCTCGATAATTATTATAACCAGTATTTTTGTAATCCTTGTCAGAATACCCATATTCCTGGAGATCTCTATCTCCTAAGGTATCTGCAGTTAAGACTTTTTAGATCATATATATAAAGTCTTAAGTTCTTGATGATAAGACTTAGAGATCACTATCTCGAAAATCTTGTCCTCTTTGAAGATATTGTTATTACTGCAATCAAGTGTTTTATCTCCATAGTAGGATTAGTAACAGTTTACTATTCCCACTGCATAGCAGACAACTGGCTTTTGTACACATCTAGCATACACTTAACTTCCCAAAGCTGATGCATTAGGGCATATAGCTATTCACGTCCTCAACTCCTTGAGGTTCTGTCCTTTCAAATAGGTCAGTACCATATCTTAAGGGATGGAAGCCTTTCTTTGAATTTTCCAGAAAATGGAATATGTCCAAGGTGTACTATTAATGTGACAGTCCCAATACCCTCTTCTCTATGCTTCTGAACACCTTCAGAACTAGGATTCAGGAGGTATTCTTGAGATCATATCTCAATTTATGGACCAGATTATAAAATACTTATTATCATCCTTATATCATTCCAAATGATTAAGTTATCATCTACATTTAGCATGACGAACACAATGACACTCCCACTAAGCTTCACATGGCTCATCAAGTTTTTATCTGAAATCATAACATTTATAATTTCATCAAATCTTATGTTCCGACTTCAAGAAGCATATTTGAGTCCATAGATGGAATTCCTTTAGCTTGCACATCTTGCTTTTCTCAACCATGAAGCCTTGGGGCTACTTCATGTGAATATCCTCAGAGAGGTATTCAAAAAGGAATGCAATATTGACTTTCATCTTGTATATGTCAAAGTCAAGTTGTTTAGCTACATTTAGCAATAATCCGATGGGTTTAAGCGTGGTCATTGAAGAGCAAGTCTCATTGCAAGCAATGTCTTCTCTTCCGATATGTAGCTCATGGCTATGAACTGTGCTTTGAAGGTCTCTACCTTCTCATAAGGTTCTCTCTTTCTCTTGAAGATCCATTTACACCTTACAGGTCTTACCTATATAGTTGGATCCTCGAGGGTATATATACAACACTTATATATGAAGTCTACTTTAGACTTTATCGCTAACATCCATCTTTCCATGTCATGATCCTCAGGAGCCTCATCACATGAAGTCCAATCATTGTCAGACTTAACTGACACATGGAATACATCCTCAAACTCATTTGAAGAAGTATCAGTGTTTCATCTTTAATTGTCCTTTTAGTTTTCGAGTTCAGGAGCCTGACTATCATCTCAAGATTAAATGAGTTCCTTTACTTCATTTTTATCTTGATTATCAAGAGAGTCATCCTCTAAGAATCATATCCTTAGAGATGAAATCTTTTAAGAATCTCAAGGTCATAGGCTAGGTATCCAATACCATCCTTTATTTTCTTAATGAAGTAGCACGCTCTGGTGCTAGATTCCAGCTTACATGCATGGAACCTTGTTAGGGACATATATTGTAGTCTCTACTACATATATATCGAAACTAAGAGATAATTATGCTAAGATTAATCATTGATCAAATCATGTCACACATGATCCAATGTATCTCCCTATAACTCTACTGAGTTTAGGTTTATAGGAGGAATGAGATAGGAATGATATTTCTTTCTCCATAAGGTATTCCATGAATTCATCTAATAGGTACTTGCTGCCTAGGTTAGATCAAATTCATTTTATCTTCCTTCAAACTTTGGTTCTAAACCAAACTTACGAAATCTTTGAACATTTCAAAGCTTTCTAAGGTAAAGGGGAGAAATCTCATATAATAAATAATCATTAATAGATATCACATATCCATAATGTTTATTCTGATATATATGATCCACATACATCAATATGTATGAGATCTTGAATACCCCAACATCTAACACCATTCCCAAATAAGGGTGTACTGGACATTTTACATTGAATACATTATTCATAAGTATGTAGGTTTTGAAATTTTAGACATTCTAAAGTTTCATCTCTTACTAGTCTATAGATCAAATAAACAAACAAATGTCCAAGGCTTGATGCTAGATCATTGTCAAATGATCTTCATCCTCCTATTGATCTTATAAGGTTTAACTTGAAGTATTAGAAATCTTAATTAACCATTCATTAATTTTCTAATTTAGTAGAGTCCACTAGATGTTAAATTACTATGTGAAATATATCCATCATAACTATTTATGATAGGTCTATTCTTTATTTCCAACATTTAGAAAGAAACAATGAGTGTATTATAATATCTAGGTCCTAGAGACATTCTCTAAGACTAAGAGATCCCCCACTAAAATTATGAAGTCCATCTATCCAATAAAGATTGTTGCAACAATTGCATCAATATACATGTAGATGACTATTAAACCTGAAGATCAAATTCCAGTCTTCTAATACATATGTAACCAATTGCAAGTGTTATTAGAAGATTGAGATACAATTATTAGAGTTTGATCTTATCAAATAAGCAAGTCAATATCAATAATTATATGGAGATTATTCTAATGCATTATCCGAGTCCTTATCTAAGGATTCTAGAAAGACTTGATAGTCATACTATCAAGATATCAACTTATTGCAGTATTGGCATTCATCCCAATCTTTGGATGTCATATGGAAGTAATAGAAGTACAATCAACTCTTTGACTTTCCTTCTCAACTTGGGTCTAACCCATGCTTCCACTACGTTCTCTTCATCTATAAACAATCATTGCTTAAGACAAAGGATCTCTTATGTTAAATTTAAAAGAATTCAATGAAAGAGAATTTCAACATTTATACATGCTTCATTCAATTCATACAATGTGAATATTATGAAGCTTCATGAATGACTTGAGTATAGATAGTAGAATGATGACACTCATCATATCTACATACATCTTAACTCTTAAAACATTTGTTCAGGTAGGTACTCAAACATTTTGAAAACATCATCTCTTATAGAGCTACCATTTTGCATGGTGCAGTGAATCATGTCATTCATGATTAAATTGGGAGAGCGCATATGCATGGCAGAACATCTTCTTAGATTTGATAGGGATTATTTGACAATTACGATCATCATCGACATGTCACTTCCAAAGTACATTCGATGAGAGATCAAGACTATAGAGACATACAAACCCTAGGGTTGTTGTCCTATTGTCAATTTAATTGTCATTCCTCATTCTTACGAGGAAACTTGCACATTGTAATCACATACATTATGTGTCCAACTGCATGTACAATATCTTGATCATGGATCCAATCCATGATATTATACTAGTTATTATTGAGTATATTATTGAGTGGATTTAATGAAGGATTATCTAAAATAAGAAATTTACATATATATATATATATTACTTTGATTTAGGAGTTTTTATATCAAAGTTGTCTTGCTTTGTCAACACTGAAAGTTCATTCACTTAATCACTTTTAATCCAAGAGATATACTTACCATTATATCTCAAGCAAGATCTGGGATCTCCTTCCTTATCTTTATTACATCCCAATAATATGAGAACCTGTAACTCGGATAAAAAGAAGCTGGAATACATTCCGCCTTGCAAGTCCAACTTGCATTTCCCGATTCGATCTTTAATACCCGGGCCCATCACCCCTAAGGTGACATTGACCCGTCATTAATTGATCCAACTGTCAACAGGAATACAACTCACTATGCGCAATCCAATATTTCCCCAATAATATTAGGACCCAATATTGGAGTCACTACGCATACATCCTTACTCTTTCAAGAAGCAAAGAGCCAGATCCAAATGGCTTGTATGCAGAAGCTGTCACTTCGAACATGCGTCTCCGACATACAATCTCAGGCGACGGAACCCTTTGCCTTGATGGGAGACCATGGATGTCACTTATGTAATCCTCCATATCATGTTCAAATTCTAATTAATCGTAATGAACCATATTCATTACGATTAATTCTTCCAAGGGAAATCACAACTCTATTCATAATAGAGTATTTTAATTTTAATTGAATTCCAATTAATCTAATCATATTAAATTAATGATCCAATAAATATCCAATAAACATTTTTTTTATTTTTATTTGAAATATGGTATTATCTCAAATACGTATTATTTCAAAATTTAATAATTAGAAAAATAACCGTGATCTCTCATGCATTATCGCGTCCCTACCCACTGTCATGGTCAGTACCGACGGGAGTGGAACAGATCGCACACGGTGCAACCTGCTACCGCACGCTCCCCGATGAGACATCATATCCACCCTAGGAAAGGATAATGCCAAATTGGTCATTGTGTACTTGAGATGATAATCGTTTTTTCAACTGAAGTTATATCATATAATAATAATCAAGACCATTTTTATTAACATTATAAGGAAATTTGCTAAACAAATTCCTAATCATATTCAAGCAACAATGTTTGTTGGAAAGTAGATCATGTAGCCAATTTGTGATCTAGATCACATCTAATCAATTATTGGTTAAGGCAATGCCATTTAAGGAAATAATTATCATCTAATGTTTCACCAATATTTATTCATAATTATTACAGGAAATTAAACCATTTTATTTCACTAATTGATTAAATGACAATCACAAGGTTCTTGATTAGGAAACTAATTTCCGACAGTGGCACTCACTTACTAAAATTAGCATATCTCTATCATCCAAATAAAGCAAAATAAGTTTATAAAGTTTGCTAATTCAATTTACAATAGAACCTAAGTAATTTGAATGCATTTATAGACATTTCAATTCAGTAATTAACTCCTTAATTACGTCATGATTCGCAGTCCTCGAAACACTGGATACATATTCACTAAAATGATCATAACTTGAGCAAACCAATTCGAAATCATGCAAACTCAGATCCGACATTTTTCTTATTTAATTAAGAACATAATACAGGTGATTATTTTGTGTTTGAACATTATAAACAGGGACGAAAAAATTCACTAAACAGAGATGCGAAAATAAAATGCGATAAAACTTTCGCAACCCCTAATGAACCCAAGTCTTCCTAGGTTTATGGATCCTATCCAAGACCTCCAATATGGCTCTGATACCACTTGAAGGATATTGGAAGATCCTTAAGTAGATCACGGAAGCGTGAGTATCGCATCGTTTATGATCGGTAGCGACTAGTCGCACTAGTTGCTCAAGGCAGCAGAAATTAAAAAAATTTCATGTGACGAAACCACATAATCCAAGAACACTTCTCGGGTCATTTCATCTAATCCACAAATAAGTATTAGGGTTACCTCTTAAAGCATGGTTGCGATCGAGTCCCTAAATGAAGAGACCTCCCGTCTCAAGTCCGATATGACATAAGAGACGCTTGCGATCGTGTTGATGAAATACGTGCTTCTCGCAATCCATGTTGATGATTTATGAATACCCATTCATCACTCTTTATTCTTTTATTTTATCTACAAAACCTATGCAAAGCATGTGTATATTCCTGTAAATAATAATAATTGTCAAATAGCATGCATTGTGTAAATATGCATTATTAGCATGTTTTTGTGCATAAATAAAAGAATAAAGAAATAAAAGAAAAATAGAGAAATATTTAGAATAAATATTGAGCGACCTAATCCCAAGAGAGGGCTCAGCATGGGCCTGACCGCAAAAAGAACCAAGTAGAGGGAGATAGGGCAACTCATATGTTTGTACATATATACCTGTATATAAATCAAAAATATTTTCCTCTAAATAAAATAAAAGTGCATTTGTGTAAATATGTATATATCTGTAAATACAAAATCGAAATAAAAATGAGAAAATTAAAAGAAAATTAAAAAGAAGATTCCTCCTCCATTGTATATATGCCATGTACATAAAACCACAAACCTATTTATTTTCCCTTATAAATAAAAAAATAAAAATTCCATAAAAATATGTATAGATTCCATATTTCATAATGTATATAAATAAAATAAAAACCATAAAAATAAACTAAAAATAAAAAGAAATAAAAATAAAAACCAAAAGCCACATTGTATATATACCATATATGTAAATAAATAAAAGTATTTATTTAACCCTTGTAAATAATTAATAAAAATAAATAAAAATACTCCTTTATTCCAAATTTTATCTTCTAAATAAATAAAATATAAAATTGTAATAATTTGTATAAAAAATAAATAAAAATCAAAAATCAAAAATACATATGTATATACCTATATATAATAATACTATTTTGTAAATACATAAAATATTTTTCAAAAAAAAATAAATAAATATCATAAAAAATAATTTGAAAATAAATAAACATTTTTTATGTTTGGAGTTTTTCAAAAATAAGTCATTTACTATTTTTAACTGAATTTCCAAATAATTTAAAATTGGAATAATCTGATTGGTCCACGGGGGATTGTTGACCCCGGTCAACTCCCCCCGCGGACCTTCTTCCCCCACGGATCCAGCGCCGGACCCGATTTCTCCCTATTTTCCTCGCTTGATCCGACCACTAAAACCCTAAACCTCGGGTCCTAATCCTTCCTTGCAGATCCGATACCCACGCCCGGGGTGGATCTTAGGGGTCCGTGCCTCGACGTGTATGCCCGACTCCCATCTAGCCGGACCCCTAGCACTATTTAGGCCGAGCTCCGCCGCACTTTCCCAGCCATATTTGGTGTTGCTCCTTCTTCCTATGACCTCCACTAGACTCCCCAGAGTGACAGCTGACCGAGGCAAGTGTCGAAGAGAGGAGAGGACCGCTCCGCCACTGATCCGGTAGCTTTTCACCGTCGTGCGCCGCCCAGAGCTGCGCCCGAGCCTCGGGCCCTCGACGACCCTTGAGGCAAAGACCAGAGCTCCAAGAGCTCATCCCCAGTCGAACCCAACCATCAGGTAGACTCGATTCTTTCCATATTTCGCTAATTTCCAATTTTGCCCAAATCCATCGTTCGTCGTCGTTCACCGATTCCGACCATCTCAGCCACCCTCTCGATCATCGGACTCGACCCTCACACCCATGAGACTTCTCCTCACCTTCTACACCCACTCACACCCCCTGACTTGCCCCGGAGCAGGTGAATCGATCTCCTCCGCCACCGCCTCGCCGGAGATCACTCGCTCCGACGCACCACTCGCCCATTTCACCTTTCACCAGGTCGAGGCACTTTGCCCTTGACCCAGGAGTTCATCTGTGTGCTTTGCAAGTTGCGAGAGGCCCACTGAGGGCTCGGACGTCCAGGCACAATAATTCCAGGTCTCTGCCATCGCAGGACCACTCCAGTGGTCGCCGGCCTCGTCGGAGACATCCATTAGCTGCGGACCATCGAGGCGAAGCCATCCACCACTTTAGCAGTAGCAGAGGAGGGATCCAGAGTGAGCACTGGGCTGGCGAACTTCGCCGGCCACCTGTTCTTGGAGACCCTCTCTCCACCGTCGATTGACCTTCTGCTCCAGATGTTATCTCAGCCACTCATTTGAGGAGCCACTCCACCGTTCGATCCACCAGAGGCGCAATCAGGACCGTCGATCCAGCGAGAGTTTAGCCACAGCCTTCCATCGTTGGATTCATCCACGTGGCAAGCTCTCCGCCGTCAGATCCGAGCGAGGGTTACTCGAGGAGGTGCCCGCTACCCCCAGCCGTCCGATCTTCCACGTGGCGCCACTCCAGCCATCGGATAATAAATAGGGGTAATTTACTCTTAGGCACTTCCTGCTTTGTCATTTACGTTTTAGTCCTATAAATATTTAGTTTAGTTGTTTTTATTCTGGAACATTTGCACTTAGGACCTTGTTATTTCTGATATTTGCATTTTCATCCATGTGTATGTGAGACACGTGCTTCGTCACGTGAGTTTTGGAGAATTTGCATGTTCTGGGCTGTTGTTTGGATGAGTTAATAAATGAAAAATACTTTTTGATAATTGCATCCATACCCCTGTGAATGATTTTATTTGACATGTGTTGAATTTGGCTGGGTATTTTACAACTTCTCCCCTGGACTTTTAGCACATGTTGCTATTTAGTCCTCGGAAGTAAGTTTCATTGCAGATAGGTCCCTCTGTGCCCAGACCACGTGCCTTGTGCGTGGGATCTTGGACTTTTTGCATGAGGACACCCCCCCCAGTTCTTGAGTTTGTTACATTTCAGCCCCTGGAACTTATTTTTATTGCGAATAGGTCCCTGTGCACTGTATGCTTGTTTCGGATTTAAATAAAATATCAAAACTAACCCAAATTTTGTGAAAATTGGATACTTGGCTCCTGCCACTGTGTAAAATTTTTCCATAATTTTTGGGTACATTTTTGAGTCATTTTATTATTTTTAAAATTCAAAAACCCTTGTTTTTCTATCTATTCAGATTATAAAATCCCAAAAAAATATTAAAACTCTTTCAAAAATTCTAAAAAAAATAGAAGTTGTTAATTTTTGTGCGTTTGAATTTCTGTGAATTTTTGGATATTTTGGATATATAAAAACCCTAAAAATTGAAAACCCCCTTAAAACTCATAAAAATTCTAAAAAATAGTAGAAAATTCCAAAAACAATAAACTCTTTTTCTGAGTTTTCCTTATTATTTCTACTTTTCATAACAAATTACCTCCAGGTTCTTTTAGGGACATTTTATATTTTAAAAATGTCCTCCAAGCTTGACTGGACAGTGTTGCGATTTTGCTGCCTTCTTTCATTTTTAGAAAATATCATAAAAATTATAAAATTCTCAAAAATTCACCAAAAACAGTAAAAAAATCCATAAAACCTAAAAATAATTTTGTTGGAATTTTTGCACCATTCTTGAACATTTAAATAATTGGTTGAATGTGATTGTTTTTAGCCTTTTTATTGTTTTCCTTATTATTAAAAATCCCAAAAAATATAAAAATATTAAAAACCACCAAAAATATTTGTTTTTTGCCTTTTATTCATTGTTGACTACTTCGTAGGCCATGAGGCCAACTCGTGCTCCCTGAGTCCGACCCTGGGTGCTACACCAGGTTAATCTCATAGCCAGGGCCACTATTTGTTTTTATTGATTTTTATCTCTGTTTGGTCGCCTGTCCTTCATTTTCTTATTGAGCTGAGATATCTATCGATCCGGGTTGCAACGACCCAAGAGTGATTATTTTTATCTGATCCGGATTGATCGGATTTTTCGGCTCATCAATGATCCAAGCGACGAATCTCCTGATCTCGTCATACGAGATCTGATGTCTTCTTCATGAGTGAGGCACATCGAAGGAGACGGGGATCCACGAGCAAACAGTCCGACAGCATAACGACGACGCTGTTGTGAGAGCGATTCTCTATAGGGCTCCATGGTGGATGGCCACAATGAGAGAAGAAGAGAGGACGCGTAGAGAATGAGAGAGATAGAGAGAGTTGTCTTCTCCAACTTGTGTTGTGTGTCTCAAGAAGAGCAAAGGGGGTGCCTCTCCTTTCATAATATTTTGGGATCCATGGATCTCAATCCATGGACAACACAAATCTAATGGCTCACATTGATTTGTGTTTCTTTTAATGTCTATGATCTTGTTTTTAAAAGCACAAAAATAATTTGTTGTCTTTGAAATAAATTAAATATATTGAAAATCAATCATTATATTTCAATATAAATCAAAGCAACTAACATGGAATATCTTGGAAAGAAATCAAGCATCCTTCCATGTATAGGGTGGACGGCCACCAACTTGGAGAGTCCAAGTTGGCCGTCCACTCCATGTATGGAATGTATGCGTCTACATTCCAATTATGGTTAGATCTTATATCTCACATAATATTCCACACATGCAACAACTTTTGTTGTAAAATTATTCACAGAAACAATTCCAAATTATTTTATGAAAATTGCAATCATGCCATTGGAAATTTGTGAATCACATTCACAACCCAAAATAAAATGTAAATTGCATTTTGAATTTAATGTCCAATGTGAATCCAATTCACATCAACATTTAATTAACAAATGTAAATTACAAATAACTCTCTCTCATATATTATAAATCACATTTATAATATATATATTTATGATTAATATAGATAGTGCTATCCACATTATTTATATCCATGATAATTAAATCACATTAATCATCTTGGATCTCTATTCTCATGTTCCCAAATAATATGAATCACATTCATATTATTTTCATAATTGCTAATTAACTCATATTTAATTATCTAAGATAACTCCCCTTATAATATGAATCAAATTCATATTATTCATTATAATTAAATCACATTTAATTATCCATTTTCTCAATGCTCGGATACATATATCAATAATGAAATCATCCTAGAAATCTTTCATGGATAATGCGCTTTCTCTGCGGATACTTGGAGATAAGGACATGGCGATTGTATTGTTCCACTTATAGTGACTTGAATATTGAGATCACATCTCAAATCCAGATATTACGGACCTCTCATAGATGCTTTATTAAATCAAGAACGCAAATATAATATTCTCATTGCATCTGAATTACATTCAGATCACTGTTCAAAATTTGGACCAAGATCATATTACTTCTCCATTGAGAGGAGTTACTAAAATCCAGACATGTTTCATCACTCCCTATGAATGGAAGCGTCATGGTTATACAATCGTTAATGATCACATCACCCTCAGGTATTCATAATACTTGTACATCCTGTATACTGGAAGACCTAGAATAAACACGAAGTATTAGATCAATTTTACACTGTCTACTTCATGGTTTTATAATTAAGTTTCTCATTTGATCGTTGGGAGCCGGTATCGATCATATACTTTCCAAAAGCATATATCATACCTAGGTCTTGATCATATACTTTCCAAAATATATATCAAACCTACAAATTCAGTCAAGCTTCCAAAGCGAGATGACCGTGCACGGAATTTGATTCTTTCCAATATCTCATGAGTGAGCTCATGTCTTCTGGTTCAGTAAATGAACCTGTATGATCCCTTTGAGAGATCGTGTTACTCATATGCCCTTGTATGCACACCAACGCACCGATGTATAAACCTTGGTTAGGTCATCAACCTATTGGTCTGCCAAATGTACACACTCAGACATATAGTAACATATTTGTCTCTGATCAGAGGATGCGTGACTATATCATGACAGAATACAACATAGGACTTTGGTTATCTCGATGTTGCTAAGTCAACTCTTTGACTTAACTTATCTAACACCTCCGAATCTCTATTCCTTTGCAGATGACCTGCATCAAGAGGTCAGTTAGATATCAACCTATAGAGAAAAGATTGCCATCTTCTTCTCAGACTGGAGATCATCTCTTAATAATCATTTGATGGTGCTTGATGACCCCTCAATCTATCTCATTAGATATTCATTCAAACACAAGCCTCTATGATTCAATAATTAAATCAACAGTTGTATGATCATTAAGATGACCACGGTACATAGCCCTAATTGTACTAAGGGACCTATTATGCAAATTAGTTATTCTTCATTTCAGATTAGGGAGTGATATTTGCAATAACATTTATTGCATAATGACTTGTCGTGGGCTCGCATGTCCAAAAAAGGTATGCATCTCTTATCCCCTGTATGCATCATTGAATTTTATCATGCATTAGCATTTCCGACTTCCTTCCTTTTTTCATTCACATAATATAAAAAGGAAATTGTAAAGTTGGTAGGCGAGACATTAAAAAAATAAAAAAGTGACAATTAAATCGGGGCTGCTAAAGAAAACTTGACCCTGAAACAAAACATAAAGACAATCATCATTATTTTGGGGAGAGTAATGCCCTCATTGTTTGAATTTATTTACAAAGTGAATGAGAGACGAATACTAGGATAGAGCCAAGCTCCGGATTTTCATTTAGACTACTGATTCTAACAAAATGATTGGCTACTTCTCAATAAGGGAACATGGGTAGCCGGTTAATGGTCCGTACTTCCCTTAGCAGAGTGGCAGGTTTAGTGAACACTATGTAATGAACCGTCCTTAAGTAACACGGGTAGTCATTTTATGATCCGTACTTACACCCATACTGGCTGAAAGTGGAAGCAACTAGTCGTAAGAATTCGGGTCAGTCTTTAGGGAAATGTCGGTGCCTAAAAACTCGCTAACTCTTGTCTAATATTGCATTTATCATCAATTAAAATTGGAAAGATAAAAGACATAACTCTTACATTCTCCACTTATGTCAGTTGGTGAATTGGGGTATGTTTTGTGTTTGATTGCCAGTATTAGAGATCCTTCCACGCTCTTCGTGCCTTCTACTCATTCACTTCTTGTTTAAATTTAATTTTCTCACATCTCACCTCTTCATATCGAAGATGTAAGATTGGAGCATTTCTTGTTCGTATTTTGCGGTCTCATTTCACAATCCAAACTGTTCGTCTTCTACTCGAGGAGACTCACTTCCCGAGTATTCCTCTTTCTCCACTTCACCCTTCACCTTGTCAATTAATCCATTGTTTAAGATTGACTCTAATCTTGAACTATCATTTAGGACTCCATCATTCTTGAAGACTAATCTAGTGCAGTTCACACTTGCAGAAACAAAGGACTTGATGCCACCTAAGGGAAAGGGACCCATAGTTGAATTGACTGAGATCAATTCTACCATGCTAGCTTCCATTCAATCCATTCAGGTTCAATTAATAGAATAGACTGACCTTCAAGCTGCATTGACAGATATAATTCTCGAGCTGAGGCATGATAGACAAGATAAGAGAGAGGAGGATAGAAACCATGGAGGAGGCGGGAATGGGGGATAGAGTCAGTGGCTAAGCTCCCCTTAGAGAATCTTATAATTTAGGAGCAGGACAAACAAATACATGGATGCAAATTTTTGCAATTCACGGTCATTTCGAGCTTAATCCTATTGGACATGCAAGCCCACTGTGAGCCATTATGCAATAGATGTTATTGCGAATAACATTCGTTGATATGAAATAAAGAATAACTAATTTGCATTATAGATTCCTTAGTATAATCAGGGTTATTGACCATGGCCATCTTAATAATCATACAACTGTTGATTCAATTATTGAATTATAGAGGATGGTGCTTGGATGAATATCTAAAGAGTCACATTGAGGACTCATCGAGTACCATCAAATGATTATTAAGAGAGGATCTCCAACTTGAGAAGGAGATGGCAATCCTTTCTCAAAAGGCTGATATCTAATCGACTTCTTCATGCAAGTCCTCTGCATAGGAATAGAGATTCAGAGGTGTTAGATATGTTAGGTCAAAGAGTTGACTTAACAATATCTAGATAACCAAAGTCCTATGTCGTATACTGTCACAATATAGGCATGCATCCTCTGACCATAGACATATGTGTTACTATATGTTTGAGTGTGTACATTTGGTAGACCAATAGGTTGATGACCTAATAAAGGTTAATACACCAATATGTTGGTGTGCATGCAAAGGCATATGAGTAATACGATCTCTTAAAGGGATCATATAGGTTCTTTATTGAACTAGAAGACATGAGCTCACTCATGAGATATTGGGAAGAATCAAATTTCATCCATGATCATCTCCCCTTAGAAGCTTGATTGTATATGCTCTTGGAAAGTATTTGATCGACACTTGGGTATGATATATGCTTTTGGAAAGCATATGATCGATACCGACGCCCAGTGATCAAATGAGAAACTTAATGATAAAACCCTACAGTAGACAGTGTAAAATTGATCTAATACTTCGAGTTTATTCTGGGTCTTCTAGTACACAAGATGTACAAGTATTAAGAATACCTGAGGATGATGTGATCATAAATGATTGTATAACCATGATGCTTCCATTCTAAGGGAGTGATGAAACATGTCTAGATTTTAGTGACTCCTCTCATAGACAAGTAATATTATCTTAGTCCAAATGTTGGACATTGATCTAAATGTGATTCAGATGTAATGAGAAGATTAGATTTACGAGCTTGATCTAATCAAGCATCTATGAGAGGTCCGTAAGATCTGGATTTGAGATGTGATCTCAATATCCAAGTCACGAACAATACAATCGCCCTGTCCTTATCTCCAAGTATCCGCGGAGAAAGAACATTATATTGAAAAAGTTTAGGATAATTACATTGTTGATATTATATATCCGAGCATTGAGAAAATTAATAATTAAATGTGATTTAATTATCATGAATAATATGAATTTGATTCATATTATAAGGATAATTATCTAAGATAATTAAATATGATTATCAAAGATGTAAATAATGTGAATGTGATTCACATTAGTTGGGCACATGAGAAAAGAAATCCAAGATGATTAAATATGATTTAGTTATCATGAATATGAATAATGTGGATAGCAATATCCAAATTATTACTATATATTATAAATGTGATTTATAATGTATTAGAGAGAGCATATTATGATTTATATTTGTTGATTAATTATTGATGTGAATTGGATTCACATTGGATAATTAATTGAAAATGTAAATTACATTTTATATTGGGTTGTAAATGTGATCACAAATTTCCAATGGCATGATTGCAATGTTCACAAAATAAATTGGATTTATTTCAGAAATAATTTACAACAAAAGTTGTTGTAAATATTGGAGAAATCTATGAGATAGTGTAATCTCATGAATTGAGAGGAGATAGCCACCTTTCCTAATTAGAGGGTGGACGGCCACCAATTCCTATTAGGAATAGGTGGCCATCCCGCCCTTTATGGAAGGAGGCTAGACTCCTTCCAATTATCTCCACGTTTGATTGATTTAAGTTTAGGATTATTTATATTGATTTGTCAATATATTTTAATATAAATTAAATTAATTACTATTATGTTTTTACTACTAAATATTGACCATTGAAAGAAGCACAAATCAATCGCATCCATTGATTTTCTGCTGTCCATGGATTGTGATCCATGGACTCCCAAAATACTATATAAGAAGAGGTACCTCTTGCTCTTTAAGTTACAAAATTAAGAACATACGTATCTCTACTTCTCTCTCTACATTCCAACCTCACTCTCTCTCTCTCTCGTGGCCGTCCACCTTGATGCCCTAGAGAGAGTCACCATCGCTGCAGCATCACCATTATGCTGCCGGATTATTTGCTCTTGGATCTCTGTCTCCTTCGGTACACCTCACTCGTGAGTAATACATCGGATCTCTTGTGATGAGATCAGAAGATTCACCGCTTGGATCATCAACATGGATTGCGAGAAGCATGTGTTTCATCAACGCGCTCGCAAGCATCTCCTCTGTCGGATCGGACTTGAGACAAGAGGTTCCTTCATTTAGAGATTCGATCGCAACCACGCTTCAAGAGGTATCCCTAATACTTGTTTGTATTTTAGATGAAATGATCGGAGAAATGTTCTTGGATCATGTGGTTTCATCGCATGAATTTTTATAAATTCCATTGCCTTAACTAGTGCGACTAGTCTCTCTCGATAGCATACAATGCGATCCTCACTCTTCCATAATGTGCTTAATGATCTTCACATATCCTTCAAGTGGTATCACAGTCTTATGTCGGAGGTTTTAGATACAATCCATAAACATAGGATGACTTGGGCTCATTAGGGTTTGTAAAAATTTTGTCGCATTTGTTCCACACAACCCTGTTTTTTTATTTTTTTTCAGACCTATTTAAATTCATTAGACACAAAATTATCACTTGGATTGGGAGATTTAATTAATACTTAATTAAAAAAAGAATGAAAGGGCTCGCTTAGGCCAAAAGGAGTTAGGAGTGGGTAATCCGTTCCCGTAAACTCGTGTTATGATTTGGCCTCGATGCACTTCTCAATCAAAAATCCTTTCATCTAAAGTAGGTTCTTGATTGGAGGAAAGAAGGATCTCCAGACAGATTTTTGGTACACCACATTCCTGTTAGCAATGTGAGCCCTGGGCGAACCATTCCTACAATAAATGTTATTGTAATAAATGATTTATCAATAAAAGTTATTGATTATTTTCACTTCCTTTCTGAGATTGAATGAATGAATGCACTATAAGGTCCCTCTATACAATAAGGGTTATGTACCATGGCCAACTTGATGATCACACAGCTGTTGATTCATTGAATGAATCATAGAGGTTGATGCTTGGATGAATATCTAAGGAGTTAGATAGAGGACTCATCAAGCGTCATCAAATGATTGTTAAGTGATGATCTCCAGTCTGAGTAGGAGATGGCAATCCTTTCTCATATGGTTGATATCTGACCGACCTCTTGATGCAGGTCCTCTGCTGGAAATAGTGATTCGGAGGTGTCAGATTAGTTGAGTCAATGGGATGACTTAACGAGATCGAGATAACCAAAGACCTATGTTGAATGTTGTCACAACATAGGCATGCATCCTCTGACCGGAGACAGATGTGTTGCTATATGTCTGAGTATGTACATTTGGCAAACCAATAGGTTGATGACCTAACCAAGGTCTATACACCGGCGAGCTACTGTGCATGTAAGCACATATGAGTAATACGATCTCTCAAAGGGATCATACAAGTTCACTTATGAACCGGGAGACATGAGCTCACTCATGAGGTATTGGGACTAATCAAATTCCATGCATGGTCGTCATGCTTTGGAAGCATGACATGAATTTGAAGGTAAGATATATGCTTTGGGAAAGCATATGATCTATACCAATTCCCAATGACCAAGATTGAGAAACTTAATGATCAAACCCTGAAGATGACATTGTAAAAGTGATCTTTATCTTCAGAATGATCATAGGTCTTCCAGTATACAGGATGTACAGGTATTGGGAATACCCGAGGGTGATGCGATCATAAACGATTGTATAACCATGATGCTTCCATTCCGAGGGAGTGATGAAACAGGTTTGGATTTTAGTGACTCTTCTCATTAGAGAAGTAACCTAATCTTAGTCCATGTACTGGACATTGATCTGAATAAGATTAGGATGCAATGAGAAGATTAGGTCTACGGTCTTGATTCGATCAAGCATCTTTGGGAGGTCCTTGGGATCTGGATTTGAGATATGATCTCAACATCCAAGTCACTATACGTGGAACAATACAATCGCCATGTCCTTATCTCCAAGTATCTGCGGAGAAATCGCATTATTCTTGAAAGGGTTCAAGAATAATCCCATAAGACCTAAGCATTAAGACATTGATAATTAAATGTGATTTAGTTATCTTGATGTGTATGGAAATTATCCAACATAATTAAATGTGATTTAATTAGTAAGGATAAGAATAATGTGGATAGAAATATCCAATTATTCATAATATATTATAAATATGATTTGTAATGTATTAGAGAGAGCTAATTATAATTTATATTTGTTAATTAATTATTAATGTGTATTGGATACACATTGTTTAATTAATTGAAAATGTAAATTGCATTTTGTTTTGGGTTGTGAATATGATTCACAAAATTCCAATGGTAAGATTGCAATATTCCCAAAATTAATTGTGAATTATTTTTGAAGAATAAATCTCAACAAAGGTTGTTGAATTAAATAAAGGAGATTTCCATGAAGATTTGCAATCTCATGAAATCTCATGAGATTGCTCCCACTTGCATTCAAGTGGACAACCACCTTAACCAAATTGGAAATTGGTGGCCGTCCACCATGATACATGGGAGGCAATCTCCATGTTGGTAATCTTCCTTTATTTGATTGGTTTAATTTAGGATTGATTTATATTTTATTTGTCAAATACATTTGATCTACATTAAATTGATAGTTGTTGGTTTTTACCAACAACAATCTTGACCATTGGATTGGACATAAATCAATCTCATCCATTGATTTTATATGTCCCATGGATTGAGATCCATGGATCCCAAAACCTTATAAATAGAGAGGCATACCATGCTCTCTAGGGCTATGAAAATTTGAAGCCAACTCTCTCTCTCTCTCTCTCATTCTTGTCATATGCCAACCCTCTCTCCCTCTTCTTGGTGGCCGTCCACCAAACCCTAGAGGAGAGACTCGTCGTCACCTTCGCCACCGCGTCGCCGCTTCGACGTTTTTCGGTTCTCCGTCTTCTTGGAGTGCTACACTCATGAAGAAGACGTTCGATCTTGTATGACGAGATCAGGAGCTAACCGTGCTTAGATCAACTTGTTGGATTGCAAGGCTCACACGGTTCATCCCCGCGCTTGCAAGCGACCTCTCCGACGATCGGACTTGAGACAGGAGGTCTCTTTCCTTAGATACTCGATCAACCACACTTCAAGAGATATTCCTTTATACTTGTTGTGGTTCTAGATGAAACGATCTGAGAATTATTCTTGGATCATGTGGTTTCATCGCATGAAAATTTTTTAAATTCCGCTGCACAGAATAACTAGTATGACTAGTCGTTCTGCGTCGTATCCAATACGACGATCACGCTTCCGTGATGCGCTTGAAGATTATACCATATCCTTCAAGTGGTATCAGAGCCAGGTTGAAGTTTCGAATATGATTCGCAAACCTAAGACGACTTGGGTTCGTTAAGGTCGCGAAAATTTTTTTGTCGCATTTGATTTTCGCAGATCTGTTTAGTGAATAAATTCGCCCATGTTTAATTTCTTTAAACACGAATTAATTACTTGTATTTTGTTCCCTATTAAATAAGGAAACCATAGGATCTGAGTTTACGCAATTCGGATTCCGTTTCCTCGAGATATGGTTGTTTTAATGAACATGTATGCACTGTTGCGGGTACTGCGAATCTTAACATGATTAAAGAGTTAATTACCGTTTTGATCTGCCTCGAAATGCGTGAAATATCACTTGAATTCTGTCCTAAATCAAGTTAGCAATCTATGAAAATTGAGTTTGTCTAATTTGGATTTAAATTGATTCAGATATGTTAATTTTAGTGAGTAGGGGTCACTGCTGAAATTACAGTCCTAATCAAGAACCAATGATTGTCAATTAGTGAAATTAATTGTTAATTTCATTAAAAAATTATGAAAAATATTTGTGAAATATTGGAAGATGATTATTTCCTTAATTGACTTGGCCTCAACCAATTAATTGATTAGATTTGATCTAGATCATAATTGGAAACACAATCATCAAACTTGATGCTTGAATAGGATTGGGAATTTGTGTAGCAAATTTCCTTATAATCAAAAATGTTTTGATTATTACTATATGGCATAATTTCGGTTGAAGAACCGATGATCATATCAAGTAAAAATTGATATATTTGGCATTATCCTTTCCAGAGGTGGATATGGTGTCTAGTCGGAAAGCATTGGGGTCACGAGTTGCAACGTATGTGGTCCGTCTCACTCTCGTCGGTAATGGCCATGACAGCGGTAGGGACTCGATAATACTAGAGAAAATCAAGGTGTATTTTCTAATTATTAAAATTCGAATTAATACATACTTTGAGATATTACCATATATATTCAAGTATAATAATCAAGTTTGTTGATTGAATTGGATTGATAATTAATTTAATTTGATTAAATTGATTATATCCAATTGAGACACTCTATTATGAATAGAGTTGTTGTTTCCCTTGGAAGATTAATTATATGAATATGATTCATGATAATTAATTAAAATTTGAATATGAGGTGGAGGATCACATAAGTGACATCCATGGTCTCCCGTCAAGGCGAAGAGTTCCGTCGCCAGGGATTGCATGTGCGAGACGCCTGTTCGAAGTGACAGCTCCTGTATGCAAGTGCATCTGGATCGGGCTCTTTGCTTCTCGAAAGAGTAAGGTCATATGCGTAGTGACCCCAATATCAGATCCTCATATTATTGGGGCGATATTGGATTGCGCATAGCGAGTACTATTCCTATTGACGATTGGTTCAATTAACAACGAGTCAACATCGCCTTAGGGGTGGTGGGCCCCGGTGTTAAAGACCGAATTGGGAAATGCAAGTTGGACTTGCAAGGCGGAATGTGTTCCCGCTTCTCTTTATTGGAGTCACAGATTCTCATATTATTGGGATGTGACAAAGATAAAGAGGAGATCCCAATTCTTGCTAAAGATATAGCGGTAAGTATATCTCTTACTTTGAAAGTGATTAAGGGAATAAACTTTCAAAGTCGACAATGCAAGAATAATTTGATTTAAAATACCTTAATCAAATATCATAAATTTGAATATATGCTTATATGTTCTAATATAATGCATTCTTAATTTCAAAAAATGAAGTCCTTGAACCCACTAAGCAGGCTTCTTGAGGTCAATCAGTTGAATGGTCCAAATTACTCAGATTGGATCCGTAATTTTGAGCTTGTTCTCTCTGCTGAGCGCATAAGTTATGCGCTCTCCGAAGACAAGCATAAAAGCCCTAAATCCAAGGAAGAAAAGGCATACAATGACAAGTATGATGAAGATCATGTCTTGGCTAGATGCTATATCCTAGGTTCTCTCTCCAATGTTCTGCAGAAGCAACATGTGGAGATGAGCACATGCCAGGAGATAACGCAGAACTTAAAAGATATGTTTGGTGACATTAACCACACTCAGTGTTACAATATTATGAAAGAGCTCGTTCGCTGCAGGATGCAGGAAGGAACTTCGGTTCGAGAGCACGTACTCAAAATGTTTGGGTACTTGTCTGAACTGGAGACTCTTAGGGCCAACATGGTTGCAGACATGCAAGATGATTTCATTCTGCTATCCTTGCCCAAGTCTTTCAATAATTTTGTGGTTTCATTCCACATGAACAAGTTGGACTTATCGAACGCTGGTCTTCTTGCTGCATTAAAGTCTGTAGAAGACGTAATGAAGAAAGATGGTCCCATTGCCAGTGCAATGGTTGCACAGGTCAGAGGGAAGCGCGGTCGGAAGCAAGGTTCTCGGAAGGGCCCGGCCCAGAAGAGAAAGAAGAAGAGTCAAGATGTTGGCTCATCTTCTAGTGCATCCACACTGATAGCGTCGAAGAAATCCGACGTCTGTCACAACTGCAAAAAGCTGGGGCACTGGAGGCATAACTGCCCGGAATACCTGAAGTCGTCAGACAAAGGTAAAGCCCCAGCAAGTATGAAATCTACTTTCATCATTGGAACTAGCTTTTTCGTCGGACGAGAAGGAAGTTGGGTTGTAGATTCTGGTGCTTCTGTTCATGTATATAATTTGTTGCATTTGTTTCAGGAAACTAGAAATCTTGAGGAAGGGGAGATAGTCATCCAGATGGGATCTGATGCAAGTGTTGCAGTAGTAGCCATCGGGACTTGTCGACTATCATTATCTAGTGGTAGAGTCCTTATACTTAAAGAGTTTCTTTATGTACCCGAAGTCAGAAGGAATTTGATATATGTATCTAAGCTTGTTAGAAGCGGATATTCATTCCTTTTCTGTAATAAATTAGTCATAAATCATTATGATAAATATATTGTGGATGGTATTTTGACTTCTGGTGGACTCTATGAGCAGTGCATTGATAAATGTATCATGAATCTTACATCCACTAATAAAAACCGTAAGATACAGGGTGGATATAAATCTCTCAAATGAGATTTGGCATCAAAGGCTTGGTCATTTATCTATTGATAGGATCAATAGATTGATAAAGGATGGACCTTTAGATTTTCTACAGGTTCAACCTTTGCCTACTTGCAAACATTGCATTTAGGAGGGTAAAATGACTAGGACGCCTTTCTGTAACAAGGTTACAAGATGCGAAGGTATTTTTGACCTAATACATACCAATGTATGTGGTCCCTTCAGTACCGCGACTCGAAATGGATATCGATATTATTTAATGTTTATTGATGACCATTCACGATACGGGTTTGTCTTCCTATCATGTCATAAATCTGAAAACTTTAAAAAGTTCAAAGAGTTCAAGGCTTTGGTTGAGAACCAAACCAATAGGAAGATTAAACGGATTCGATCTGATTGAGGTGGCGAGTACCTCTCAGATGAATTCAAGGAATACCTTAAGGAGAATGGAATTGTTTCCAATCTCACTCCTCCTGGAAATCCCCAACTAAATGGTGTTGCTGAAAGACGCAACAGGACCATCATGGACATGGTCTGTTCAATGATGAGCAAAGCACATTTACCTCTTAGTTTCAGGGGATATGCAGTAGAGACTGCAATATATATCTTGAATAAGATTCCTAGCAAATCTGTACCTAAGACTCCTCATGAGCCCTGGTATGGAACCAAACCTAGTATTAATCACTTGAGGGTTTGGGGTTTCTTGGTCCATGCGAAAAACGTGGACGCAAGTAAGCTAGAATCTCGCTCTCGTGAGTGTTCCTTTATTGGGTATGTTAAAGATGGTATTGTATACCAACTTTATGACCCTGAGACCCAAAAGGTTTTTGTTTCTAGAGATGTAAAGTTTCTGGAGAATGATTTCCTTAAAGGTCAAGACAAGAATGAAGTAGAGGAACTCGTTGAATCCCTGAGGATTCTGAGCTTCCTAGACCAGAAACTGAAGAGATAAATAAAGATGAAACATACATACCTCTTTGAAGGAGTTCGAGGGTGGTTGCACCACCTGAAAGGTATGTATTCCATGTGTCAAGTGAGACTGACATTGATCCTACTTCATTTGATGAAGCACTCGCGGATCAAGACATGGATAGATGGATGCTAGCAATGAAGTCAGAAATTGACTCCATGCATAAGAATGGTGTATGGACCCTAGAGGATCCACCTAAAGGGGTACAACCCATTGGTTGTAAATGGATATTCAAGAGAAAAAGGGGACCTGATGGGAAAGTAGAGACTTTCAAGGCACGGCTCGTAGCCAAGGGCCTACACACAGAGAGAAGGCATCGATTATGATGAGACATTCTCTCCTGTGGCTATGCTTAAATCCATCAGGACACTGCTAGCTATAGATGCATATCTTGACTACGACATCTGGCAGATGGACGTCAAGACGGCTTTCCTCAATGGATACCTCGAGGAGGATATCTACATGGAGCAGCCCCAGGGCTTCATAACTGAGGATGGTAAAGTATGCAAGCTGAAGAAATCCATCTATGGGCTCAAGCAAGATTCTCATAGCTGGAACATCATATTTGACGAAACCATAAAGAGTTATGATTTTGTGCAGAATCCTGATGAACCTTGTGTATACAAGAAGACTAGTGGGAGCACCATTGTGTTCATCATGCTTTACATAGATGACATTCTTATCATTGGGAATGATACAGGGATGATGATCAGTGTGAAGATTGGGCTATCCCATACCTTTGAGATGAAAGATCTTGGAGAAGCCTCTTACATCTTAGGCCTGAAGTTGTTCAGAAACCGAGAAAAGAGGATTTTGGGATTGTCACAACATAGATACATTAAGAAGATTTTTGAACGATTCCATATGGATAATTCTAAGAAAGGATTCCTACCCTTAAGACATGGTATTCACCTGTCTAAAGGAATGGCTCCTCAAACTGTTGAGGAAAAGAAGGCCATGACTGGATGTCCTTATGCATCAGTTGTGGGAAGCTTAATGTATGCCATGATGTGTACTAGGCCAGATATCTACCATGCAGTGGGAGTGGTAAGTCGTTACCAAACCTACTATGGAGTACAACACTGGAATGCAGTAAAGAACATATTCAAATATCTAGGACGGACGCAAGATTACATCTTGGTCTATGGAGATGGTGATCTCCAAGTATTGGGATATACAGATTCTGACTTCCAATCAGATGTTGATGATCGAAAGTCGACATCAGGGTTTGTATTCTTGTTAAATGGTGGTGCTATGAGCTGGAGAAGCAAGAAGCAGGACACTACTACAGATTCAACAATAGAAGTCGAGTACATTGATGCATCGGATGCTGCAAAGGAGGCGGTGTGGTTGTGCAAGTTCATCCTGGAGATGGGCGTAGTTTCCTCTAATACTCCCATCCCGTTACTCTGCGATAACACGGGAGCCATTGCACAGGCAAAGGAACCCAGATGGCATTAGAAGAGCAAGCACGTGGAAAGGAAATACCACATCATTCGGGAGATTCAAAAGTATGGTGACATTATCATCACCAAGGTGGCCTCTGCCGACAACGTTGTTGATCCTCTTACCAAACCTCTGATACAGAAGGTTTTCGACTAGCATGTAATGAGTATGGGTTTAAGGATTGTTCCTGAATGGTTCTGAGGGCTAGTGGGAGATTGTTAGCAATGTGAGCCCCGGGCGAACCATTCCTACAATAAATGTTATTGTAATAAATGATTTATCAATAAAAGTTATTGATTATTTTCACTCCCTTTCTGAGATTGAATGAATGAATGCACTATAAGGTCCCTCTGTACAATAAGAGTTATGTACCATGGCTAACTTGATGATCAGACAGCTGTTGATTCATTGAATGAATCATAGAGGCTGATGTTTGGATGAATATTTAAGGAGTTAGATAGAGGACTCATCAAGCATCATCAAATGATTGTTAAGTGATGATCTCCAGTCTGAGTAGGAGATGGCAATCCTTTCTCATATGGCTGATATCTGACCGACCTCTTGATGCATGTCCTCTGCATGGGAATAGTGATTCGAAGGTGTCAGATTAGTTGAGTCAATGGGATGACTTAACGAGATTGAGATAACCTAAGACCTATGTTGAATGTTGTCGCAGCATAGGCATGCATCCTCTGACCGGAGACAGATGTGTTGCTATATGTCTGAGTATGTACATTTGGAAAACCAATAGGTTGATGACCTAACCAAGGTCTATACACCGGCAAGCTGGTGTGCATGTAAGGACATATGAGTAATGCGATCTCTCAAAGGGATCATACAGATCGGGAGACATGAGCTCACTCATGAAGTATTGGGACTAATCAAATTCCATGCATGGTCGTCATGCTTTGGAAGTATGACATGAATTTGAAGGTAAGATATATGCTTTGGGAAAGCATATGATCTATACCATTCCCAATGACCAAGATTGAGAAACTTAATGATCAAACCCTGAAGATGATAGTGTAAAAGTGATCTTTATCTTCAGAATGATCATAGGTCTTCCAGTATGCAAGATGTACAGGTATTGGGAATACCTGAGGGTGATGTGATCATAAACGATTGTATAACCATGACGCTTCCATTCCGAGGGAGTGATGAAACATGTTTGGATTTTAGTGACTCCTCTCATTAGAGAAGTAAGATAATCTTAGTCCATGTATTGGACATTGACCTGAATAAGATTCAGATGCAATGAGAAGATTACATCTACGGTCTTGATTTTATCAAGCATCTGTGGGAGGTCCATGGGATCGGGATTTGAGATATGATCTCAGCATCCAAGTCACTATACGTGGAACAATACAATCGCCCTGTCCTTTTCTCCAAATATCTGCGGAGAAATCGCATTATTCTTGAAAGGGTTCAAGAATAATTCCATAAGACCTAAGCATTAAGAAATTGATAATTAAATGTCATTTAGTTATCTTGATGTGTATGGAAATTATCCAACATAACTAAATGTGATTTAATTATTATGGATAAGAATAACGTGGATAGAAATATCCAATTATTCATAATATATTATAAATGTGATTTATAATGTATTAGAGAGAGCTAATTATAATTTATATTCATTGATTAATTATTAATACGTATTGGATACACATTGTGTAATTAATTGAAAATGTAAATTACATTTTGTTTTGGGTTGTGAATATGATTCACAAAATTCCAATGGTCAGATTGCAATATTCGCAAAATTAATTGTGAATTATTTTTGAAGAATAAATCTCAACAAAGGTTGTTGAATTAAATTAAGGAGATTTCCATGAAAATTTGCAATCTCATGAAATCTCATTAGATTGCTCCCACTTGCATTCAAGTGGACGGCCACCTTAACCAAATTGGAAATTGGTGGCCGTCCACCATGATACATGGGAGGCAATCTCCATGTTGGTAATCTTCCTTTATTTGATTGGTTTAATTTAAAATTGATTTATATTTTATTTGTCAAATATATTTGATCTACATTAAATTGATATTTGTTGGTTTTTACCAACAACAATCTTGACCATTGGATTGGACATAAATCAATCTCATCCATTGATTTTATATGTCCCATGGATTGAGATCCATGGATCCCAAAATCCTATAAATAGAGAGGCATACCATGCTCTCTAGGGCTATGCAAATTTGGAGCCAACTCTCTCTCTTTCATTCTTGTCTCACGCCAACCCTCTCTCCCTCTTCTTGTTGGTCGTCCACCAAACCCTAGAGGAGAGACTCATCGTCGCCTTCGCCACCGCGTCGCCGCTTCGACGTTCTTCGGTTCTCCATCTTTTTGGAGTGCTACGCTCACGAAGAAGACGTTCGATCTCGTACGATGAGATCAGGAGCTAACCGTACTTGGATCAACTTGTTGGATTGCAAGGCTCACGCGGTTCATCACCGCGCTTGCAAGTGACCTCTCCGACGATTGGACTTGAGACAGGAGGTATGTTTCCTTAGAGACTCGATCAACCACGCTTCAAGAAGTATTCCTTTATACTTGTTGTGATTCTAGATAAAATGATTCTAGAATCATTCTTGGATCATGTGGTTTCATCGCATGAAAATTTTTAAAATTCCGCTGCACAGAACAACTAGTACGACTAGTCGTTCTGCGTTGTATACGATACGACGATCACGCTTCCATGATGCGCTTGAGGATTATACCATATCCTTCAATTCCCCGAAGGGATAGGCAGGGTGTTCCCCATTAAATAAGGAAATGGTAGGATTTGAGTTTGCGAGATTTGGAATTCGTTTGCTCAAGTTATGATCATTTTAGTGAACACTTATCCACTGTTCGGGATTGTGAATCTTGACGTAATTAAAGAGTTAATTACTGTTTTGAAAAGCTTATAAATGCATACAAATTAATTGGGTTATGTTGTAAATCAAATTAGCAAAATTAGGGAACTTATTTTTTATGATTTGAAATTGATTGAGATATGCTAATTTTAGTAAGTTAGTGTCACTACTGGAAATTAGTTTCCTAATAAAAAATCTTATGATTTTCATTTAATCAATTAGTGAAATTAATTGTTAATTTCTGGAATAATTATGGATAAATATTTGTGAAATATTTGATGATAATTATGTTCTTAAATGACATTACCTTAACCAATAATTGATTAGATATGATCTAGATCATAAATTGGTTACTCAATCTAATTTCCAACAAACAAAGTTGCTTGAATAGGATTGGGAATTTGTTTAGCAAATTTCCTTATAATTTTAATAAAAAATGATTTTATTATTATTATATGGCATATCTTCGATTGAAAAATGGATTATCATGTCAAGTATAAAGTGATCAATTTGGTATTATCCTTTCTTGAGGCGGATATGGTGTCTACTCGGGGAGCGTTGGGGTAGTAGGTTGCACCGTGTGTGGTCTGTCCCACTCCCGTCGGTATTGGCCATGGCAGCATGTAGGGAAGGGAAAATACTAGTGAGATCATGATGTATTTTTCTAATTATTAAAATTCAAATAACATGAATTTGAGATAATACTAAATTTCAAGTAACAATAAAGAATGTTTGTTGGATATTAATTTAATCATTGATTTAATGTGATTAGATTGATTGAAATCCAAAATTAAAACACTCTATTAATAAAGTTGTATTTCCCTTGGAAGAATTAATCATAATGAATAGACTTCATAAGGTTTAATAGTCATCCACATGGATGTCGATGCAATTGTTGCAACAATCCCAAGTGGATGGATAGACTTCATAATTTCAATGGGAGAGTCCTTAGTCTTAGAGAATGTCTCTATGACCTAGATATTATAATACACTCATTGTTTATTTTTAAATGTTGGAAATAAACATGAATTCTGAGATGGAGCTATCATAAAGAGTTATGATGGATATATTTCAGAAAGTAATCTAACATCTAGAGGACTCCGCTAGATTAGAAAATTAATGAATGGTTCATTAACATTTCTACTGAAATTAAAACTTAAAAGATCAATAGAAGGATGGAGATCATTTGATAATGATCTGGCATCAAGCCTTGGACATATGTCTTTTGATGAGATTAATAGACTAGTGAGAAATGAATCTTTAGAATATCTAAAATATCAAATCTTACATACTTGTGAATATTGTATTCAAAAGAAAATGTCCAATGCGCCCTTCTCTAGGAATGGTGTAAGATGCCAAGGTATTCAAGATCTCATACATATTGATGTGTGTGGATCATCTATATCATAATAAACATTGATGATATGTGATATCATTCAATGATTATTTTGATATGAGATTTCTTCCCCTCACCTTGAACCTTTGAAAAGGTCATAGATTTCACTTTTTTGTTTAGAACCAAAGTTTGAAGGAAGATGAAATGAATTTGATCTAACCTAGGTAGCACATACCTATTAGATGAATTCAAGGAATGCCTTATGGGGATATGAATATCATTCCTATCTCTCTCCTAATGCACCTGAACTCAATAGAGTTATAGGGAGATACAATTGGATCATGTGTGACATGAATTGATCAGTGATGAATATTAACATAATTATCTCTTAGTTTCCAGGTATATATGTAGTAGATACTACAATATATATCTTTAATAAGGACCACGCAGGAAAGCAGGAATCTAGCACTAGAGAGTGTTGCTTCATTAGGAAAATAAAGGATGGCATTGGATACCTACTTTATGACCTTGAGATTCTTAAAAGATTTCATCTCTAAGAATATGATTCTTAAAGGATGACTCTCTTGAGAATCAAGATGAAATTTAAGTGAAGGAACTCATTTAATCTTGAGAGGATAATGAGGTTCCTGAAACCAGAAACTAAAAGGATAATTAAAGACAAAACACTCATACCTCTTCAAATGAGTTTGAGAATGGTTTCCATGTGTTAGAGAAATCTGACAATGATCTTACTTCATGTGATGAAGCTTCTGAAGCTCATGACATGGAAAGATGGATGTTATCAACAAAGTCTAAAGTAGACTTCATATATTAGTGTTGTATATATATCCTTAAGGATCCACCTATATGGGTAAGACCTGTTAAGGTGTAAATGGATCTTCAAGAGAAAGAGGGAACATGATGAGAAGGTAGAGACATTCAAAGCACGACTCGTAGCCATGAGCTACACACCGAAGAGAAGACATTGCTTGTTATGAGACTTGCTCTCCGATGATCATGCTTAAACCCATCAGAATATTGCTAAATACAGCTACACAACTTGACTTTGACATTGCTTAAACCCATCAGAATATTGCTAAATACAGCTACACAACCTGACTTTGACATCTACAAGATGAAAGTCAATATTGCATTCCTCTATGAATACCTCTCTGAGGATATTCGCATGAAATATCCTTAGGGCTTCACGGTTTAGGAAAGTAAGGTGTGCAAGCTAAATAACTCCATCTATGGACTCAAATATGCTTCTTGTAGTTGGAACATCAGATTTGATGCAATTATAATGGTTATGATTTCAGATAGAATCTTGATGTACCATGTGAAGCTTAGTAGTACCATTGTATTCATCATGATAAATGTCAATGATACCCTAATCATTTGGAATGATACAAGGATAATAATAAGCGTTTTATAATCTGGTTAATCCTACATTAAGATATGATCTCAAGGATACCTCTTAGATCTTAGTTCTAAAGATGTTCAGAAGCATAAAGAAGAGGGTATTGGGACTATCACATTAGTGATACGCCTTGGACATTTTCATTCTTGGAAAAAATAAGGTTTCCTTCCCTTAAATTATGGTACTGACCTATCTAAAGGGATAGCACCTCAAAGTTGAGGAAGTGAATGATAGAATTGCTTGACCGAGTGCATCAATTACGAGAAGCCGACTGTATGCTATATGTGTACAAAAGCCAGATGTCTACCATGCAGTGGGAGTAGTAAACTATTACTAATCTTGCTATGAAAATAAAATACTTGATCGTAGAAATAACAATATCTTCAAAGAGGACAAAACTTTCGAGATAGTGATCTCTACGTCCTTTCTTCATGAAATTAAGATTTATAGATAGTGATCTAAAAGGTCTTAACTGCAGATACCTTAGGAGGTAGAGATCTCCGAGAATAAGCGTATTCTGGTAAGGATAATGGAAATTACGTATTGGTTATAAAAATTATTGAATTGTAGTGTCAAGGACACTATAACTGCTTTAACAAGATTGAGTATTGGTTGCATGAGATGCAACTTTCGCATTGGATGCGAGCACTGTTACTAGGGGATATGGAAGTGTCGTAAAAATACTTGGTGTAGTCTCTCGGGAATAGAGTGACTGGTCACCTTACCTAGCTATTTTTCTAAATAGCTTATGATTGTCACACGAGTGCGAGTTTAAATATTAGCCCATTAAGGGCTCTTTGGGTTAGTGGGAGATTGTTGGACATGTGAGCCCATGACAAGCCATTATGCAATAAATGTTATTACGAATATCATTCCCTGATCTGAAATGAAGAATAACTAATTTGCGTAATATGTCCTTTAGTATAATTGGCGTTATGTACATGGCCATCTTATTAATTATACATCTATTGATTCAATTATTGAACCATAGAGGTCGGTGCTTGGATGAATTTCTAAAGAGTTAGATTGAGGACTCATCCAACACCATCAAATGATTATTAAGATAAACTTGAGAAGGAGATGTCAATCCTTTCTCAAAAGACTGATATCTAACCGACCTCTTGATGTAGGTCCTCTGCATAGGAATAAAGATTCGAAGGTGTTGGATAAGTTAGATCAAAGAGTTGAAGTAATGAGATCGAGATAACCAAAGTCCTATGTCGTTTAACGTCACGATATAGGCACACATCCTCTGACCAGAGACAAATGTGTTACTATATGTCTGAGTATGTACATTTGGCATATTGATGACCTAATCAAGGTTTATACACCGGCGCGCTAGTGTGCATGCAAGGGCATATGAGTAATACGATCTCTCAAGGGGATCATACATGTTCATTACTAAACCGGAAGACATGAGATCACTCGTGAGATATTGGAAGATGAATTCCATGCACGGTCGTCTCGCTTCGGAAGCTTGACTGAATTTATAGGTTTGATATATGCTTTTTGGAAAGTATATGATCAACATCTGGGTATGATATTTGCTTTTGAAAGCATATGATCGATACTGACTCCCAATGATCAAATGAGAAACTTAATGATAAACCCTGGAGTAGATAGTATAAAATTAATCTAATACTTCATGTTTATTCTGGATCTTCCAGTATGCAGGATGTACAGGTAATAGGAATACCTAAGGGTGACATGATCATAAATGATTATATAACCATGATGCTTCCATTCCGAGGGAGTGATGAAATATGTCTGGATTTTAGTGACTCCTCTCATAGAGAAGTAATTTGATCTTAGTCCAAATGTTGGACATTGATTTGAATGTGATTCGGGTGCAATGAGAAGGTTAGATTTACGGCCTTGATTGAATCAAGCATCTATGAGAGGTCCGCAAGATCTGGATTTTGATATGTGATCTCAACATCCAAGTCACTATACGTGAGCAATACAATCTCCTTGTCCTTTTCTCCAAGTATCCGCAGAGAAAACGCGTCATATTGAAAGAGTTTAAGATAATTTCATTATTTATATTATATATCTGAGCATTGAGAAAATTGATAATTAAATGTGATTTAATTATCATGAATAATATGAATTTGATTCATATTATAAAGAGAGTTATCTAAGATAATTAAATGTGATTTCCAAAGATGTAAATGTGAATGTGATTCATATTAGTTGGGCACATGAGAATAGAGATCCAAGATGATTAAATATGATTTAATTACCATGGATATGAATAATGTGGATAGCAATATCCAAATTATTCCTATATATTAGAAATGTGATTTATAATGTATTAGAGAGAGCATATTATGATTTATATTTGTTGATTAACTATTGATGTGAAATGGATTCACATTAAATAATTAATTGAAAATGTAAATCACATTTTATTTTGGGTTGTGAATGTGATTCACAAATTTTCAATGGCATGAATGCAATGTTCACAAAATAAATTAGAATTATTTTTGTGAAGTAATTTGCAACAAAAATTGTTGCAGATATTAGAGAAATCTATGAGATAATGTAATCTCATGAATTGAGAGGAGATAGCCACCTTCCCTAATAAGAGGGTGGACGACCACCAACTCCTATTGGAATAGGTGGCCATCCCCCCATCTTATGGAAGGAGGCTAGTCTCCTTCCAATTATCTCCATATTTGATTGATTTAATTTTAGGATTAATTTGTACTGATTTGTCAATATATTTTAATCTAAATTAAATTCATTATTATTGTGTTTTTACAACAAAATCTTGGCAGTTGAAAGAAGCACAAATCAGTCTCATCCATTGATTTTGCGTAGTCCATGGATTGTGATCCATGGACTCCCAAAATACTATATAAGAAGAGGCATACCTTGCTCTTCAAGTTGAAATATTAAGAACATAAGGCTCTTTACCTCTCTCTCTCTCTCTCTACATGCCGTCCTCTCTCTCTCTCTCTTGTGGCCATCTACCTTGATGCCCTAGAGAGAGTCGCCATCGCCGCAGCGTCGCCATTATGTTGTCGGATTATTTGCTTGTGGATCTCCGTCTCCTTGAGTGCTCTCTATCGTTAAGAAGACATCATATTTAGTGTGACGAGATCAGGAGATTCACCGCTTGGATCATCAATTGCGAGAGCACACATTTCATTAACGCACTCGCAAGTGTCTCCTCTATCAGATCGGACTTGAGACATGAGGTCTCTTTGTTTAGAGACTCAATTGTAACCACGCTTCAAGAGGTAACCCTAATACTTATTTGTGGTTTAGATGAAACGATCCAATAAGTGTTCTTGGATCATGTGGTTTCATTAAATGATTTTTTTTAAATTCCACTGCCTCGAGCAACTAATGTGAATAGTCATTCATGATTACATACGGTGCGATCCTCATGCTTTTGTGTTGCACTTAAGGATCTTCACATATCCTTCAAAGCCCACTATATTACTATTACTCCCCATATTCCACGTGAATATCAATGAAGAACCCTGTGTACTCCTCCAACAATTCGATCGTATATGTAACACGATCCATTATCCTAACATCCCATTAGAGGTAGTGAAGATGACGGTGTTTCCTTTCTTGATGGACAAGGCCCTATATTGGGTAAATCATTTAGTAAAAGTTATCATTACATGGGAAGAGTTAAGGTCTACTTTTCTAAGCAAATATTACCCACTTGGACACCTCAACCAGATGCTATCATTGATAGCAATCTTCTCCCAAATGTCCCACGAGCTTATTCACGAGGTGTGGGAAAGATTCAAATATTTAACGGAGAAGTGCCCCCATCACGGTATTCTAAAAACAAGCCTTGTGCAAACTTTCTTTGGGGTTTTGGGACATGAAATCCAAAAGTTGGTAGATGCCTCTTGTGAGGGTAGTCATTTCAACAAGGACGAGGGTGTCCTTTATCCGATTTTGTGGAAATGGCAGAGATCTCGGCAGCCCTTTTTTCTCCACATGCTTTTCAAAAGCATCCCGTTACTTCTCCTGCAGTACCCCATAATGTTGTTAACATGATGGCATCACATGATATGGATAAGGTAGACAATGATCTGACCATCATAGAAAATCACCTATCCAAAGTAGACATTATTGAGAAACGATTCAAAGAGCTTGAGAAGCTATAAGTGATCGAACAGAGGACAAAGAACATGGATAAGATGGATGAGATAACCAAGCATCTGGATCTTCTTGTGAGTACGATTAGCGCATGACAGAGTGCGAGTGCAACATCTGACACATGCGTGGGAGCAGACTTCTTCCACCCAATAGAGAACCAGAGGACCATCCACAGTTCAACATGTTTACTACGTGCAGACCCATGATCATCTCCTGTAGCATTCATAGTAGATTGTTTCGTACCAACAGGACGGTCCATACAATCCTAAGAAGCATTCTCCACCTCCACCTATCATTCAGGAGGTGAATGGTATCTGGTTCGACCGAGAGTGCAACTAGCCCCGTTCGTCAGGGAAAAGCCAGTTGGGTTACTAACAAAGTCAGAGACCCGCCCACCTAGGGGTGTCTATTGAGTTCAACGAGCCGAGTTGGCCTCAACTCGGACTCGAACTCGATAAGAAACCTAATCTCGAGCTCAATAAGGATCGAGCCCTGGATCACCAACTCAAACTTGAACTCGTCGAGTTCGAGTTGACTCGTGAGCCTCTTATCGAGCCATGAGATTCTGAGCTAGCTCACGATCCTCAAAATGAGATGGTTAATGAGCCTCTTACCGAATCATGAGTTTCTGAGCTGGCTCATGAGCCTCAAAATGAGCAGGCTCATGAACCTCTTAATGAGTCATTATTCCATTTTATACATTAAATTACGCAAATGACATTTGTAATTTTGATTTTTTATACTCTTTTCTGTAGCTTTTCGGACAAGAAAAATGTTAACCTCTATTTTATATCAAACTCAATGCGAAAGTTTCAGTATATATATTTTTAATTTTTTATTAAGAGAGAAAATGAGATATCGAGTCGAGTTTCCGAGTTGAACAATGCCCAACTCGGACTCGACTCAATAAGCTAACGAGCCATAAAACCCAACTCGGGCTCGGGCTCGTTAAGATTTCAAGTCGGCTCACGAGCCCTTAACGAGCCGAGCCTGAGTTGAGAACATCGAGCTTGAGCTTTCTTGACAGCCCTACGCCCACCAGTTTCAAGGAGGTAGACAACAACAGTACCAGCACCAGCAGTTCCAGCCTCACTTTCAGTCTCCACCTCAGTTCCAAAACTAGAGACATGGCTAGCAATAGATGCAGCCTTCATATTTTCCACGACCTTACCATCAACAATAATCTACATCGTATGTACAATATTCACATCCTCCTACTCCTCATTACTAGTAGTATGGATACCAACAACCTCCTCACTACTAGTCTCAGCGATAGATTGTCATTGAGCATCCCGAGGCATCTTCAGTGAATCAAACACTCAATCAGTTGGAACTATTGATGAAGAACAAGGACAACCTTACTCAAAGTCTTGATGACATAACCACCACAAAGACACTGATCCCAACATAAGTTCAAGCCAATCCCAACAACTTCAAACATAAGGAGCAGGTAGCCCATCCATCCACATCGAGACATGTACGACCATTAATTTTACATGTTTATTTGATGCCATTCATCTCAAGAGAGGTAGTAGATCGTAACCGCCTTCACAACTGTCGATATTGGGAGATCGAGTTAGTGAGAGAGATTCACCTTCCACATCATATTCTTCAGCATCAATGGAGAGACCCAGTGTAGCAGCACCCGAGCATGGAGTTTCACCATCTTCTTCTTCACCACCACCACTTTCACCTTCACCAATCAGATGAAATTCACCATCAGAGAAGGAGAACACACCAGTTGGGGATTCTTCTTTTACACCAGCAACAATATCCCGTCTTGTTTTTTATTTTATTTCTTTTACCCATGTTTTGGACAACACTGTATAAACTGATTCTAGTTATCCTATTATATATTAGAATTCTATTATGAATAATAAAAATTAGCATTTGAACATTTCTTCTAGTTATGTGCCATTTACTTCTACATTGAATAAAACAAAGAAAATCCAAAAATTAAGATCAACCCTATCTGATACTAGAGTCATTGAGATTTTACAGAACATCTTTTTAGAGATTCTGCTCCTTAAGGCCATGGAGTACATGCCTGCAGTAAAAAAGGGAATTAAAGAAGCATGTACACGAAAGCATCAAACAAAGTAGAACAAATGAAAGATGATAGAAAAGCACATCTTGACCAGGGCTACAGTTCATGCCATCAATAACCTCCCTCCCAAAAAGAAAGATAAGGGAACACCTCACATCCGTTGTCACATTTTTGATCAAGAATTTGATCGCACTCTTCTCGATAGTGGTTCCTCCATTAATCTAATGCCATACTCTTTACTCACTGAGTTTGGGTTATGACCTCTTAGATCGATCGGGATGATCCTTTATTTTGCTGATAGATCGATTAAGAGGTTAAGCGGAATTTTAGAGGACATTATTGTAATGGAGCAGGGAATGAAATTCCTGTTGATTTTGTTATCATGGATATGGACAAACCTGCATTGTTACTCCATACCCCGATCATACTAGGTCGGTCGTTTCTCTGAATGACTGAAGTAGTAGTGGATTATGATACTGGAGAGATCATCTTTCACTCTCAGAGTGAGAAGGTGAAAATTGAGACGATTCTCGATCCCAATCCTTCACCACCACAACAACAACAGATGAGAGAGAGCCAATTACACCAAACCCTAAGGACTGTAAGTTTGTTATTGAGTTTAGAGAGATAAATCTTTTTATCGATTTCATTGATACACATGAGTTCCTTTCTCAAAAGGACCTCCTGGAAAGTACAGTCGACATTAACTCATTTGTTTATCTGTCTGAGTTGTTTGTTGATGGTTTTGAGCCAGTTTTTGAGGATCAGTATGAGGGATTGGAGGTACATTTTGATATTCCTTTGACACATCATTATGATATTTTGTTGATATACCTCCTGTTGAGATATTTGAGCCACTTATTGATTTTTCTGATATATGCATTGATGAGAGACATCTTTCTGAGATTATTACAGAGATATATGAGCCCTTTGTTGATGAGACTACAGAGATTTCTGAACATCCTGATGAGTCGATCCTTTCTGAGCATAGATCATTCGTTGCAGATCTTTCTGAGGTTTTACTTGTTGAGCTGATAATAGCTACGGTGGACAGTACACAGAGTACATATCATATACCTTCTACCAGTGCAATTACAGAGGTTGTCACAAAGCCGATTCAAACCCCACATGAGCTCAAGTCTATACCATCAATGTTGAAGTATGCCTTGTCGATCCCTCCCAAATGTTTTTGGTCATCCTCAGCTCGCAGTTGACTCATGAACATGAATCTTGCATTCTAGAGGTTCTTGAGAGAAACCACAAGGCCATTGGATGGAATATTTCAGATCTTTGTGGGATTAGTCCAGCTTTGTACTCGCATCATATCTACTTAGAGGATGACCGTAAACCCTCATGTGAGTGCCAGCGCTATATAAATACAAATCTAACGGAGGTTGTCATGAAAGAGATCAGGAAATTATGTGATGCTAGCTTTATTTATCCCATTTCAGATTCGAGGTGGGTCAGTTCTTTGCATGTGGTCCCGAAGAAATCCGAGATTACTATCGTAAAGAATGATCGCTATGAGTAGATTCTGACCCATTTATCTCCTTCATGACATATCTGTGTAGATTATCAACGCTTGAATTTAGCTACCAAGAATGATCACTTTCCACTGCCCTTTATTGATCATATTATTAAGAGGTTGGCATGGAAAGAGTTCCTTTGTTTCTTGGATGGGTGCTAGAGGTATAACCAGGTTGTTATCGCTCTTGAGGATCGAGAGAAAACTACTTCCACTTGTCCGTTTGGAATCTATGCCTTTAGACGGATGCCCTTTGGATTTTGTAACACCCCCGTTACATTTTAAAGGTGTATGTTGGTCATTTTTGCCGATTGATGAATCCACATTTCATCATCTTTATTCTATCATTTTGGCCTCAAAAACCCTGGCAAATGCGTGTAAATACCATCAATTCCTGCATCTTAGCATTCATGCATGTACATGTAAATAGTGTATAAAATACTGTTTTTAAAGCCAAAATCATAGGATAAATAAAAGAAAAGAAAAAGAATAAAATATTGTAAATATTTTATGACCCAAAACCCCGAGACCTAGGCATCTCAATGACCAGGTCGATAAGGAATAAAGTAGGGGGAGATAAGGACCGGAATACAATAAAAATACCTATTCATTTTATTCATTCTTTATTTATTTTGGGACCTATTTCTGGTTTCACTTTTTACACATCATATAAGAAACCTTGTACATGAAATTTGTAGATAATTAAATAAAGAAAAATAAAAAAATTTATCTCACTCAAAAATACTACATAGATAACAAGTTATGATCTGAATAAAAATCCAAAATGCCAACTTCCCAGACATGTATCTCTCAATAAAAGCTCGAAATGCATCAAACTCGCCTTTAATTGTATATAATTTTGAATAATCTATTTAGTGAAGGTAGTTTCACATTTTGCGGAGCTACAGTTTGAGAGTTGAGTTTTGACCCTTATAGTATACTTGTATAGATTAAAATATTCATTTTATTTATCATTCTTTATTTCCATAATTTTATATTTTTATAATTTTTTAAATATTATTTATAATATATATGTATATTAAAATCAGAATAAAAACTCAAAGAAGACACAAAATAAAATACTTATATAAATAGCATACCTAGGTATAATATCTATACATATACCCATAGAATTAATATTCACATTTTATTAAGTATACAAAACACATCAGAAAAATCAAATAAAAATATATTTAAGTGTATAAAAATATTCTATAAATTTATAAAATAAAAATAAATAAAGTAAATGCACAAAATAAAAATAAAATAATAAAATATATAGATATATAGGGCATAAAAGGTAACCTGTAAATATATACCTCATAAAAATAAATAAAAATCACAATAAAAGTCTTTATAAAATAAGGAACATTTTTTATTTTATAATCGAAAATTAATTAATTCGTTTTCTATTTTTAGATGAATTTACAATTATTTTTTCCAAGGTTTTTTCTGGTTG
The DNA here is from genome assembly GCA_037367405.1 of Ottelia alismoides. NCBI lineage: Eukaryota > Viridiplantae > Streptophyta > Magnoliopsida > Alismatales > Hydrocharitaceae > Ottelia > Ottelia alismoides. The sequence continues at coordinate 141,845 of JAZKJV010011738.1, forward strand.
GTCCATGTGGACCAACCAGATTTCTTCCTTGGTTGACCTCGGTCAACCCTCTGACCGAGGTCTATCTTGTGTCAGAACAGCTTTTTGACCTATCTTCCCCGATTTTTTGAAGGCACCCCTTTCATCGTTTGGTATCGATGCCTTCTTGGAATCTTTTCCCCTTGCAACAAGGATACACGCCCAAGGATTATCTTGGGGTGTGTATCATTGACGCGCCCTTTTCGCCACGATCTTTGAGCCTCCAGAGCCACCCATTCAAAACATCACCCATTCCTTCCTTCCTCCTTTGAACCACATTAGGGCCACGTTTAGACCTCCGGGTTGTTTCTAGAGGATCCCCGGTGACAGAGGATCGATCCTAGCACCTCGTCGAGGTACGACGAAGCCCTGAGGCACGTCTCCACCCACCTTCGGCCAAGTGGCCGTCGAGGTCCCACCTCACCATTTCTGGCTCGAGGTTTGCCTTTTATTTCATTTTTCTTGCTTGCTTTGACTCCCTGGCAACGGCGCCATTTGATTAAGCCGAATATCGGTGGTCTTAAGTTCCACAGAAAGCGGGAACTCGGTTGCTGAATCGACCATGCGAAATCCAGATTAAAACAACAATTAACCCACGACAATCAAATGAAGAAATGAAAATAGAGGTGGAGTCAAAATTTGTTATAACTCTACAAAAATATGTATAGTGTGCAAGTGTGTAGAGGTCGAACTCAGGGAGCAAGCAAGATAGATCAAGTCAAAATGCTCAAAACCGTGAATGTGATCGAGTGTCAAAATGTGCTATGTTTTTGTGGGTTTTAATTATATATATTATTTAATTTTTGGATTTTGTATTTTGTATTTTGATTTTTAATTTACTGATCCTATATTTCTTTTGAAATTTTATATTTTTTGTATTTTCTTTTTCTTTTAATAAAGATATAATATATATAAGGGATATGTATATACACTAGAGATGAGAGAAGGACAAAATGGGTAAAAATACTGGAAATAAAATAGTTTTGGTCTTTTTATATTTTTCTACTATTTTTGTCATTTTTTCCGTATTTTTCCTAATTTTTTTGGTATTTTTAAAGTCAAAAATACTGAAAACAGTGAAACAACTTGCTAGTCAAAATTAAAATGAGGATGAAAAATATTAAGTTAGTGTCCAAAATTCCTCAAATAAATTTTAATTGAAAGATAATAAAATAGGGAAAATATAGAAACTGAGATTATATTTTTAGGTTTTTTCTTGAATTTTTTAGATTTTTATGAAGTTTTTAGGGGTTTTCTAATTTTTAGAAGTTTTACTTTGAATTTTTTAGTGATTTTTGGATTGACACTAAAAGATACTAGAAGACACAAAATACATTTTTGGGGAATTTTCTGAGATGTTTTTATCGTTTTTATGTATTTTCTAATGCAAACAATGCTGAAAAGGCGTGTTTTTGAATTTTTATAAATATTAAAATGCAATAAAAATGCAAAATAAAAATATGGAGAGAATTTATAATGTAGCAGGAACACTGTGGTAATTTTTGTGGATTTTTAGTGATTTATATATGCATGCAATAAATAGAGGAAGCATAAAGAAAATACACATAGGCAGGGGCATTAATGTAATTATATAAAAGTGCGAGGGCCTCCGTGTAAAATTCCACAAAAATATAACTGAATAAATAACTTCCAGAACTAAATGTAAATACCCCAAAATGGTGAGGGTTCCCCTGCAAAAATTCTCAGGCACGCGTGACTTGCACGCGCCTAGCGGGGGCCCACTTGCAAATAATTTAAGTACGGGGGTCTTAGTCTAAATATTACAAAATATATGAAGCTGTAGATGAATGTTTCTAAATTATATATTAAATATAAAAAGGCGGGGGGTGTTGGATGCAAAATAGCCCCTCGCGCATGATCCAACGGTGGTAGACAATCCACTTATACACGTGTCGGGTCCTGGTGTGCTGATGCCGCTTCGCTCCAATGGCCGAGATTAGAAGAGGTGATGATGATCCGACGACTTAGGAGATTCTGATCCGACGGTAGCTAGAGGATCTGGGGAGCCCTCTTAATCCGACGGTGGAGAGGGCCCGACGAAGAACCGGGAAGAACTTCGCCGAGACGAAGTTCCTCCGGCCGTATCGCGCCCCTCCGGTGGCCCTAGCTGCTCCCAAAATGACCCCCAGACCTCCTGCAGATTTCCCCTAACTTCTGGCGACGACAAAATAGGCCGGCCTCCACCGGAGCTCTCCCACGATGAAGAGGTCGAGGAAGAAGCTCAAGTGACTCCGGCATGTCCAAAACTCGCCCTCCAGATGAAGTTCTTGCTCCTGACACCTGCACCAAAAATATTTTATTTCCAGTGTTTTGAGTATTTTTACCCATTTTTTTCCTTCTCTCATCTCTAGTGTATGTACATATCCCTTATATATTATATCTTTATTAAAAGAAAAAGAAAATACAAAAAATATAAAATATAAAAAGAAAATATAAAATCAGTAAATTAAAAATCAAAATACTAAATATAAAATATAAAAATTAAAAATCAAAATAAAAAAAGAAAATATAAAATTCAAAACCCACAAAAAATAGCACTTGTAGGCATTTAACCACTTTCACATTTATGAGCATTATTGCCTTACTCTACCTGTTTGCTCCCTGTGTTCGACACTCTACATATTGGCACTATACACATATTTTGTAGAGTTATAATAAATTTTAACTCCACACTTTGATTTCCATTGCTTGATATTATTCGTGGGTTAATTGTTGATTAAATCAGGATTTCTGAGCGGTCAACGCATCGACTGTGTTCCCGCCTTGTGTGGAATATACGACCGCCTGATTTTCGCATTTATCAAATGGCACCGTTACCGGGGAGCAACAACGTAGTTTAGTATGTTTGTTGATTGTGAATATTTGCCTATCTTTTTATATATTTATTTGATTATATTGTTTGATTGGTTTAATCAACTTTTTTGTTGGATTTTGTGCGGGGTACCGTCGAGTGAGGGAAGCGCCCTATCCTAGGCACTTGGGCACCCACATGAAAGCTCACTTTGCATCAAAGAAAATTTGGAAGCTTGAGAAGACCATCACTTTTGTAGAGTCTTTGTAGTTTAAAATATTTGTAATTTGAAGTGAGAGAGAGAGAGACTTAATTTGTAATAACTTGTACTCTCCAGGACACTCGGGCCTAATTTCCAAGTGTTTGTTCACTTGGGGACTCACCACGGTTTTGTGTTTTTCGTGGCTTTCTTGCTTTTATTTCTATTTGTTTCACGAGGATTTAGCCCCTAGACATAGGAATTTCTATTGATTGTGATGACTTAAGAAGCTAAGGCACAATCCCTAATATCTTGCCTGCACCCATAGATCGTAATTGGACTTGGCTAAAAATCAATTGAAAAAGCTATTTGACTTAGACTAGAGACCATGTGCCGAGAGGGTTCGTATACAGCGCGTGTAGGATCCATTGTGGTGGACACCGATCGGCCCCCAAGACTGGACTCCGGACTCTCTTCCTAGTCGTAGCTACTTGTTCTTCACATTAATAGAAGTTACTCATTTTAGGGTGATTTCCTCGTACATGCATCTAGGTAGTTTTATTTATTGTCTTTAAGTTATGTGCGGACCACTTTGCATGTAGAGTGTTGGTGGAAAGGTACACATCTCTATCCTTGCATGCATCATAGATTTTGACTGTGCATCGGCTTTTCCGTTTTCCTCCCCCAGTTTTATTGGACTTTAAATAACTAGGAAATTGGAAAATTCGTTAGACGATGCGTGTTCAGAAAAATACCTAAAATGTGAAAGCAATAAAATTGGGACTTCTAAAGTAAACTTGACTTAAAAATTCACCTCACAATATTTTTGTCTTGGGAAGAGCAACCCCCTCATTGATTGATTTATCTGCTGCGAGAGAGTGACTCGACACTAGGGTAGAGCCATACTCGAAATTTCAGTTGACTACTGGTCATGGTTAGTCGTTCTCTAGTGAGGATCTCTCCGGTAACCGGTAAAGCGGACCGCGACATCCTTAGCAGATTGAATTAGCGGGAACAACCAGGTTACGGTCCGCAATTCATACTGGCTGGGAAAGATCTAACGTGGATTGGGACAGTCGGCTAGGAAAGTAGGGTTCCTAACAGCTCGTTCTAACGCTATGATAAATTGATTGATAACCTAATAAAATTTGACAAGATAACGGACCGAACCTTCACGGTCTTCAGCTAAAGGGTTGCGTAGGTGAATTTGGGATTTGAATTCAGATCTTGTTTTCTTTCCAGATCTCATCCGCCTTTCTCTCTAGATCAAGATGATGGGAAGGAGATCCCTTAGGCCACGTCTGGTGGCACCGCTGTCGAGCACTCCTCCTTTTTCATCTAGGTCGGCTTCGGGGAGTCCAGACCCACTCTTCGAGTCTAAGTTTACTTCCACCATGTTCCCACTCGACCATCCTTCTTCTTCTATCAGTCCAGTGGTGTCAGAATTTGGTACAACACAGAGTTCAGAGCATTTGATGAAACCTGAGATGGATTCTTTTGGCTTTGCAGAAAACCAAGATATGGAAGGCAGAGAGGAACACCCAGATGAGCAGAGACCACCTCCATACCTATTTGATCAAGCTGCCATCAACAACTCACTGTTAGCCTCCCTAGAAACCATGCAGCGACAGATCTGAGACCAGGGGGTATTCATGGGTGAAATCATGAGGGAAATGCGTGAAGGCAGAGAAGAACGAAATGAGGGCGGTGATATACCATATGCAGAACGAGGAGGACCTGACCAGAAGAGGCCGCCACCGACAACCATGAGGCAGCTGCATAACCCAGCTACAACCCTCACTCACTGATGGATCTGACTCCCTCCCATATGTGGAGACTTCGAGCTTCGCCCACATACTATTCAGCTACTGTCTAAGTTTCATGGGCTGGCCACCGAAGAACCCCACCTCCATCTGCAGGAGTTTGAAATGATATGTAGTACAATCCATGACAGGTTTGTGACTGAGGACACAATCAAAATGATTGCGTTCCCATTCTCCTTGGTTGACAGAGCCGCCTATTGGCTGAAACATTTGGGGAGGTACATCGACACTTGGGAGCAGCTCCGAACCACATACTTGAATAAATACTACCTACTCGGCCGGACAAACGCAGCAAGAGCTATGATCAGCAACTTCACAATGATCCCAAATGAACAATTCCATGAGGCTTGGGATCTCTTTAGAGAGCTCATTAACCAGTGTCCGCATCATGATATATCAAAGCCTAATTTGGTCCAGAGTTTCTTTTGTGGGCTGACACCGGAGTTGCAGGGGCTTGTTAATGCCTCTTGTGGTGGGTCCTATTTTTCAAAGGGTGAAGATGACATTTGGGCTATTTATGAAGGAATGGCAGAGAACTCTACAGTCATGGCCCAAGCCCGAGTCTACACACAACATAAACCCCCCCAAGGAGCAGGATCATATCAAAGGATCGCCCGCATCGATGCCGGTCCCCATACTTCATCAGTAGCAGCAGCACAAGATGAATCATCAGCCGCTGACATGGGCATAATCAGTGAAAAATTGGACCGCATCGAGATTTTGGAGAAGAAGCAAGGCCAAGGTCTGGCACAAATAGACCATTTGGCTAAGTCCATGAGTGACATGAAAACTCACATCTTGAGCATTCATGAGGTACAATCATCTTCACATCCACCTCCTAGGTCACTGGCTGAGTCCCGAGGTAGTCGTTCTACCCCACCACCTCCCGCATACCGCCAAGTTCACCATGTCCAGGAAGTGCCGGTACAGCAGTTACTGCACTATTCACAGCAGCCACCATCTTAGGACACTCAGATGGTGATCTATCAGCCGGATCAGCCATTGGCAGCTACCACCTCCACCCTTCGAGTAGGATCCGTTGATGGAAGTCAACGGGAAATGGTACGACCAGTACCCCCAGCAGCCCGGGATTCGTCGTGATCACCCCGGATTTCGTTGGTCCATCCGAGGCACTTCATCACTGCAGCAGTCTCCATCTCAGGGCAACCAGTACAGCCAACAGCAGCAGCAGCCCCAATATTCCCACCACCCACAGTCTCACCAAGGAGATTCTAGAGCCCCAGATGAGGAGAGAAGCGGTGCTGATGCCGCTAACAACAATGATGATGATGACGGTGGTGCTGATGCCACCAAGGATGACCTTCCAGACAACGGTGTCGAGACCAAAAAATGAATAAAGGAAAGGTTTCTCTATCAATTCCGAGTCCATGTATGTTGAATGATGATGTTTGCATGGATTTTAGTCCTTCACAGGGCCAGAAACCTTCTCCTAACCCTCTATCTGAGGAGGGCCCATCCGTCCCCTTCCCTCAAGCACTCCGCTCGACGAAGGGGAATAAAACAGAAAATCCCAAAAAGAAGGAATAGTTAGAGTTCAACCAACAGATGATAGACAGATTTCAGATACAGCTGACTCTACAGGAAGCACTTGAGCACATCCCCCTCTTCCAAAAGAATTTAAGAGAGAAAACCACCGTACGCAGGAAAAGGAGGAACAACAGAGGAGAGATCCATGTGCTCACACATGCCACATGTTGTGCCATTCATAACCAGATGCCAGCCAAACGACAAGATGCAGGAGATCCTTATGTCAGATGTCAGATTAGTGAGCAGCAGTTCGATCGTACTCTATTAGACATTGGCTCTTCTATCAACCTCCTTCCGGCTGCCCTACTCGACTGATTCGAGTTTAGCCCTCTTCTTCGAAGCAGGACAGTCCTTCAGTTTGCTAATCGATCGATTAAGAGGCCGAAGGGGTTGTTGAGAGACGTTGTCATTACCATTCAGGGTCTGAAATTCCCCGTGGACTTTGTGGTATTGGACATGGAGATCCTTGAGTCGGTGACAGATGCCCCCATCATACTAGGATGCCCATTCTTGGCCACAACCAAGGCAATGTCCGACCATGATAGTGGGAAGGTGTACTTTCGCGTAGAGGGTGAGAGTATACAAATAGAGATGATCGACGAGATCAGAGCAAGAAATTCAGCCTGCTCGGAGCAGAACAGTGATGCAGGGAAGATGACAGATGCAGAGTTAGACGTCCACCAGGAGTGTGATTTTGTGATGACCGATGATGTAGCAGTTTGGGAAGAACCAGAAGCACGAGCCCTCGCCTTATCTACATATTCAGAGTACACATTTTTCATAGCAGACGAGAGTTCGGAGAGCACACCCTTGGCAGAGGGAACTATACAGGTTGACAGTTGCGTGATGAGTGGTGACATTGATGTTTGTTCTGATTCAGATCCCTTGGAGGCAGACTTTGATTGGAAGCATTTTGATGCATATTTGCCATGTCTGTTTCTCGATGAGCCGACAGATAGGACGGAGAGAGAGCCAGCACAGATTATAGACACACCAGCAGGGTTCCCTTCGTCAGATGATCACATACAACGAGAGTTCCCATATTCAGACCTGGTTGCTTTCACACAGAAATATCAGAAACCAGATTTGCCAGCTCCCACCAAGTCAGAATTGAAGCCTTTGCTGCAGTCGCTTAAGTACAGATTCCTTGCGTGCGAGCCAGAAATGCACTCAGTCATTATCTCAGGAGACTTGACTGGAGAACAAGAATCTCGTCTGATGGAGGTTCTTGAAAGAAACCACAAGGCAATAGGATGGAGTGTGGTTGATCTCAAGGGGATAAGTCTGTCCCTGTGCTCCCACCATATCTACCTCGAGGAGGATGCTAAGCCTTCGTGTGAGTTCCAGCGACGGCTGAACCCGAATCTGCAAGATGTAGTAATGAAGGAAATATCTAAATGGTGGAGCGCCGATTTTATCTACCCCGTCTCCGACTCCAAGTGGGTTAGTCCTTTACATGTGGTGCCCAAGAAAACAGGTATCACTACAGTTGTGAATGAGTTTGGAGAAGAGATCGCCACCCGGGTACCCACTTCTTAGAGGGTCTGTGTGGACTACAGACGATTGAATGAGGCCACCAAGAAGGATCATTTCTCGCTACCATTTATTGATCAGATTATCGAGAGGCTAGATGGAAAGAGTCATTACTGTTTTCTTGATGGGTACTCCAAATAAATCAAGTGGCCATTGCGCCTGAAGACCAGGATAAAATGACGTTCACCTGTCCTTTTGGGACTTATGCTTTCAGACGGATGCCCTTTGGTCTATGTAACGCCCCTGCGACATTCCAGAGGTGCATGTTGTCCATCTTTTCGGACATGATAGGTGACTGTTTATAGGTCTTCATTGATGACTTCTCGGTCTATGGCAACGGGTTTGATGCTTGTCTTGACTGCCTAGACTGAGTGCTTCAACGCTGCATAGAGGTAAACCTTGTACTATCTTGGGAGAAGAGTTACTTTATGGTGACTCAAGGGACGGTCCTTGGTCACGTCATCTCCAACAGGGGCATGGAGGTTGATCCGTCCAAGGTGGATATCATTAGAAAACTCAATCCACCGTCCAATCTGAAATAGTTGCGGTCTTTTCTGGGGCATGTCGATTTCTACCGACAGTTCATTCAGGACTTCAGTCGAATTGCCCGACCGCTTACAGATTTATTGACTAAAGACACCGAGTTTTTCGTAGATGATAAGTGTCTTAAGTTCTTCGAGACTCTCAAGAATTTAGTTGTCGAGGCTCCTGTCCTTCAGCCACCCGATTGGTCTCTCCCATTTGAGATCATGACGGATGCTTCTGACTATACCATTGGGGTTGTGCTTGGACAAAGGACGGATGGATTACCTTATGCCATACACTACGTTAGTCGGACATTGGATGCAGCTCAGAGAAACTATATAGTGACCGAGAAAGAGATGCTAGCGATAGTCTTTTCTTTGGATAAGTACAGATCTTACATTCTTGGATCTAGAGTGATAATATTTACATATCACACTGCCATTCGGTACTTGATGTTGAAGAAGGATGCCAAAGCCAGATTGACCAGATGGATCCTTCTCCTCCAGGAATTTGATATTGAGATTAAGGATAAACCTGGAGTTAAGAATGTTGTGGGAGATCACCTCTCCCGCCTAGAGAACCTTGAGGAATCTGAGCCCATAGCACTTATTACTGAGACTTTTCTAGACGAGGCGATCCTTGCTATCACCTCTCTCCCATGGTATGCCAACATTGTGAATTACCTTGTTGCCAAATCTATTCCACAAGGTTGGCCCAGACAACGGCTTGAGACCTTTCTTGCGAAGGCCAAGTCGTACCATTGGGAGGATCACGTTCTTTATCATGAAGGAGGGGACAACATCTGGAGACGTTGCATTCCTCAAGATGAGCAGCATAGCGTCCTCACCTACTGCCACAAGCTTGAGGCAGGAGGACATCATTCTGGGAGACGGACAGCACAGAAGGTGCTCTAATTCGGCCTTTGGTGGCCTACCCTTTTCAAGGATTCTGATGAGTTCGTGAGAAGGTGTACTGACTGTCAGAAGATGGGTACTTGCCGACAGAGAGACATGATGCCCATGCAGCCCATTCACTTTTTTGAGGTTTTTGATGCATGGGGGATTGATTTCATGGGCCATTTCCTAAAGGTCAGGGGTTTGAGTATATTCTCCTTGCTATAGATTATGTGAGTCGTTGGGTTGAGGCCATCCCCGCCCGAGCAGCAGATGCTAAAACCGTATGTCGTTTCTTGAGGAAAAATATTATTTCACGGTTCGGGGTTCCTAGAGTTTTGATTTCAGATGGGGGTCTCACTTTATTATCGATAAGGTTAGGGCCTTTGCAGACAAGTTCAGTATTGACCACCGTATTGCCACGCCATATCACCCTCAGACTAATGGTCTTGTTGAGGTACCGAATAGGGAGATTAAGAAAATTTTATAGAAGGTAGTCCGCCCAGACCGAAAGGATTGGTCACAGCTTTTGGACTCGGTCTTGTGGGCCTATCGAACTTCCTTCAAGACACCATTAGGGACATCTCCTTTTCATCTCGTCTATGGCAAGCCATGCCATTTACTAGTGGAGATAAAGCATAAGTCACTTTGGGCAGTTATAGAACTACTATTGGATCCTAAGAGTGTAGGAGAATAGAGGAAAGCAGAGTTGGCAGACCTGGAGGAACTGAGAGACACAGTCTTTGCTAACAGCCTACAGTATAAGTAAAAAGTGAAGACATGGCACGATTCTCATATCAGCCACAAACAGTTTGAGCCTGATCAGCGCGTATGGTTGTTTGATTCTAGGCTAAAATTGTTTCCAGGAAAATTACAGAGTAAGTGGAAAGGACCATATGTGGTCTGGAAGGTACATGATAATGGTAGCATTGATATATCTGAACCTTCATCCTCTTCCACTTTTAGAGTCAATGGTCAGCGCTTGAAATCATATCTAGATCATGACCCACCGACCATTGATGTTTCCCAGATTCATCTGGTATGAGATGTGCTCTTTGACTCACACCTTCGGCATCTCGTACATGATTATCACTTCTATCTTCCTCTATATAGATCCATTTGTCCATATCATTAATTCTTTCATTCATCTATTATGTATGTCACCCCGTCATCATCCCATGATTTTGCTATACTTAGGACATACTTTGTCCTAAGTATAGGGGGGTGCACTCACTGAGCGGTGATCTATTTATTCTTTCTCTTCTTTTCTTCTTTTCTCCTTTTCCTTTTCTATCTTCTTTGTCTATCAAAAAGATGTCACCCCCTTTTGTCAGTTTTCTATACTTAGGACGTACTTTATCCTAAGTATAGGGGGTGTGCACCCCAAGTGGATTCTATTCTTTGATCCTCTCCACTATCTCCTCTTCTTGTCTATACCTAGGGATATCTTACCCTAAGTATAGGGAGCGACAGTCTGAGTACGATCTGTTCATTCCCACCCTTGACCATCCCTGCTTTCTGTACAGTCTGCTATACTTAGGATTATTTCATCCTAAGTATAGGGGGGATGGTCAACTTCCCATTCATTCATTCCTTCATCACTTAATTATTTTTTGACTATTCTATACTCAGTACGAGTTATGTCTTCTTTTTTCTCTCTGATCTATGATGACATAGCTCAAGCTACATATAGGTGGGGTCGTGTATACTGTGTATATACTTTATCCATAACTCGTACTTTAATATTTTTCTATAACTCATTATACTTATAAAATTCGTTAAAAACCTTAATAAAAAGATGTAATTATTCCTCAAATTCTTTTTTGTACATACTGATTAATAAATCAGGTGAAGAAGCTTTGTAAAATGTTTGAAAAATAGTTTGAAAAATCTTTGTGAAAAATCTTTTAAAAACTATTTGAAAAACATCTTGTTACATGTTTTCAACCTTTGTAAAAACATTTTGATTGTAAAATTATTTTCTTTGTGTGAAATAAAATGTTTGAAAAAATGATTTGCAAATAGTTTGAAAAATGGTTGCAAAAAGATTTGAAAACCCTATATATACTGTTTGGAAAACCTTTGCTAAATAATTTTCAAACGTGTGTACATATTTGTAAAAATAGTTTGTACAGATTATTTTGGACTATAGTTTTCAAAAATTGTTTGAAAAAACTTTTCAAATAAGTTCGAGGAATACATACATCACACCTAAAATTCTTTGTATATACCTATAAATTTGACCACTTACCCTTGTAAATTCTTAAAATCTACTACTTGTAAATAAAAGATGCATCCCTGTGTAAATATTTGTACCTAGTTTTTGGCCAAAACCTTTTTATTTTCAAAAATCCCAAAAATATTTGCAAAAATAAAATACCAAAAACAATTGAAAAACCTTGTTGAAAAATACAAAAAATGCATATGCATCATCTTTTCAAAATTCATAAAAAGTTCAAAATCTTTGAAAATTGCATCACAAAAATATTTCCTGCATAGCATTTGCATATCATGAGCATTTTTTAGATTGAGTTTAATGGTTGAACGAGTCTAAGTAAAATCCGAAGATTGGATCTTGGTTGAATCTTAAATCGACCTAAATAACAGGAACCTTATAGGAGCTGGAATTGAGGTACTTCAGGTCTAGTTGACTTAATTCTTTGAGGATCACGGGACTTGGTTCAATGGATTCTTGACTGCCTAAGTAGAGTGTTTCGGAGCACACGCATGACTCTTGTTAATAATGACCTAACTTGGACACATGCACCTTTCACTTGGCTCAACTCAGTTGGTGTGGTGAGGGGGTTGGATTTGCCAGTATGAGACGCACACAGGTGGAAACACTTGTCCTCCTCTAGGGACGGAAGTGCACCCCAACCCATCCGGTGATGATGAGTTTTGAGGACAGGAGATTGTGGTTGTAATAAATCTTCAAAAGAGGGATAGTCTACTGGCTCAAGAGGAAAAACTCCCTATGTAAATGTTGTTGTATATAGTATCAAAAAAATGTGCAAAAAGCAAAAACTCCAAAAAAGTGGACAGGCTTGTACAAAAATGAAAATGCCTGCCGGAGTGTATATATGTGTATAGCCAATAAGCAAGCTTGAGCTTCAAGGTCAAATCAAGTGAGCCTGCAGCTGGATGACTTGACTACACTGATCTTGCATCCTAGGATAGGTAGCTACACTGGCTACTGTCCATTCTTCTCTTCACCCCCTCCTCTTGAGTTGGTTGCCACTTGAACTTAGAAGGGAATAGCCTACTCCTTGGGAAATGAGTTGTTGGATTGGGGAATCATTGGGTTTTCATATTGGAGAAGTCAGTCTCTTTGCCATTTTAGTTTGGGAGAGCCACCATCACTTACACTGTATGAGTCAGATTCATAGTCGTAAGGGTTTGCATATGAGTTGAAGTATTCTGACCTAGCTATTGAGGAGACTTGAGCAGAGTTTTGGGATTCTCGAAGGCTGTTGGATTTCAAATCCAGTTCTTATTAAGGTTCCGCCCATACTTAAATTTCAAAGGGCCAACTTAAGCTCCAAACTTTGATTTTGTGAAGACAAGTTTGATAATTAAACTAAATCCACTTTCTTCTTTTTCTTTTCTTTGTTTTTCTTTTCTGCACTTATTGCATAAGTGTTTGCTAGGGACTAGCAAAGACAAAGTATAGGGGGATGATGAACCCACATTTCATCATCTTTATTCTATCATTTTGGCCTCAAAAACCCTGGCAAATGCATGTAAATACCATTAATTCCAGCATCTTAACATTCATGCATGTGCCTGTAAATAGTGTATAAAATACTGTTTTTAAAGCCAAAATCATAGAATAAATAAAAGAAAAGAAAAAGAATAAAATATTGTAAATATTTTATGACCCTAAACCCCGAGACCTAGGCATATCAATGACCAGGTCGACAAGGAATAAAGTAGGGGGAGATAAGGGCCAGAATACAATAAAAATACCTATTCATTTTATTCATTCTTTATTTATTTTGGGACCTATTTTTGGATTCACTTTTTACACCTCAAATAAAGAAACCTTGTACATGAAAGTTGCAGATAATTAAATAAAGAAAAATAAAAAATTTATTCACTCAAAAATACTGTACAGATAACAAGTTATGATCTGAATAAAAATCCAAAATGCCAACTTCCCAAATCTGTATCTCTTAAATAAAAGCTAGAAATGCATCAAACTCGCCTTTAATTGTATATAATTTTAAATAATCTATTTAATGAAGGTAGTTTCGCATTTTGCGGAGCTACGGTTTGAAAGTTGAGTTTTGGACCCTTATAGTATACATGTACAGATTAAAATATTCATTTTATTTATCATTCTTTATTTCCATAATTTTATATTTTTATAATTTTGTAAATATTATTTATAATATATATGTATATTAAAATAAGAATAAAAACTCAAAGAAGACACAAAATAAAATACTTGTATAAATAACATACCTAGGTATAATATCTATACATATACCCATAGAATTAATATTCACATTTTATTAAGTGTACAAAACACATCAAAAAATCAAATAAAAATATATTTAAGTGTATAAAAATATTCTATAAATTTATAAAATAATAAACAAAAATAAATAAAGTAAATGCACAAAATAAAAATAAAATAATAAAATATATAGATATATATATCTATATATCTATATAGGGCATAAAAGGTAACCTGTAAATATATACCTCATAAAAATAAATAAAAATCACCTTAAAATTCTTTATAAAATAAGAAAATTTTTTATTTTATAACCTAAAATTTATAAATTCATTTACTATTTTATTTTGAATTTACAAATAATTTAGACTAGCATTTTCCTGGTTGGTCCACGTGGACCAAACAGAGCCGGTCGTTGGTTGACCTCGGTCAACTCCCTGACCGAGGCCTTCCAGCCTTCTGACACCCGATATTTTGCCCGATTTCTCTCCTTTTTGGAGCTCGATCCATTCACCCTCGGGCCTCGATTTCTTCTGGGGACTCCTTCCTTGATCATCACTGATCCTCGTCGAGCACCAAAATCCTCCAAAATCTTCACCATTCGCGCGTGGACCTCGCTTGAAGGAGACGCCACCACCTTGTACATAATCGACCCGCCACCTTTGAGCTTGATTTTGAACCCTTCTTGGCCAACAATCCTCCTCCCTTTGGCGTTCTTTGCGTTGCTGGAGGTGACAGCTCCTCAACCATACCCTCAGGCGAGTCGAGGAAGCCTTGTAGCGACTCCACCATCTCTGCCGTCCTCCGACGTCGAGGTTCCCCCTCCTCTGATTCCGGCCATCGAGGTATACCCCTTATCCCCTACCTTTTACCTTCATTCGCTTCCCTGTAGTTGTAGGAGTAGATTAGCACCTTTAGATCCCCTCGCCTCCCTTAACCTTTTTGGTGCAGGTGTCAGGAGCAAGAACTTCATCTGGAGGGCAAGTTTTGGACACGCCGGAGTCACTTGGGCTTCTTCCTCGACCTCTTCGTCGTGGGAGAGCTCCGGTGGAGGCCGACCTATTTTGTCACCGCCAGACGCTAGGGGACATCTGCAGGATGTCCGGTGGACATTTTGGGAGCAGCTAGGGCCACCGGAGGGGCGCGATACGGCCGGAGGAACTTCGTCTCGACGAAGTTCTTCCCGATTCTTCGTCGGGCCCTCTCCGTCGTCGGATCAAGAGGGCTCCCCAGATCCTCTAGCTACTGTCGGATCAGAAGTCCTGAGCCATCGGATCATCATCGCCTCATCTAATCTCGACCGTTGGAGCGAAGCGGCATCGGCACACCAGGACCCGACACGTGTATAAGTGGATTGTCTGCCGCCGTTGGATCGCAAGCGAGGGGGTATTTTGCATCCAACAAGCCCCGTCTTTTTGTATTTAATATATAATTTAGAAACATTCATCTGTAGCTTTATATATTTTGTAATATTTAGACTAAGACCCCCGTACTTAAATTATTTGCAAGTGGGCCCCCACCAGGCGCGTGCAAGTCACGCGTGCCTTGGCATTTTTGCAGGGGAAACCTCGCAATTTTGGGGTATTTACATTTAGTCCCGGAAGTTATTTATTCAGTTATATTTTTGTGGAATTTTACACGTAGGTCCTTGTACTTTTATATAATTACATTAATACCCCTACTTGTGTGTATTTTCTTTATGCTTCCTCTATTTATTGAATGCATCTATAAATCACTAAAAAATCCATAAAAATTACCATAGTGTTCCTGCTACATTATAGATTCTCGGCATATTTTTATTTTGCATTTTTATTGCATTTTAATATTTATAAAAAATTCAAAAACATGCATTTTCAGCACTGTCTGCATTAGAAAATACATAAAAATTATAAAAATATCTCATAAAATTCCCAAAAAAAATGTATTTTGTGTATTTTAGTATCTTTTAGTGTCTATCCAAAAATCACTAAAAAATTCAAAGTAAAACTCCTAAAAATTAGAAAACCCCTGAAAACTTCATAAAAATCTAAAAAATTCAAGAAAAATCCTAAAAATATAATCTCAGTTTCTATATTTTTCATTATTTTATTACTTTTAATTAAAATTTATTTGAGGAATTTTGGACACTACTTAATATTTTTCATCCTCATTTTAATTTCGACCAACAAGTTGTTTCACTATTTTCAGTATTTTTGACTTTGAAAATACCAAAAAAAATAGGAAAATACAGAAAAATCATAAAAATAGTAGAAAATACAAAAAGACCAAAATATTTTATTTCCAGTGTTTTGAGTATTTTTACCCATTTTAGTCCTTCTCTCATCTCTAGTGCATATACATATCCCTTATATATATTATATCTTCATTAAAAGAAAAAGAAAATACAAAAAAATATAAAATATAAAAAGAAAATATAAAATCAGTAAATTAAAAATCAAAATACAAAATAAAAAATCCAAAAATTAAATAAATATATATATATAATTAAAACCCACAAAAACATAGCACATTTAAACACTTGATCACATTCACGGTTTTGAGCGTTTTGACTTGATCTATCTTGCTTGCTCCCTGAGTTCGACCTCTACATACTTGCACACTATATACATTTTTGTAGAGTTATAATAAATTTTGACTCCACCTCTATTTTCATCGCTTGATTTGATTGTCGTGGGTTAATTGTTGTTTTAACCGGATTTCGCATGGCCAATTCAACGACCGAGTTCCCGCCTTCTGTGGAACTTAAGACCACCGATATTCGGCTTAATCACCGACATGGTGGATAGCTTTATAGAGGTATTTATGGATGATTTCTCGATCTGTAGGGATAGTTTTCACACATGTCTTGCTCATTAGACCGAGTCCTTCAATGTTTCTACGATGTAAACCTATTACTCTTGTGGTAGAAGAGTCACTTTATGATGACTAATGGGATTGTATTGGGCCACGTCATCTCCAAACATGGTATGGAGGTTGAACCAACTAAGATCGATGTGATATCCAAGCTAGAGACACCGCAGAATTTGAAGAAGTTGAGGTCATTTCTGGGACATGTTGGATTCTATGGGCGATTCATTAAGGACTTCAACAAGAACACTAGATCTTTAATTGAGATTCTATGCAAGGAGAGTGATTTCGTTGTTGATGAGAAAGTCATCCTTGCATTTCATTAGATAAAATACATGGTTACTAGTGCTCACGTCCTACAACCACCTGATTGGCCTCTTTCCTTTGAGATCATCATGGATGCGTCAGATTTTATAGTTGGAGCTCTTTTTGGGCATAGAAGGGATGGATAACATTTGCTATACATTATGCTAGCAAGACTCTGGATGAGGCACAACGAAATTGCATAGTCATAGAGAAGGAGATGATAGCAATTGTGTTTGGATTAGAGAAGTTTAGATCTTACCTCCTTGGTTCACATGTTATTGTGTATACGGATCACACTGCCATATGGTATTTACAAGCAAAGAAGGATGTCAAACCGTGCCTTATTAGATGGATCCTTCTTCTCCAGGAATTTGATTTAGATATTAGAGATAAACCTCGAGTGAAAAATGTTGTGGCAGCTCACCTTTCCCACATTACAGATGCAGAGACTTCTGAGCAAACATGATTCCTATTTCATAGACCTTTCCAGATGAGACCATTTTGTCTATGGACCCACTCCCATGGTATACTGATATTGTGAACTATCTTGTCTCCAAGAAAGTTCCACAAGATTGGCCGAAGCACAAGGTGGACAGATTTCTGTCTGAGATACATTTTACTAATAGGAGGAGATGTACGTGTTTCATAAGGGTGTAGATTATATCTGTAGAAGGTGCATTCCTTAGGAGGAATACACCAGCGTACTTGAGCACTGTCACAAATTAGAATCTGGTGGGCATCATATGGGGAAGCGCACAATAGAAAAGATTTTATAGAGCGGCCTATGGTGGCCAACATTATTTAAGGATGCTACAGAATATGTTCGAAGTTGTACCAAGTGTTAGGAGATGGGAGGAATCATTCGTTCCAAAGATACCATGCCCCTGATCTATATACCAATTTCTGATATTTTTGATGCTTGGGGCATAGACTTCATGGGACCATTTCTTGTCAGTTGGGGATTTCGGTACATCCTGCTTGCCATGGATTATGTTAGTCGATGGATGGAGGCTATCCCCACACAATCCGCTAATAGCCGTACGGTGTGTGCCTTTCTCAAGGACCATATTATCGTGTGGTTCGAGATACCAAAGACACTCATTTCAAATGGGGGAAGCCATTTCATTAAAAGAGAAGTCAAAAGCTTGTGAAGGAGCATGCCATTAAGCATAGAGTCGTGTCTCCTTACCACCCATAGACTAATGGCTTGGCTGAATGTCAAATACAGAGATAAAGACGATATCGCAAAAACTTGTACATCCACATAGGAAGAGCTGGTCTTAGATACTTGGCTCAATTCTGCGGGCTTATCAGACGACGTACAAGTCTCCATTGGGTATGTCTCCCTACAGGTTGGTTTACAGAAAGCCTTGCTACCTGCTAGTGGAATTAATTCATAAACTTTACGGGTACTTCATGTATGCAATTTGGATTATGAAAAAATGGGAAAGAGTAGGAAATTAGATCTGAATAAATTGCTAGAATTCTGAGGTTTTGCATATGACAACTCACTCATGTATAAGGAGAAAGTCAAGCATTGGCATGATAGACATATTAGAAGGAATACTTTCTCCTCTGATCAGAAAGTCTGGTTGTTCGATGCTAAGTTGAAGTTATTTCTAGGCAAATTGAAAAGCAAATGGTCAGGACCGTTCATTGTGAGAGTTGTGCGTGACAATGGTAGTACTACCATATCTGGGTTGTCATCTGACACACAACCATTTGTTGTGAACGGACAATTGTTGAAGCCATATATAGATCATGATACATTCCTATTCGTGGTTGATTCTATATATGTGGTATCAGATGATGACTATTTGACACCTTTTGTATCTGATACATGAGTTGATTTTCTCTTATATATATATCCTTTCGTTTTATTCTTTCTTCTTCCGTTTTTATCGTTCACCTCTTTTCTGTGTATGTGCTATACTTAGGATGTTCTCTATCCTATGTATAGGGGAGGTGAATGACTTGAGTTATTCATATTGGTCTTGTTTCATCACTCTTGTCATTGCTTATACTTCAGGATCCTTTACCCTAAGTATAGGGAGAGTGGTGTTGCTCATACCGTCTCTTTTATTTTTTAAATTTTTATTTTCCTTTATTTCTTCCGATCTCTTATTTGTCCTTCTACTTGTTGACGTTCTTTTTGTATACGTAGGGATCTTTAAGTATAGGGGAGGACGAGTCGAGTCATTGCATTTGTTCATTCTCTTCCTCAATTTTACCCATTTGTACAGTCTTCTATACTTAGGATTATTTGATCCTAAGTATAGGAGGGATCAACGACTTCTATTCTCTTCGTCTATTCTATGAGTCGTTGTTGTATATACTTAGCATGAGTTATGTCTTCCTTTGTAGCTCTTTGATCACTATGAGGACATAGTTAGGTGTCGTATATATTGTATATATACTTTAGCCATAACTTGTACTTTTATTAATAAAATGGCTATAAAAAATGTGTTGTTTGTAAAATGTTCGTAAAATTGTTTTCTGTATCAAAACTGGGTATAGTGTACAAAATGTTTGTAAAATTATTTTTTCAAGAGGGATACAAATTGTGGGATGTATATATATTCGTAAAATCCATGTGTGTATTAAAACTTTGATCATCTCCCCTCATGTATATAAAATTCTTTTATAAAACTTGTATATAAATTCCTCTTGTAAAATCTTGTATAAAATTTGTATAATCCTTGTATATACTTGTATATATTCAGTTTACTAACCCTTTTTCTTCCCTTTAAAAGATGCTTAAAATCCATGAAAATTGCAAAAACCTTTGAAAACTTTTTCAAAAAGTTTCCCCTTTTTCTTTCTTTAAAAAAATATATACTTCTTGCATTTACATGTGCATTTTTCAGAATAGTATTGACATTTAAACTAGTGTGGAATAAAATTGAAGAATAGAGCTTGGTTATGGCCTTGATCCGCTGAATTCCAGAGGAACCTTATAAGAACAGGTATTGAGACTTTTCAAGTCCTAGCGACTTAATTCTTTGAGACCACAAGACTATGTTCGCATATCATCTTGATTAGTCTAAGTATAATATTTAACAACGCACGCATGATTCTTCTAGATAGTGGCTTAACTTGGACAAGCACTCTACACATAGCTCTTCATGGATGAGATGGTGAGGGGGCAGAATCCTTTGTCTTGGGGTAGCACACGAGTGTGTAACAACTAGTGGAAACATCGATCTTCCTCTAGGGAGGGTAGTGCATCTCAACCTGGTCTAGTAGCATTAAGGTCTGAAGACATAATGCTGTGTTGTTGCAATAATGCTTCCAAATAGGGATAGTCTACTGGCTCAAGAAGAAAAACTCTTTATATACATGTTGCAACTTATATTAAAAACAATGCAAAATAAAAAAACTCCAAAAAAGTGGACAGGTCTGATTGGAAATAAAATACCTGTGGGAGTGTATAGTCAAGAAGCATATATGAGCTTAAAAGTCAAATTCTTGTGATCTTATAGTTGCATGACTTGGCTACACTGGTCATGCATCCTAGGATAGGTAGCTACACTGGTTATCGTTCATTCTTTTCTCCATCTCCTCTTCTTGGACTGGTTGCACTTGAACTTAGAAGGGAATATCCTCGCTCCTCAAGGAAAGAGTTGATAGATCGAGGGACTAGAGTTACCTTGTTGAGGGAGGCTATTTATTTGCCATTTCTGAGGCGGGGAGCTATATTTCACTTGCATCATACAAGTAAAGATTTATGGTCATAAGAATTTGTGTATGTAGACTTGTTCTGACCTGATTGTTGAGGTGACTTGAATATGAATCTTGTGAAACTTGAGGGCTATTAGGTTTTAAATCCATTTCTCAATAAGGTTCCACCATACTAATAATCCAAAGGCCTAACCGAGCTCCATACTACAACTTTATGAAGATAAGTTTAATATTCAATATTGTTCTACGTTATTTATTTTTCCTTTATTCTTTTATTTTTCTTTTTTCTTTTTTCTTTTATTCACTTATTCTTTCAAATAAGTGTTTGCTAAGGGACTAACAAAGGTAAAGCATAGGGGGATAATGAATATGCACTTCATCATCTTTATTCGTTTTTTTTTGCTTAAAATCCCTTATAAAATACCTATAAATATCGCTAATTTCATTCCTTTACTGACTCTAATAATTGTGTAAATATTGTATATTTATCACTATTTTAACCTAAAATAAATAAATAAATAAAGGAAAAACAAAAAATAAGAGATTGTATATATGTAATAGACACATGCTAAATCAGTTCCGAAGAGAAGGTCAAGACTTAACGTGATCGACAGGGAAGAAAGTAGGGGGAGATAAAGCCTAATCACCAGAAAATCCAGAAAATTAACTTGTCACATGTATATATTCATCACTTGTACAATATTGTCTATATTATACATTCTCTCATTATTTTGTTCATTACCTAATTCTTTGTAAGTAACAATTATTTCATCTTTAAATTTGTGAATAAAATCTTGTTGTAAATAATAAAAATAACATCAACACAAATTTATATCTATTGTGTAAATAACCACGCTCTCCAAATGCCACAAAGTACAAACTTTCAAGATCAATATCTACTCCACCAAGATTCCTAATTAATCAAACTCGGTTTCATTGTACTCCAAATTAAATTTTCTTTAAAATGGAGTGATTTCATAAAAACAGAGTTAAGGTGTGAAATGTAGCCAATTGGGGTATTATTGCATAATATACCTATATACACTATGTATATTAATTATTTATTTTGTTGTGCAATTTTTGAATATTGTACTTTTAGTTAATTATAAATATTGTATTTAACTCATATAAAAAAATCATAAAATGAAAAATCAAAAAAAAATAAAATCATGTATATATTGTATATGTATCACCATGTATATGTTGCACTTATGCTTATTTAATTAGCCTAATAAATTAATTCCTAAAAATCGAAAAATACCTTAAAACCCTTGTAAAATATTGGAAATGAAAATATTAAATTATATATATATAGAGGAAAATGGGGCTGCTCCCTAGGGGGAGCTAACTTAGCTCCCCCCACCCTATTTTCTTCAAAAAATTTTATTTTTTTTGAAAATTTTTTCCGTGAATATTCATCACTATATCCCTATATTATGTCATAAAAATTTCGTGTGAAACAGAGACTCCTACGGCCTCCATCCAGAGAGTCATTTTTTTAACGGTAACAGGATTTTTTAAATCGACCCCGTTTGGATGGAGGTCGTATGAGTCTCTGTTTTGCATGAAATTTGAATGACATAATATAGGGATTTAATAATGAATTTACACGGTTTTAGATTTCAAAAAAAATAAAAAAATTTTGTGAAAAAAGGGCGGGGGGAGCTAAGTTAGCTCCCCCTAGGGGGCATACACATTTTACCCATATATATATATATATATATCTGTATAAATAATTGATTAAAAATCAAAACATTGTATATGTATGTATACATACCTACAATTAAAACATTGTATTTATTTTTTAACCTCTGTCTATGAATTATTTAATTAATGAAAAATCACCAAAATTAATTTATTATTAACATTTTTATTTACATTATGTAATTAAATAAATTCATTTTCAATTTTTTAATTGAATTATTTAACATTTCTTGGAATTTTGTCGTCTAGCCTATTTTGGTCGTATTCCGAGCGCGCTCTAATTAGCCAACCTGGGTATGTTGACCTGGATCAACTGGCTGGTCCTCGCCTACCTGCCCCTTGATCTCGCTTTCACTGTTACTTCACCATTTTTTCCCATGCACCCTAATCACTAGCTGCTCTCGCTCCCTTCTCCATTATTGTCGCTCATTCAATTTTCTCGCTCACTAGCCCAACAACTCCTCCATCCTTGCCTTGATCTTCGTGCAATTTGAATTCAAACCTACGTCAAGCTTCAACCTATAAATATCATTCCTCAACCTCTGACAAGAATTTAATCTGACTTTATATTATTTCGTCCCCGAGTTTGAGTTCCGACGAGTTGATCAGTGACACAGGTCGATTGCCTTCAAGCAGGAGTACGAGAATTTGAGCAAAATTCACGATCCAACTATGTCACCAGAGTCTCTTGTCATGTCTTCGCCTCTCTGCTAGCAGCAGCAAATCGAGGTGATTCCTTCCCTCTCTTCTATTATGTAGGTATCTTAGATGGTTTATCTTCTATCAACATTTATTTTTCGCTTTGATTTCATCCCAATCACGTAGATCAGAGTTCCATCTCTAACCTCTAATCCGATCTGCAATATTGGAGGTATTTCGATCATTATCGACCACATCCAATTACGCTAACACGTCCGCACCACTATTCTCCAATTCTTACACCTCTTGTTCACCTTCGAATATTCATAGATATGAAGTATGGTCTCCCCTCTGACCCTGTTGGAGACCACCATTATGTCGCCATTTTGTGAGTTTTTGACCTAATTTCTTGGCTGACAACTCCTTCGAGCATAAGCTTGCATTCACAGTGTCAAAGCATGAAGAACTGATGAAGGAACCACTTCTGGAGCTTCACTTGAAGCATCTTCAAAAGCATACCTCCATAATGTTGATGAGGCGAATCTGAGCTCCATTGCTCCAGCTGATCGCTAGAGGAGAGGTACATGAAGCCATAGAGACTTTCATACCACAATTTGGGCGAAGGATATTCGAGATCCTTTCAATCGAAGCTCTCCTGAGTCACCATTCATCCCCGTTCTTCCAGAGCTGCTCGCCACCATCCAATCAAGAACACCTCTTCTAGTTCAGATCTCTGGCATTCAAAAACCCCTAAAACTGTACCATAGATCAATAATCTAAATCTGATCGAACACCCTTCACTTCAGAATCATTCATGACCATCAGATCCTAGTCGTAAAGAATCATGCCCATGCATGTTGCCACGTCAATATAGGGTAATTTTACACCTAAGCCATTGTCATCTATTTCATTTTTTAATACATCCTTGTTTGGATACGTGTCTTCTGCAATAAATTGAACAATTCTACTCTAGCCATTCACATTTATTTTAATTGCATTAAAGTCCTGTTTGAACTGATCTGTGGAAAACTTAAACAAAAGTATTTATTCTTGTGTTATTATTTATCCCAGAAAATAGTTTATTTGCATTCGTGTCTAGTCCAGCAAGGTGTACATGCATGTGCACACGTTTTGCGGGAAATTTACAAATTATGCATGTATTTTTTATTTCCGTTATAATTCAATCTGCAAAGTTTAAATATTTAGGTGTAAACCCTTGTGTGTTTGCTTTTAATTTTCATCTTTAAAAATCAAATAAAAAATTATCAAAACTTCTTAAAATTTTGCATAAATATTCATATAAGCTTTTGTCACATACATCTTACGTCCATAAATTGCATTTCACATTTTCTTTATTTTTATTATTTATTAAAATTCAAAAACCACATAAAAACTAAATGTTTTTATTTAAAAATCAACAAA
This sequence comes from Ottelia alismoides, assembly GCA_037367405.1. Lineage (NCBI taxonomy): Eukaryota > Viridiplantae > Streptophyta > Magnoliopsida > Alismatales > Hydrocharitaceae > Ottelia > Ottelia alismoides. The sequence continues at coordinate 166,254 of JAZKJV010011738.1, forward strand.
AATACAAAAAGTGCATAAAAAATATAAAAAACATATGTCTTTCTTTTTTATTTATTTTAATTTCCATACAATTTTGGCATTTTACTTCTTCATAAAACATAGAAATAAAAAAACTATTAAAACATTCTTCATAGAAATTCAATTAAAAATTCAAAAATCATAAAATGGCTTTCTGGAAAATATAAAAAATATCTTTCAGTATTTATATTTTTCACTCAATTTGGACATTATTTGTTATTTGAAAATTCCAAAAACATGCATCTTATTTTTTATTTATTTAATCCATCTGTTTGATTTATTTAAACGGTTTACAATTTGTAGAAAAATAAGAAAAAATACAAAAAATTAAATTTTTTACCCAAAAAATGCTAAAATAATTTTTATTTAATTTTTTTGTTTATTTTAAATATATTTGAAAAATATAAAAAAGTGGTTGAGAGTGTGTGTTTAATTTTTTATTTAATTATTTTATTATTTCTTGAAAAAAATAAAAAAAATGTGAATTTAATATAAAATTTAAAAATATGAAAATTAAATAAAAAATATAAAATTAAAATTTCATGAAAAATACAAAATTCAAAAACATAAAAACCAAGCATAGTGTGCATATAATTACTTCATTCTTTAATTAATTTTTTTCTTTGCATAGAATAACCCTCAAGATTTTTGCAACCTCCCTGAGTTCGATCATGTTAGCTATACATGTAAATTAAATAAAAATGTTTCTCTTGCTACATTTCCTTTGTCGATTCTTGCTTGATAATTGAATAAATTTTTGTTGAGGGATTTTTAGGGATGCGACTACATTGCACATTATTTCCATTAGTTGAAAAACCATGATTTTCCCTCAACATTGTTCTCTCTCCATCTCATAGAAGCACAAAGTGGCAGATGGATTGCGAGGATGGCAGAGATGGACTTTTTATGGGTTTTTAAGGTTTGCCGTGATAGATTCAAGGAGGGGCGATGTGGATAGTGGAAACTTGGTCGAGGAGGAGAGAGGAGCATGTGTAGCTGCATCAGAGGCTAAGGGATGGAGGAGTGACGTCGAGAGGCAATCGATGAATCCGGAGACAGGAGAAAGATCCTCGGTCATTCGAGCGGTTGAGATGCAGACATGTGGTAGAGTTATTAAAAGAAAAGTAAATCAAATGAATAAAAATCGAAATGATCATGGCCATTGGAGGAAAGGGTGCTTCATCCAACTGCATAATGGCTCTTAGAAAAATTAATAACGAAATATATAAGAAATATCAAAATAAAAAACTATGTCAAATAAAAAAGTGTTCTTTGTGAAAGTTGTTCATCTCGATGAGATCTACAACTTTCATGAGGGGATCGAAATAAAAGACATCAACTACACAAAATGGATTTTTTAATGGAAATTTATGTACATAAAATACTGTTTTTTTCATTATGATTTTTGAATTAAGAAAATTTGAATTAATAAAATATAATAAATGGAATAAAATATTTACATATTAATCTATTTTTTAGTAATCCTCGAATGATTAAAAATTTAATAAATAAAATCATGACCCTGCTATCCAATGTAAATGAGAATGACTTGGTCTATTCAGTTTCTATAATATATGCATATGTCACTAGATAAAGTTGAGTGCATATGCTTTGCTTGCTCCTACATTTGTCTTGTTACTAGGAAATTTCTCATAAAGTTACCCCTCTTGTGAACCCAATAAGTATAGTTGAGCAACAACCACAACAATAACAACTTTTGAGGAGATCGAAATTTCTACATCACACTTGGACTAGGTAGGGTGCGTTTTACTTAGAGTAATTTATCTGATTTTGCATTATTTCCTTTTTCTTTGAAAGATAATGTATCGAGATATCATTGAAGATTTGATATACTGGTTAGACATGCTTGTGTATCTCAATACATGGACATTGACTTGTTGGACATTATTAATGAGAATGAATTGATGTTGCATTTACATTTCATTTTATAATATTTTCATGTTGGTATATGTATTTCAAATGTTAATATAATGTGCAATTGGTTAGGTTGCCAAGTATTAGAGATCATATGTTTATTTGGACCATTGTTGGCATGCTTCTAACGTGGGTCTAATATGTCCTCACAAGGTGAGAACACAGGCGCTATAGTAATCTCTCACAATAAGCGGATCAGACAATAATTAATCCACAATAAAGATCAAGCAAAGCAAAATCAAATGTGGAGTTAAAATTTATTATAACTCTACAAAATGTGTGTATAGGTGCAAGTGTGTAGAGTATCGAACACAGGGAGACAAGTCAGTGTAGAACGTATATTACCTATAAATACATAATACATAATAATATAAGGTATATTTTGTACAATTATATCTCGAAGAATAGAGGAATTAATGTGTGGGTAAAATAAATAAAATAATTCCTTTTTATATTTAAATATTTTGTTTAATTTTTAAGTTTATATATTTATTTCTTTTTATAATTTTCTAAATTTTAATTTCTTTTTTGTCTTGAATATATAATATACAAAGAGATATATATAATAACAGGTAATATAATAATAAATACAACTAAAAATAATCAAAACTTTATGAATAAAATATTATTATACATTTTATGTTTTCCTAATGTTTATTGTTTTTAGGATTTTTTGCTAATTTTAAGTATTTTTAAAGTCTAGAGTAGTCAAAAATAATGACAAACTAAATGTACTGAATTGTTTTGAAATTTAAAAATACTAAATAAAGTTAGAATTTTCTAAATTTTTTTGAATAAATAATATACAATGTAAAGAAATTTTAAAGATAGAAATAAATATTTTTGGATTTTTCAAAGGGTTTTTATAATTTTTATAAGGATTTTAGAGTTTTTTTAGTGATTTTCTTTTTCTATTTTTAGGGATTTTTGTTTGAAAGTACAAAATACAGTAATAAACTAATACTATTTTTTTGAATTTGTAAATACTATTTATAGTCTTTTTGGATTTTTAAAATAAAATATGGATTAAGATGTGCTAAATTAATATTTAATAGATATAAAAAATACCTAAAAAGCAAATCTAATTATATAGAGTAAAAGGGCAAGATAGTATGTGCGTTACCTAATTGTTTCATGATTTTTAGTGGACGAATGATATTTGTAGAAATTAGAAAACAAACACAAAAATATATGAACTAATAGGGGTATATTTGTAATTAAAATAAAAGTACGGGGCAATTATACAAATCATTCAAAAGTTTACACTAATTCATGAATTTCAAATATGAAATATAATTAAAAAATGCAAGGGCTTCCACGTAAAATGCCCATCTCAGATACATGAATTCAGCTAGACTAGATCAAAATGGAATATTCAACAAATCCAGGAGCCTCCTTGCATATATTACAAAAACTATAAAGTGTACCTAATTAGTTATATAGTTAAAATTTAAATAAAATAAAGGTGGGGGCTACAATGCAAAATACCCAAAATAGTACAGATCGAACGGTCGCGGGTGCCCCACTTAACACGTTGTGGCTGTGGCTGAGATTAAATCCCCGAATGGGATCGGACAGTCGAAGCTCTTCAGATCCTAGGGTAGTTGCTTGCCCGGGCCAACGGGGCTATTTGGACAGTAGAGGAAGGGCCACTAAAAACAGTTGAAGAACTCACGCTTGGAGAGTTTTGATATGATGATTCACACATCTCCAAGCACCTGGAGTTGCACCAGGGGTCTCTTCATGTTGTTGACATCCTCATACACCTCCTAGTGTTTTCAGAGGCGTCCGTAGACCACTTATTGGTCTCTGGAGCTCAAGATTTCTTTGACAAACTTGGGAGGTATTCTTTAAGGGAAAATAGCCATTATATGGGCTCTTCAACACATGCACATGAGATAAAGTGCATGACAATGAAAGGGCACGTGTTGGCCATTATTTGGTGGAGGATCGTAGTTGGATGTGGGCAGAAGGTGAAATCCAGTGGAGGTGGTGGATTTGGGCTTCGAAACTAGATCTATTGAAGATCTGGGTGGTTGGAGAGTGGAGGAAGGTGGAGAACTGAAAGAGTGAGTGATGAATCTGTGATTCTTCATCTTTATTCATTTATTTTAGCTTAAAATCCCTTATAAAACACATGTACATAATACTAACTTCATATTCTTACTAACTTGCATCTGTGTGTAAATACTGTATATTAGTATATTATTTTAACCTAAAATAAATAAATAAAGGGAAAATAAAGAAAAGAAAAGAAGATTGTATATATGTAATAGATACATGCTGACCCAAACCCCAAGAGAAGTTCAACACTTGACTTGATCGACCGGGAATAAAGTAGGGGGAGATAGGGTCCTTAATCAGAAAATCCAAAAAAATGTGTGTTGAAAATACTTCCCACTTTATTTGTATATTTTTATAAAACTGATACTATTTTATTTTTATATAAATTAACCTTAAATAAAATAATTTTCAAAATAAAAGTTGTAAATAAAAATATTGGCTAAATAATAAAAATAATTGCACAACAAAATCATGTATATAATAAAAGTAACCAAATCCGGAAAAAGCCATTAAGCGATAATTGAAAGATTAATTCCGGCTCCATATGAACTCAGATTGAACCAAACTCACTTCCATTGTAATCTAAATTAAATTATTTTTAAAATGGCTATGATTTAATAATTTTTGGAGTTACGGTTGAAAAGTTAGTTTTCTGGGATGGTTTGTGCAAATTTTGCCATTTATTTGTATATATTGTATTTCTAAATATTTGTAAATATTTTTACTAATTACTAAAATAAAAAAAACTAATTTTCTTATTAACCCATGTAGATAATGTCATATTTGTATATAACATATGTTTATAGTTAATTTTCTTAACTAACTATCACAAAAAATATAAAAATTAACATTTTATTTTCCAATAAATAAAGTGACAAAAATACAGAAAAATCAGTTAATTTTTGTAAATATTTATCTTTCTACTTTATCTCATTTCAAATGCTCTTATCTCTTATCTTCATCCATAAATTCAAAAATTCAATTGTCAATCCCATTCTATCTATTAATAAGGCTCCTTCTCCATCTTTTCAACTTGATCAATGGAGAACTCTGGCATCTACAATGAAATATGTCTCCTTGCCTAGAAGCTCAGTCAGTGATGGGACAATTTTGTTGAAGTCTTCTATGAATCTTCAATAAAATCCTACATGCCCAGGGAGTGATCGAACTTGCTCCAAATTTGTAGGTGGATCGAGTTTGGATGTGAAAACTAGCTTTGTAGGATCAAGATCCATGCCATGCTTTGAGATGACATGGTCTAACATGGTTTCTTCAATCACCATGAAGTGGATCTTCTCCCACGAGAGCACAAGGTTAAGTTCGTGACATCTTTTCAAGACTCGATCAAAATAAGGAAGGCATTGATTAAAGTTGTCTCCATAGACCAAGAAGTCATCCATGAAAACCTCGAGAAAACTACCAACCATATTTGTGAATACTTCCAACATGCAGCTTTGGAATGTCGTTGGAGCATTGACAGGTGAAGGTGGTCATCTCTTGATCTTTAGGAGCAATAGAAACTTGATTATAACCAGAGTATCCATCCAAGAAATAGAATTATTTCCTCATGGATAGTCTTTCGATTATCTAGTCTATGAAGGAAAGTGAAAAATGATCTTTCTTGGTTGCTAGATTCAAGCATCTGTAATCCACATAAACGTGCCAAGAAGTTGGAACTCTGGTTGGGATCTCCTATCCTTTGTCATTCTTCACAATGGTGATCCTTGATTTCTTCAGCACTACAAGAAGGGGACTCATCCATTTTGAGTCGGAGATGGGATATATGAATCCCACATCACACCATTAGTAATTTTATTCACGATAAACTCTTGGAGATATAACATCACACCATCAAATATGAAATATAATTAAAAAATGCAAGGGCTTCCACGTAAAATGCCCATCTCAGACACATGAATTCAGCTAGACTAGATCAAAATGGAATATTCAACAAATCCAGGGGCCTCCTTGCATATATTTCAAAAACTATAAAGTGTACCTAATTAGTTATATAGTTAAAATTTAAATAAAATAAAGGTGGGGGCTACAATGCAAAATACCCAAAATAGTACAGATCGAACGGTCGCAGGTGCCCCACTTAACACGTTGTGACTGTGGCTGAGATTATATCCCCGAATGGGATCGGACAGTCGAAGCTCTTCAGATCCTAGGGTAGTTGCTTGCCCGGGCCAACAGGGCTATTTGGACAGTAGAGGAAGGGCCACTAAAAACAGTTGAAGAACTCATGCTTGGAGAGTTTTGATATGATGATTCACGCATCTCCGAGCACCTGAAGTTGCACCAGGGGTCTCTTCATGTTGCTGACATCCTCATACACCTCCTAGTGTTTTCAGAGGCGTCCGTAGACCACTTATTGGTCTCTGGAGCTCAAGATTTCTTTGTCAAACTTGGGAGGTATTCTTTAAGGTAAATAGCCATTATATGGGCTCTTCAACACATGCACATGAGATAAAGTGCACGACAATGAAAGGGCACGTGTTGGCCATTATTTGGTGGAGGATCGTAGTTGGATGTGGGCAGAAGGTGAAATCCAGTGGAGGTGGTGGATTTGGGCTTAGAAACTAGATCTATTGAATATCTGGGTGGTTGGAGAGTGGAGGAAGGTGGAGAACTGAAAGAGTGAGTGATGAATCTGTGATTCTTCATCTTTATTCATTTATTTTAGCTTAAAATCCCTTATAAAACACATGTACATAATACTAACTTCATATTCTTACTAACTTGCATCTGTGTGTAAATATTGTATATTTGTATATTATTTTAACCTAAAATAAATAAATAAATAAAGGGAAAATAAAGAAAAGAAAAGAAGATTGTATATATGTAATAGATGCATGCTGACCCAAACCCCAAGAGAAGTTCAACACTTTGATCGACCGAGAATAAAGTAGGGGGAGATAGGGTCCTTGATCAGAAAATCCAAAAAAATGTGTGTTGAAAATACTTCTCACCTTATTTGTATATTTTTATAAAACTGATACTATTTTATTTTTATATAAATTAACCTTCAATAAAATAATTTTCAAAATAAAAGTTGTAAATAAAAATATTGGCTAAATAATAAAAATAATTGCACAACAAAATTATGTATATAATAAAAGTAACCACATCCAGAAAAAGCCATTAAGCGATAATTGAAAGATTAATTCCGGCTCCATATGAACTCAGATTGAACCAAACTCACTTCCATTGTAATCTAAATTAAATTATTTTTAAAATGGCTGTGATTTAATAATTTTTGGAATTACGGTTGAAAAGTCAGTTTTCTGGGATGGTTTGTGCAAATTTTGCCATTTATTTGTATATATTGTATTTGTAAATATTTGTAAATATTTTTACTAATTACTAAAATAAAAAATAAAAAAACTAATTTGCTTATTTACCCATGTAGATAATGTCATATTTGTATATAACATATGTATATAGTTAATTTTCTTAACTAACTATCACAAAAAATATAAAAATTAACATTTTATTTTCCAATAAATAAAGTGACGAAAATACAGAAAAATCAGTTAATTTTTGTAAATATTTATCTTTCTACTTTATCTCATTTCAAATGCTCTTATCTCTTATCTTCATCCATAAATTCAAAAATTCAATTGTCAATCCCATTCCATCTATTAATAAGGCTCCTTCTCCATCTTTTCAACTTGATCAATGGAGAACTCTGACATCTACAATGAAATATGTCTCCTTGCCTAGAAGCTCAGTCAGTAATGGGACAATTTTGTTGAAGTCTTGTATGAATCTTCAATAAAATCCTACATGCCCAAGGAGTGATCGAACTTGCTCCAAATTTGTAGGTGGATCGAGTTTGGATGTGAAAACTACCTTTGTAGGATCAAGATCCATGCCATGCTTTGAGATGACATGGTCTAACATGGTTCCTTCAATCACCATGAAGTGGATCTTCTCCCACGAGAGCACAAGGTTAAGTTCGTGACATCTTTTCAAGACTCGATCAAAATATGGAAGGCATTGATTAAAGTTGTCTCCATAGACCAAGAAGCCATCCATGAAAACCTCGAGAAAACTACCAACCATATTTGTGAATACTTCCAACATGCAGCTTTGGAATGTCGTTGGAGCATTGACAGGTGAAGGTGGTCATCTCTTGATCTTTAGGAGCAATAGAAACTTGATTATAACCAGAGTATCCATCCAAGAAATAGAATTATTTCCTCATGGATAGTCTTTCGACTATCTAGTCTATGAAGGAAAGTGAAAAATGATCTTTCTTGGTCGCTAGATTCAAGCATCTGTAATCCACATAAACGTGCCAAGAAGTTGGAACTCTGGTTGGGATCTCCTATCCTTTGTCATTCTTCACAATGGTGATCCTTGATTTCTTCAGCACTACAAGCACGGGACTCATCCATTTTGAGTCGGAGATGGGATATATGAATCCCACATCACACCATTTAGTAATTTTATTCACGATAACCTCTTGGAGATTGGGGTTCAACCTATGCTGAAATTCTCGAGTGGGTTTGTTGTTCTCTTCAAGGTAGATGTGATAGGAACATAGTAAAGGATAAATCCCATAGAGATCTGAAATTTTCCAGCCTATTGCCTTGCAGTTTCTTTCTAGAACATCGAGCATATGAGATTCTTGTTCCTTAGTTGGTTGTGAATTTATGATGACCAGGAACATGTTTTGTACACTTGCAAGAAAGGCGGACTTCATGTTGTTGGTAAGGATTTTACCTCAGGTGGGATTTTAATCATTTCAATGGAAACTTCAGCAACTGTGCATGGGGGTGGTGTCTAATATAATGATTATAAATTGTCCACCATTGACAATTCAAGCTCTGAGTTCAATATTGCTTGAAATTTTCAATAATTGGATCTTGTTTATAAAAGTTTTCAATGATCTCCTCTTGCTCTGCTAAGGACAGTTGGCCAATAATAAATTATTCAAGCAAATCAACAAAAATCTCCTCTTCCAAAATATCAAGGAAGTTGTCTGTGTTGTCCACTCCTTCCTTTGTGGAGAGGAATTCGTGTGTCTTGATTTCATCCATGCATAGATTTGTATATCGAATTTCTACCATAAAGTCACGGTCTTTTATTCTCTTTTATGCAGGCCCACTCTCATCTGATGCAGAATCGACAACTTCGGTACTTGTATCGTATCGATGGGTACCTTGTCGTTGCTATAACAAAAGGTGATCTATATGGTGTCGTAGTCCATTACTCCTTCAGTGGTTCGAAAGAACGATCGTCCAAGTATGATCAACGTGCGTAGTAAAGGATCTAATGTGTTCATGTCTAGAACAATGAAATCCACATGGAATTGCATTCCTTGGGTCGTGACGATAACATCCTCCAGAATACCCATGTGCCACTTGATTGAGGTGTCTGCAAACTGTAGAATCATTTTGTTAGACTTGATTTGTCCCAACCCAAACTCTTTGAGTAGTGAAGTAGGCATAATTTTGATGGATGATCCACTATCAAGAACTGTTCGGTCAAACTCTTGGTTGAACATCTAGCATCTGACAAGAGGGGCTCCCATGACTTTATTTTTGCTTGGGAGATTGCCGATTGCGTTTACTGTAGTCGATGTCAAGATGTGCTTTACATTATTTATTTGGATCTTCGTTGATGTCTCTTTGAGGTACATGCCTCCCTAAGCTCTTTCTTAATGTTAGGCATGTACTTGATAGCCTTAGGTAAAGGTAACTCAAGAACAAGATTCTGAATTATTTCGACTACATCAGGATCAGACAAGGTTGCTGTCAAATTTCTATTTTTTTGGACTTTTGCATAACATCAGCAAATGGAATATTTACATAATCAAAAGTAAAAGTAGTGTTCTTATTTATATTAGAATTAACATCCACATCTTGTTGTACAAATTGATGACAAAATGGAGTGTAATCATCCATGCAAGGTGGGCATCCAAAAAATGCATGTTGGGCTCCAACAATTGGCACTAGATCAGATGTTGCAACGGTCCTTTCCATGGTCGTTGCGGTGTCGCTCCGGTTGTTGCTCTCTTTTTGGGCTTTTTGGTTTTGTAAACCTTTTTGTATTTTTAGTTATGGTGCTTCTCCTATGTCTTCTTCTTCCTCACCCTGCCCAAAATTGTTGGATCGATTGACGTAGAAGATGATGATTCTCCAATAGGAGCTTTATTTTTCCCTTTCACTGTGTTAGAAGGCAGCAAGGTCCTACCACTCTTGAGAGTGGCAGCATTAGATAAAAAACAAATCAAGAACAACTGACTCTGTTAGATTAAATGGGATATCACAGACTACATGCTCTTTCTTCCTAAATTTATTTGGGTTGGCCTCAACATGTGCTGGAATGATGGTTTTGGCCCTAGTGAGGTCATCTAGATTCTACCTCATTTCATCTAGGCTCTACACCAGTTGAGCCAAGCAGTCCAAGATAGGGTTTCAATGGGAACGTTGGATGTTTCAGCGTATTGGCCACGCTCAAACTGGGAATGGTGTGGAGGATGCTGGTGGGAAAACTTAGAGTGGTACCGAGGAGAAGATTGGAACCGTCGATGCTGAGGAGGAGGGTGTTGCTGATATGGAGCAACCACGTATTGCTGGTTGATGACACGGATCTCACAAGGGTCTAAATATGTCTCACACAAGGTGGAGATAAAGTCACTGTGGCGACCGCTCACGAAACCCAGGTCAATCAACAATTAACCCACAACAATGATTAAACAAGGTAAAGCAAGATGTGGAGTTAAAATATATTATAACTCTACATAAAATATGTGTATAGAAGAAAGTATGTAGAGGTCGAACATAGGGAACAAGCAGGACAAATCATGCAAAATAAATGCTCAAGACTGAATGTGATCAAATGCCTATGCAAGTGCTATTTTGCGGGTTTTGAATTTTATAATTTTTTGTTTAGTTTTTGATTTTGTGTTTTTATATTTTGATCTTCAATTTATTGATTTTGTATTTTCTTTTTATATTTTTTATTTTTATATTTTCTTTTTTCTTCTAATAGAGAGATATAAGACTATAAGGTAGATATATATATAAAAGAGAGATGAGAGAGATATAAATAGGTAAAAATATCCAAATTTTGGTAAATAAAATGTTTTTGGGCTTTTTAAATTTTTCTAATGTTTTTATCATTTTTATAGATTTTCTCTAATTTTTTTGATATTTTTAGAGTCAAAAATACTGAAAACAATGAATAAACTGAAAATCTGAAATTAAAATGAGGATGAAAAATGCTAAAAAAATCAAAAATTCCTCAAAGTAATTTTAAAATAAAGATAATAAAATAGAGAAAGTAAAAAAATAGAAATTGGATTTTTAGAATTTTGTGGAATTTTTAAGATTTTTATGAAGATTTTCAGGATTTTACTATTTTTATGAGTTTTCTTTTGTATTTTTTATGACTTTTTGACTGAAGTTAAAACACATAGAAACAAACAAAACCTGATTTTTTGGAATTTTTCAAAAATCTTTTATAATTTTTATGTATTTTCTAATGCAAACAAAGCTGAAAATGCATGTTTTTGAATTTTTATAAATATTAAAATGCACTAAAAATGCAAAATAAAAATATGGTGTGCTAGAGCAATGCAATAGACACAGAATGTTTTTTTGGAAATTTTGAGTTTTATAGATGCATGAAATAAATAGAGACAACAAAGAGAAACTACACTACTAGCAAGGGCATTTTTGTAAATATCCAGAACATCCAGGGCCAAAGTGCAATTTATCCATAAAGTTATAACTAATTAACACAATTTCAGGACCAATCACAAATATCCAAAATTCCAGGCGTATCTTTACAAATTGGCCAAACCCACGTGCGTTGACACGCGCACCTGATAGGGACTTATGCGCAAATACTAAAAACCTGAGGACTATTTTGCAATTTTTCCAAAGTATTACACTGAATCTGTAAGTTTATGGACCTAAGTGAAATAACACAAAGCGAGAGTAAAATACCCCACCCCCTCACGCACACAGGCACATGAGGTGACGCAGCCAAGGACCCAAGTGCAAATATGTGAAAGTAGGGCTGAGTTATAAATGTTACAAACCTTTAGAACTACAGATGAAAGTCTAAGTGTTGAATAGTAAATATAAAAATTCTCGGGGAGTAAGGTGTAAAATACCCACACAGCAGTGCGGATCGGACGGTGGAGGCGCCTCAACTTGACACGTGGCATGCCCACGTGAGCCGATGCCGCTTCAGCTGCCAACGACCTGGATTAGATCTTCAATGGAAGATCGGATGGCGGGGGCATGTGATCATCCAACGGTAGTTGTACGATCTGGGCTTCGGCCTTGATTCAACGGCGGATAGCCTAGGACGAAGAACATGGAAGAGTCACCGACTGGGCGACTTTCCCCTCCCTCGATCTCGACCTTTGACACTGCTTCGAGCTCCTAAAATGGTCGATAAGCTTCCTGCGATGGTCCTCTAGGTGTTGGGTGCTCCAAAAGGGTCCGACGACGGCTGGAGCTCTCGCGAGGAGTTGGTGGAGCTGGGAGGCTCCTAGTACTCCGGCGAGAGATCAAAATGAGCTCCCAGGTTCCTCTTGTAGATTCTGGACCTGTAAAAAGGGCTAAACCGTCGAGGGAAAATTGCCTCGACGGTTGGCGGAGCGAAATGGTGCGGGTGATGGCGAAAAGGTAGTCGGTCGGAGCCAACTCCAGCGAAGGGCGTGATTTGGTGATCTGGGGTACGAAACACGAGACGGTGGAAGGGGAATGATTCCTACGACTACTGCTAACAAGAAAAGTAAATAAAAATAGGGGAATAAGGAGATCTCAAAGGAAGTCACTTGAGATGAAGAACCTCGACGGCAATCTTTGCCGGAGGTGGTGGAGACCTACTCAACGCGTCCTCGACTCGCTTAACAAGTGGGAGATGGAGCTGTCACCTCCGTCTCACCGTAGAGCACGAAAGGGAGGAAGAAAACTGGCCCAAAGGGGTTCAAACTTTCCATGGAAAGTCAAGCGTCTATATGAAGGGTTGACGGACGGCTCCATAGATCGAGGTATTGGGAGCGGGTCAGTGATCCAATGCCCAAGAAAATCACTGGCGTGAATCAACAATATCTAAGGAAGAAAAGTCAAGAAGATAGTTACGCGAAATGGTGCAAGTTGCATCTCTCAAAAATCATCGAAATCGAGGAAAAACTTGTTCTGGCATGCAGCAGAGAGGAGGGTCAGACAGTTGACCAGAGGTCAACTGTCCAAGCCTTCTGGTCGGTCCATGTGGACCAACCAAGAAAAATCTCTGGAAAAAGATTTGTTAATTCATTTTAAAATAGTAAATGAATTTATTAATTTTTGTTTATTAAATAAAAAATGTTTATTATTTTACAAAGTATTTTATTATGATTTTTATTATTTTTTGAGGTGTAAAAATACAAGTTGCCTTTTATGGCCTATATAGGTCTACATATCTATATATTTTAATGTTTTATTTTTATTTTGTATCTAATTTTATTAATTTTATTTATTATTTTATATATTTATAAATTATTTTTATACACTTAAATATATTTTTATTTTATTTTTTTGAAGTGCTTTATACACTTAAATAATCAGAACTATATTCATTATAGGTTTACTTATAGGTATTATACCTATGTATTTTATACACGTATTTTATTTTTGTATTTTCTTTATGTTTTTATTCCTGATTTAATATACACATAGATTATAAAGAATATTTACACAATTATAAAAATATAAAATTATAAAAAATAAAGAATAATAAATAAAATGAATGTTTTAATATATACAAGTATACAATAGGGGTCCAAAACCTAAGTTTCAAATCGTAGCTCCGCAAAATACAAAACCACCTTCATTAAATAGCTTATGAAAAATTATATAAATTAAAGGATTTTGATACATTTCGAGTTTTTATTTGAGAGATACAGGTTTGGGAAGTTGGGGTTTTGGAAACTTATTCAGATCATAACTTTTTATCTGTACGTTATTTTTGTATGAAATCAATTTTGTATTTTTCTATATTTAATTATCTATAACTTTTGTGTTAGAAGTTTCTTTATTTGAAGTATAAAAAGTGGAACTAAAAATGGGTCCTAAAAATGAATAAAAATAAATTTAAAAAAAGGTATTTTTATTGTATTTTGGCCTTTATCTCCCCCTACTTTATTCCTTGTCGACCTAGTCATCGAGATGCCTAGGTCTCGAGGTTTCGGGTCATAAAATATTTACGATATTTTATTATTTTTCTTTTCTTTTCTTTATTATAATTTTGGCTTTAAAACCTGCATTTTATTTACTATTTACTCATGCATGCATGAATGCTAAAATGCGGGAATTAAGGGTATTTACATATATTTACTAGGGTTTTTGAGGCCAAAATGATAGAATAAAGATGATGAAATGGAGGTTCATCACTGGTATGGATAGTGTTGTCGGTACAACATCTGTTGGGAGGAATTCTATCTCCAGTTGTATTGATACGATGGAGATTGTGGTGTTGAGGCTATTGGTTATTCTAGACAAATCCCCCTCCTTGATGCTAATGGAATGGATAGTTTAATGAAGAGTGGCCATGTTCATGTCCATCTGGAAGGGTAAGTTGTGCATCACTTGACCATACATCATTCACATCCTGAATGAGAGGCAACGGTGGAGAACATGGATCTGGAAGAATCTAAAGCTCCAGTTGGTAGACAACCAACTACTGATGCGGCAGCTGAGGCGATGTTGTCCTGGGTGCTTGCATGTATTACACATGTCGGACTACCATTTGCCATGGACTCTACTGAGGGGTTTGAGGCGATGAACGCTCCTTCGCCTCAGTAGGAGTCGTGGCTGATGCAGATATCGACAAACAACAGTTAATTGTGCTCATTGGCAACTCTAACTGCTTGGTGATCTATTCTAATTTCTCTAGGTTTTGTGTCCTATGTTCGATCATAGCTAGTTTCTCAATGTTCTGTAATCATTTCTTAATTATGTAAACTTGGGATTGGTGGCTTCCAATAACACTCAAGTTGGAGCTATCATCCCTGTCTGGAACATGAGATGTCGCCATATGGACTGACTTTTTTAGATTCTGTAGTTGGCGTTGATATGTGTGAGGTGATGTTAAAGTGGCCTCTCATTCGGTTATTTTCTCAAAGATCTTCCAAATGACATCTTCATCTTTGTTGAAATGTGACCCACCACAAGCGACATCAACGAGGCTCTGGCTCTCGAGAGTAAGTCCCCCAAAGAAGTGTTGGACAAGGCTGGTTCGATAAATATCATGGTGGGGACACTTCTCCTATAAATCTCTTAAACACTCCCAAGATTCATGGATGGATTCATGCATGAATTGGGAGAAAATGGCGATTCTGGCTCGCATCTGATGGAACCGATCGAGAGGGTATAATTGTGAAGAAAAGCTGACTTGAAGTCCTCCCAAGTCTTGACGACCTTTTCCAAATGATTGATCCAATAGTGGGTCTTATCATGAAGGTTGAATGGAAATGATGTCATCTTGACTCCACCTAACGATATGTTAGGGTAGAGAGTGGTACCACAAATGCGAGAAAACTGTTGCATGTGGATGTAAGGTTCTTCATTATCATTCTCGTGGAAGGTGGGAAGAAGAACCAAGAGTTGAGGCTTCAGCTCGAAATGTGCATGGATCGGTGGGATTTGGATTCACTCAATCATCTGGCCTGCGCGAGGGTTGTAAGTCTCCTTGAGAACATGCTTGGGCCTCTCTCTCCTCTCAGCTCATCTACAAGACCTCCACGAGGCCCATCTCTCAATTCTTTGTCTTCTTCCCCTCATAGCATTTATATCTTGGAAGGTAACCTAGGTCAATACTTGATCTGTGAGCTATTGCTGAATGGCTTGAATGGAGGAAAGCATCTGAGCATTCATGGCATTCTGGTGTGGTTGACCATGTTCTGGTTGTAGAGGATGTGGTGGTCCGTTCCCTCGTCCAGTAGGAGCCATGTCTGAATTAGTATCTTGATAAAATCTCAAGCCCCAGATTGGGTTCTTTGTCTGCAAATGGAATAATGGCATGATCAGTCTGAATTGAAGCACCAGATGTAGAGAAGTTTTCTGTGTTAAGGTCAACACAAAACTTCATTAAGGATGGAGAAGTACTTGGAGTGAAATCGATTTCCATCCAAAATGGGAAGAGTTTGGGACAAGAGTAATCTTGGATTATTGAATAAGACAACAAGTCTGGAGAGCGGTTCACAAAGTTCAAACCATGATATTGGGAATTGCCTCGAATTATTGGTATGTTGAGTGCATGGAATTGATGTGGGTGTCAGCAGGGTCCCAACTAAGCCATCCATGATTCAACATCTTGGAATTAAATAAGAAGATCAAGAATGGATGAAGGATATGGTGATGAACAAGAAATAAAAGGGGTGTAAAACAATATAATGGATCAAAGCGAGCAAAGGTCAAAATAGAATAAAATAGAGGAAATGAAAAATGGCACAAATGTACAGGATTGGTCTTTAATCTAAACCTAAAATAAAACAAGCACCAAGTAAGTTATGGGTTCACTAACTCAACACAAATGAAGCCGTAAGGATTCGGCTATTTTTATCTTTTCAATTTTATTTTTGTTTTGCACGCAAAATATTTTCACAAAACCTTATAGGGATAACCCTATATGAGAGTGAGTATTGTCAGAAAAGGATCCTTTACTTTCACTTCCTTTGTAACATGTGATATGCGCTCTTAGAGGACCATGATCTCGTGCTTGATGGATACTAAGCCAAAGAAATAGAGAGAGGAAGCCAATATGCGAAATTAGTACTTCCCTCACAAGTGAGGTACTCGGACATAAGAGGATGAGACAGACACACCTGTGAGGGTATGGCCTATGGTCAATACTTCAGACCAAGTAGAATGCTCCACACAAGGCATGAACATTGTCATCGACAAGGCCCTACTAGCCTACGTACGATATAAGCACCAATACTTCGACATCCTAGGTGATTATCAAGGCTGCCATAGATCAGGATTTGGGCCCTAATTCTTAGGGGTCGCGCATTACTCTACATGAATGGTACCTGAAAATTATGAGGGCTTTATGAACCCAAAACAATAATGCCCATTAAAATTTTAATTAAGTTTAAAGTGTTATTAGAAATCCCCTTGTTTTAATTTGAAATTTTTACTTTTTTGAGTATTTTTCAATAATAAGTGCCTAACGATTTTTTTATTTTCTTTTTGATCTAAGTGAAAAAAATAAAGGGAGATAGTGTAAAAGTCGTGCAAGTGAATAATAGGGTGGAAGTATCACCCTCATATCAAATGATGCATGCAAAGTAAGAAGACTTACAATGCTTCCCATCTCTCTCCATACAGGATGCAAGACAAAATTGAAATATTTACACTACATGAATGATATGCAAATAGTGTGAAATTGTCCTAACCAGGAACTGGTATTAGTCATGAAGAACCAAATTTTAACTACTCAAAAATGGAGCCTAAAAGTCATGTCTTGGAGACTCCTTGGTGCCTGCCATAATATATTCTGCTAGCATTATATGGAGCCTCTCACGGTGCTCAAATTCAAATTCAAGCAATTAACAAATTTAATTTGACTAGATCCAAGCATAAAGAACTATAGTTGCATGATTCTAATTAAGCTTTGGGCCTAAGTACCGAGTCAATAAATTCTAAATCTTGGGGATCAATCGTACAAAACAAATAAAAAGGTAGTGAAAACTCAAAACACGAGAAACAAAATAAAAAAAAGGTGATGAGACACAAAAAATCCGATGAGGCCCCCAGGTGAACAAACACCCGGGCAATGGACCTCGTGCAGTGTAGTGTCCAAGTGTCCTAAATTATTACAAATAATATATAAAAATAAAAACAAACTCTCTTACACAAAATAAAAAGAAAATGTTATGAGTCTACTCTTCTCCCACTCTCTATCTCTCTCATGCTCTCTCCATTAGCACACAAGAAGAAGCACTAATCTCCTTGCAACTCGATTGCATCAAACTCCTAGGAACTCATCGTCGCCAAGCAATCCCTAGCAAGAAAGTCAACAAAGAACAGATGGTCAGAAACATAAAAAATAATTATCAACACTAAAAGAGAAATAAAATATAAAGAAATAAGCAAAGTAGTGTACAAGTAATGTTACACTCCATTGCTCCCCGACAACGATGTCATTTAAAATGTTAATCAGTCAGAGGCAGCTGTAATGTGGTCTACACAAGGTGGGACCGACAGCGTCGTTGAGATGGTCTCTCACGACTGATGAATAATCTCAACAATCAACCCACAATCGAATAAGGAAATGCAAAATAAGTGTGGAGTCAAAATTTATTATAAACCCTACAAACAAATGTGTATAGTCTACAAGTATTTTAGGGTGTCGAACATAGGGAACACACATGTGTAGAAGGTACTATTATTTATCTCCGAATAATAATGTATGTATTATATATATATATATCTTGTGTGCTTAGTGTTTTGTGAGTTTTTTAATTATTTAATTTTTTGTTTTAAATTTATGGTTTTTTTCTTTTTATGTTTTTATATTTTAAAACTCTTCTTCTTTTCAAAATTATAATAAGTATATATAAGTATATATATTCTATATAATGTAATGTAATATATATAATATGTAATATATATAAGGGGGAAAGGAGCCTACATCAGGTAATGTAGGTAACTTACCTACATCGGGTCATTTTCTTATTATTTTTAATTTTTTTAAAATGAAATCTTAGGGGACTTTAATCACAATATACCACCATTGTGTCATTCCAAATTCAACTTAATTGGAGACTTCTATCCCATCCATCAAGATAGTTAATTTTCAACGGTCTCAAAATTCTTGAAATAGATGCCTTTCATATGGGCAAGATAGAAATGCTTTTTTGCCCACGAAATTTGAATCACATAATCCTCTCTATATATTAAGTGAATCTCACTAAGGTTTCATTCAAAAAAATAAAAAATAATGAACAAATAGCCTAACGTAGGTAAGTTACCTATATCAGTCGATGTAGGCTCCTTGCCCCGTATATATAATATATATAATAAATATATATAAATTAGTACATACAAATAAGAACGGTCCTTTTTTAAGGGTTTATAATATTTTTATCATATTAATAATAATTATTAATAATATGTATAAATAATTATATATATTTATATAATAAAGGGTGTCCTATTTATAAATATATATATATAGTCAAAAACTATAAAATAAAATGTTTTTATATTTTTTTGTTTTCTTCTTTTTTTTATTTTTTAGGGATTTTTTCTATTTTTATGTATTTTTAAAGTCCAAAATTCTCTATACATGGAATAAATAAATAGGATGAATTATGTTGAGAATTAAAAATATAAAATGGGTCCAAAATTTCTCAAAACTATTTTTAACATGTATCAATTTGTGTATATAAAAATATGAAATAGAAAAGTGTTTTTTAGATTTTTTGAATTTTTTCTAGTTTTTTATTTTAGAAAGGTATGAAATTTTTGGGTTTTTTGTATTTTTATTTATTTTTCAGCTATTGTAATAAAATACAATAATAAATACTATTTCATTTTTTGAATTTTCGAAAAAGTTTTTATAATTTTTTATTTTTAAGTCAAACAGGGAATAAAAGTGCTCTTTTTTATTTTTAATAAACAAAAAATGCGGGAAATATGCCAAATAAAATATATGGCATGGATGAGCATACATTCATGCATTTATACTTTCTTTTGTATAATTTTTGGAGCAGTGGAAATGTTTATAGAAAATAAAAATGCAAACATAAAAAATACATAAGCAAGCCGAGGTATATTTGCAATATAAATAACTACGAGGTGTTGCATGAAAAATATCCAAAGTTTTTTTCAATGTTTTTTACAAATTTTTGAACTAAATTGAAATATCAAATATTGGAAGGGTACAAGTGAAATTTACCCAACTCACGTGCTTGTGCTGAGCTGATAGAGGACCAACTAGCAGTAATAAATAAAGAGAGGGGTTTCGATGTAATTTTTCGAACTATTTTTACACTTAATTAAATATTTACAAGGGTATTTAATTAATACAAAAAATATATAGGGGGAATTGCAATTTCGCCCACATAAACGTCCTTGATCAGGTTGTCGCTTGGAGGACATGTGATTGATCTTGCGGTTGAGGAGGTGCATCAGTTCGAATACATTGGATAGCCCGGACTAGATCTAGGTTGTGTTCTAGATCATATGGTCAACCGGTGGTCAGGAATAATACACAAGAACTCTAGCAAGGTAGGCCTCGATTACTCCATTCTCCACCATCTAGTATCTTCTCCGAGCTTTGACATGTGCTATAAGTTCTGGGCATGCTCCGCAAGTGTGGGTGATGGCCAATGGTGCTCCAGTGGTCTCGATGAAAGTCTGAGCTAAGTTGGCTCCAGGTGACCTGGAGCAGCTCCTGGAGCAATACTCGATTCCGGATGGGTCATCAATGCACAAGACTTGCACCACAAAACTCCACGGAGTGAGGGCTTTCTCCTCGATCGGATTATGAAGCTGCTAGCAGTGAAATGGGAGGAATGGTGAAGCTCCAACGAAGGTGATGGAGCTGAGTTTTGATTTTACAAATCTAGGAGGGATTCTTGTTTAACACAAGGGGGTATGGTGGAGTAGATGATGAGGAATGATATGGGATGGAAATCGGAGTGGAAGAGCAATCGAAGACATGCGAATTTAGCCTAGAGATCAAGCTCCAGGTCAAATAAAGGGTTTTGATTACTCCTAAATTAAAATTTAAAAGCGATAATACAATTATGAAATAGAAAACATACCTAAGGTATTGCCTAGAAATTTAAGGAAATGCATTGAATTGGTCGAGAGGCCAAGGAAACTGAACCCTGATGAAGTCATAAGTGATGGCTTGGATCGGCCATCAGAAGCTGCTCCTCCTCGATGCAGCTCTGCCTACCTTCTTGTTTTCACCAAAGGGATGAAGCACACACAAACTGAGGGGGTAAGAACTACTAAAGGGTGATCGAAGCATCAAAAAATGGTGGAGAAGGTGGATATATAGGATGATAAACGGTGACTTTCGAGGAATGGTTGTGTGTTGTGGAGCAGGAGTTGGTGTAGAAGCATGGGTTGACGTGGGCGGTGACACTGAGAGGATCAGAGATGTAGAGGGCTTGAGGTGAATGAGGGATGGTGATTTGAGTGAAAAATTGAAGAAATGCCCCACGTCAACTCTGACATGGGCAGCCCAAGGAGACAGGATAGTTGACCTAATCAACTAATGGAAGCCTCTGGTTGGTCTATGTGGACCAACCTGAAAATTCCATGGCCAAAAATAATTGAAAAATAAATATAAATTATTAAATAAATTAATTATTTTTTTATTAAATAAGAAAATGTTTATAATTTAATGTAGTATTCAATGCATATTTTTATTTATTTTTACAAGGCTATTTATTATATGTTAATATTTAAATATATAAATATAGGTAAATATACATGTTTTATGTATATTTTTAATTTTAATTTATATTTTATATTTTTTATTGCATACAAGTATTTTATTTATTTTTAATTTATTTAGATGCATATTTAGGTGCTTTTATTATATTTTTTTGAATTTATTTACATATGTAATTAATTATGTAGGTATATTATATAGGTATATATATATATATGGAATTCATTTGTGTATTGGAATACATTATTTATTTTTATTTTCTTTTTAATGGTTTTATTCTATTTTAATTATATGCATGCATTTTGAATCATATTTAAATTTTTATAAAATAAAATAAAAGAAAGGGAAAAATATAAAGTATAAATATATTGAATATAATATACATGTATACTGCACAATGGGGCTAAACACCTAACATTTGCATCTTAACTCCTGAATTGAATAAAACCATCTTCATTAAATAAATTATTTAATTTTATGAACAATAAAGGTAAGTTTTGTCAATTTTGAATATCCGTGGAGAAGATATAGATTTGCAAAATTTTCTTTGCGGCTTTTTGTTTTGATTGTCCCCGGGAACAAGCATGGACCTATTTTATTTTATTATTTTTATACTTCAAAAAATAAAAACCCTCAACATGAATATTGTACATAAAAAATTATTGGGTAAAATAATTTAGGGTTTTGTGTAGTTTTATATACAATTTCACTGTCCTATCTCCCCCTACTTTCTTCCTTGTCGACTAAGTCATGTGATGAATGAGTCTCAAGGTTTAAGGTCACTCGTTGTCTTTGACACTTCACTCTTTTTATTTTTTTTTCTTTATTATTTTATTTTGGAATTAAATACATTACTTATAAAATATTTTATACAGTATTTTATGTGAATTATGAAGTGTTTATTTTCATAAATTAATGATATATACATGCATTTAGCTAGAAATTTAAGGCCAAATGAAATAATAAAGGTGATGAAATGAGGATTCATCAGTAACCAATTTATTCAAATCTGTTGAAGGATTGGAGGACCTTATCGTCAACAATAAATTTGGCCTCCTTGCCTAGAAGTTCGACATGAGATCAATCAATATCACTGAAGTCTTGGATAAACCTTCTGTAAAATCCAACATGCCCTAGAAAAGACCTCATAAACTTCATCAGATCCTCTAAGTTCTTCTAAGTAGATGTAGCGTGAATTCAAGGACAGATTTATTCCTCAAAGATCAGAAATATTCCAACCAAGATTCTTGTAGTTTTTCTCTAGAATCTCTAGTAAGCGAGATTCTTGATCGACGGTCAATCTCAAACTTATGATAATCAGATACTATTCAGGCTTACGTAAAAAGAATGCATACTTTAAATTTTTTGGAAGCATCTTAAGCTCAAGTGGAATTTGAATTGACTTTTCAGTAACCTCTAGAACTGTATCGGTGGTCGATGTATGCTTTGTTAATAATTTTCATCCACCTCGATCATTCTGGTTTAGATAATGAAAAACTGAACATAACTTCAATACTTCCTCATGTTCAGTTTAGGATGGATATTCATCAAAAATCTTGATCAGTTCTATGCAGTAGTTCTCCTCATCGGCAAATGAACAAAATTTGATTATGGTTTCTAGGCTTTCCTCTAGGAAGAGGAACTCTTGGGTCTCAATATCATTCAATAACATATTGATGTATCTAATTTCAATTGTATGTCACAGTCAATTTCATGAAGCGTAGTTGGTTCCCTTTTCTCTGATGTGCTCTCAGTTTACTTAGGTTCACCGATCATCTCTACGGTACCTTGTCGTTGTTGGAGCAAAAGGTGATCTTTCCATAACTATAATCAACTACCGCCTTAGTTGTTCGAACGATTGTCTGACCAAATATGATTGGTGTCTAGAGTAGTTGTGTCGAGGAGTCCTTGTTGAGGACAATGAAGTCCATTAGGAATTTCATACCTTGACACAATTACGATAACGTCTTCCAACACTCCATACGGATGCTTAATAGATCGATAAGCAAACTGAAGGATCATCCTGGTTGATTCAAGCGAACCGAGCCTGAATTCCTCGAGGAGAGAAGGGGGAAGGAGATTGATTGAAGAGTCGTTATCAAGTAGATTGCGATCGAAAATTTGTTTGAAGATCTCACACCTACCTAAAGATGCTCCCTTGTCTTTCTCCGTTATTGGGGGATTGTTGATCACACCAACGGTAGACATGGTTAAGATGTGTTTCTCTACTCTGTTATGTCGGTTCTTATGGGGTTGATGCTTTGTTGTACATGCCTCTTTTAGTCCTTTCTTCACATTAGGCATGTATTCATGTCTTTCAATAAAGCCATTCAAAGCATAATATTTTTGTAACAATTATATCAAGATCAAACAAAGTTGTTTTTTTAACTTTTTTTGTTGTTTTATTTTTCATTGCTTCTGCCTCTTTCAGTCCTTTCTTCACATTAGGCATGTATTCCATGTCTTTCAATAAAGCCATTCAAAGCATAATATTTTTGTAACATATATCAAGATCAAAAAAAGTTGTTTTTTTAACTTTTTCATTGTTTTATTTTTCATTGCTTCTAGAAAAGGTACGTATACATTTTCAAAAGCAACATTTTGGTATTTCTATTGATATTGGTATCAGCATGTACAAATGGATGATTAGAAGTGATACAATAGGGGAGGTAAAAAAATGAAATTCGACTTTGACGGTGGGCACGGGATCGGTTGCTGACGTTGGCATCTTCTTTGTTGGCAAGACTCAACCTTGGTTGTTATTGTCATTATCTGATTTTTGGTTTTCTACATTTTTTATTTTCTCATCTTATGTGGCTCCTCCTTCCTTATTCCCGGATTGTGACCGAAATTAGAAGGGATACAATCATCCATTACATGTGGGAGGTAAAAACTGA
>JAZKJV010011739.1:0-148715 GCA_037367405.1 Ottelia alismoides
TCGCCATGCCGTTCTTGGCCCGCCGGAGCCAATGCCGCCGGACTGTTTGTCGGCGACAATTATGCTTATGCCGTCACGAACAATGGATGCAATGGCGTTGCCAACGGTGTCTGGGCTATTGAGTTGAGCAGTAAGGAAGTGAAATCGTTCAAGGCGAATGTGGCGGGTTCAACGGGCTTTGCCTTCGACTCCGACGGCACGATGTATGTCGCAACAGGCAGCGGTGGCGACAAGCCAAATTCGCTGGTTGCGCTCGACAGCAAAACCATGACGGTGAAAAGCTCTTTCAGCGGCTCGGTTGAATTTGCAACTTCGCCAGTTGTCTTTGCGCACAAAGACAAAACGCTGATTGCCGCCGCAACCAAAGACGGCCGCGTGCATATTTTCAACAGCGCCGATTTGAGCAAGCCGTTGGGTTCTTCAAACGCGACAGTGAAAGCCAATGATTTCACGGCGGGTGCGTTGGCCAGTTGGCAAGATTTTGGAGGCACGCGCTGGATTCTCTCAGCCGCTGCGAACACTCAACCCGCGCAACTTGGATTCAAAGCCGAGAACGGCGCCATCACCAAAGGCGCAGTCGTCGCTTGGAAAGTAGTCGAAGAAAACGGATCGCTGACGTTGCAACCGGGATGGGCTTCGCGCAACTTAGATGGCCCGCTTACTCCAACCATCATCAACGGCGTAGTGTTCGCTACGTCGAGCGGCCAGTTCCAAACCAGCGACCTTAAAATTCCAGTAGCGCAACGCGTCCAGCGTTCGGGGAAAGCTGTTCTTTACGCGCTCGACGGAACCACGGGCAAAGAACTTTGGAACAGCGGCACAACGATCACTTCGTTTGCCACCAGCGGCGCGCTGTCAGGTGGAATGGGCCAGATTTACGTCACAACCTATGACGGCACGATCTGGACGTTCGGCTTTCGATGGAGCATTAAAGTTCAATTGGCGATGCCCACTCATCGGCAAATCGCGAAGCGCCTAGCACAAACTGTTGCGCAGGAATTTTCTGAGGTCACCGCTGCTTGGTTGTTACTTTGAGACTTCATAATCTGTCTAAATCTGCGCTTGCGAAATCTGATTCATTGCACTTTTCAAAGCTGGCTGACCAGATGTATCTGCAAGCGCTTCACAAGCATGTGCTTGAGGGCAGCCACGCCAATTCGCAACCTTGAATAATCTGTAGAAAAAACAAAGGGAGCTTTCCCGTATGAAATAAAAACTTGATGCATGCTCAGACTCACGATGACGGCGTGCTTGAGCGCTTACGTTGGGCAATCTAAAGCACAAGCGCAAGGCGGGAAACCCGCCGAATGGTTGATGGACGGCGGCGATGTTCAGCGCACTGGTTGGCAGAAGAACGAAACACTGCTTTCTCCGACCAGCGTCAAAAACATGAAGCTGCTCTGGAAAACCAAACTCGATTAACGAACCGCGCCAGATGCACAACCTGTTGCCGGTGCTGATTGCTCCGACTTAAAGACTGCGAACGGATTGAATGCAAATCGTTTTGGCAACCGGCGTATCCGATAATCTTTACGGGTTGGATGCCGAAACGGGCGAGCAATTATGGAAGTTGCATTTCACCAGCAACTGGACGCCACCTGCCAATGGCGGACGTGGTGCAGGCATTTTGTGTCCCGGTGGCATTACGGCTACGCCGATTTTGGGCCGGGTAAAGCCCAAGGTGAATACATTGTTTATGCTGCTGCCTGGGACGGCACTTTGCGCAAAGTAGATTTGGCAACAGGTAAGGAAATCGCCCCGGCTGCGAAATTCATGCCGCCCAACGGCAAGCCATATGCTTTGAATTTGTATAACAACGCAATATTTGTGCATACCGCGCAAGGCTGTGGTGGCAATCCAAACATGGGTTAACATCTATGACCTCGCACTCAGCACCGACAAAGTTGGCGCGTGGGGGCCGGCGGGCGGTGGTATGTGGGGACGCACCGGTGCGCGATTGATTCGAAAGGCGTGATGTATACAGGCACTGGCGACGGCCCGTGGAATCCTGAAAACGGCGTTTATGGCAACGGCATCATCGGCGTTGCGCAAGACCCTGCCACCAAAGCCGCCAAACTCGTGGACTACTTCGCGCCGAAAAATGCCGAATGGCTGTTCAAGCGCGACCTTGATATGCAGGTGAGTTGCGCGATTTTCAAATACAAAGGCAAGGATTGATGGTGGATTCCGGTAAAGAGGGCGTGATCTACTTGATGGACACCGAATCAATTGGCGGAGATGACCATCGCACTCCGCTCTATACCACGCCTTTGTTTTGCAATGAGGAAGTGAATTTCGCTTCGGCTGGCGTTTGGGGTTCGCTCGCGACTTGGAAGACAGCAAAGGCACGCGCTGGGTTTTGTCTCAGTTCTGGGGGCCGAAACATTCCAAGTTCACCGCGCCCATTGAAAATGGCGTTGTCAAAAAAGGCGGCGTGCTTGCTTTCAAAGTCGCAGAGAAAGCCGGCAAGTTGTGGCTTGCTCCGGCTTGATTCGCGCGATATGATCGCGGCGAACCGCCTGTGATTGCCAACGGCGTCGTCTTTGCTTATGGCAGCGGAGAAGATACAGACCAAGCGGCTTTCGACATTGGCTTGGCATATAACCGTCAGGAAAACCGCATCAAGAATTCGACGAAAGCGATTCTTTACGCACTGGATGCGCAAACTGGCAAAGAGCTTTGGAACAGCGGCGATCAAATTGCTTCGTGGAATCACTGGAGCGGGCTTTCAGTCGCCAACGGTCACGTATATATCAGCACCTTTGACGGTTATCAGTATTGTTTCGGCATCGCCAGCAGTGCAGCCCAAACGGCGACGAAGGGAGGCAGCCGCTAATGAAAAACATATTTTCAACGGTAATTCCGCTGACGGCACTTTGTCTCTTCACTTGCACTGTGCCAACGCTGGCGCAACGCGGTGGCAACAACGACTGGGTCACAGAGAACGCAGACGCCCAACGCACCGCAAACATCAAAAGCTGACGCCAAGATCAATAAAGATTCCGTCGCCAAACCCGGAGCCATTCAATTGCTCTGGAAGTTGAAACTTAAAAACACTCCGAACCAACTCAATAACCTGACGCCGCCTGCCACCTTGGAACGCCTGATTGGATTCAAAGGATTTCGTATGCTTGGTTTTATCGCAGGCAGTGGCAACAACCTTTTCACGATTGACACCGACCTCGGACGGATGGAGTGGGAGAAAACCTTAAAAGCTGCTCCTGCCGCTGGGCCAAGCACACTTGCCTGCCCCGGCGGAATGACAACCAGCATAGTTCGTCCAACCATTTCGGCCATTGCAGCAGTCACGGGAGGCGGTGGCCCCGGTCGCAGCAACCCAGCGAAGAGCACTGTCGGTGAACCATTCGCAGGCGCTACGACTTTAAGTACCGTCGCAGGTCCACCTCCCGGCCCCGCCACCCGGCGCACAGCAACAACGGCCCGGCGGAGCGAATCGTCCCGGTGCGCCGCCTGTCGGTGCTGGATTTGGCGGCGTGAGTGTAGTGTTTGCCCTTGCCAGTGACGGCATGTTGCACGGCATGCATTTGTCTAACGGCGCTCCCTATCAAGACCCTGTCAAAGTTTTTGCCTGCGGGTGCAAACGCCAACGGTTTGATCATCGTTGACGGCGTTGCCTATGCCGTGACCGCACCAAGGTGTGGCGGCACTGCGAACGGCCTTTACGCCTACGATTTTGAGAGCAAGCAAGTCTCGCACTGGAAAGGCGATATCGTCGGTACGGCGGGCGTGGCTTTCGGTGGCGACGGAACGATTTATGCCGCGACCAAGACTTCGTTGACAGCACCTTGATTCCAAGACGCTGCAACCCAAAAACTCATATGTGTTAAACGGGGCTGGAATCACTTCGACGCCGGTTGTATTTCAATTCAGCGGAAAAACGCTAGTGGCGGCGGCCACGAACGACGGCAGCATCCACTTGTTAGACACAGCGAATTTGACGTCGGCCTTGGCGACAACCGCAGCGGCTGGCAAAGACTCTGCCCGGGGCGCTTTGGCTAGTTACCAGATGCCACTGGCACGCGGTGGATTCTGGTCGCTCACAATGGCGCGCTGCCTGCCGGATTCAACGGAACAGGCGTGACCAAAGGAACCATCCTCGCGTGGAAGCTGGTTGAAGCGGGCGGCAAACTAACAATCACGCCGGCTGGGCTTCGCGCAATCTGGTTGCGCCGTTAACACCAACTGTAATCAACGGTGTTGTATTGGCGACTTCCAGTGGCGAGTTTCGCACGAACGACACAAAGCAACCGCAGCAATGCGCCGGCTCGATCCGGCAAAGCGGTGATTTATCTGCTTGACGGAACCACCGGCAAAGAGCTTTGAATAGCAGCACAGCGGTTACGTCATTCGCTCGCGGCAACGCGATTTCTGGCGGCATGGGCCAGTTTTATCTGACGACCTATGACGGCATGATTTATGCTTTCGGCGTTCCGATGGAACACTAAGATCCAAATGTTCAAAGCGCTTGTGAGGTTCGCCAACCCGCAAGCGCTTTGAGCCTTCGGTTGATATCAAATTTGCAGGGGAATGAAGAGTTATGACATACGGTATGCAGTTCAATCGTTTCACACGCAGTGCATTAGTGATCGCGTTCTTTGCTTTCATTGCGAGCCAAAATTTGCTTTCAACTTCTTCTGGCCAAACACGTCCAATGCCCGACGGACCGGGCAAAGCTGAAACCGCCAAGATGTGTTCGTCCTGCCACGATTTGGACAAATCGCTTTCACTCAAACAGGATCGCTCAGGCTGGCAACGTAGGGTCGAAAAGATGGTTGCTTTCGGGTTAAAACGACGGATGCCGACATCAACACAGTCGTTGAATACTTAACCCGCAGCTATCCAGCCGATGAAGTGCCACGCCTGAAAGTGAACAGTGCCGAAGCCATCGAATTTGAAAGCACGCTTGGCATCAAACGTTCGCAAGCCAAAGCGATCATCGCTTACCGCGAAAAGAACGGCGCGTTCAAATCAATTGCCGACTTGAAAAAAAGTGCCCGGCATGAACCTGAAAAAATCGACACGAAAAAAGACCGCATAATCTTTGAATGAAAAACTATCTCGGCAAATTATTGATCATCGCATTGGCCATCACTGGTATCGCAGCCATGCCGCGCAGTTCGCAGGATTGCTCTGCGGCTGTGACTGCGCTCGAGGAACGCCTAGAAACTCAACGCAAAATGCTGGCTGATTGGGCGGGCCTAATTCGCTATGGCAGCGAAAACACAGAGTCTCAAAACCCAAACCCGAAGAAAATCGCGTTGTGTTTTTGGGCGATGAAATTCTTGAAAATTGGGGCACTGGCGCTGCGCCTTTCTTCCCCGGCAAGCCTTATTACAATCGCGGAATCAAGGGACAAACATCAGCGCAAATGCTGGTGCGGTTCCGCCAAGATGTCATCAAGTTGCCGTCCAAAGGTCGTCATAATCATGGCCGGCACCAATGACGTGGCCAGCATTGACTCTCCCATAACACAACAGATGAGCGCCGAAAACATCACTTCGATGGTTGAACTGGCCAAAGCGAACAACATCAAAAGTCGTGTTAGCTTCGGTGACGCCGATTTGTGATTGTTTTACGAAACGTTCGCTGCTCCGCCGTTGGCAAGATCATTGGCTTGAATAAACTGGCTAGAAGATTATGCAGCGGCGAGCGGTTCGGTTTATCTGAATTACTTTCCCGCACTCGGTGGCCGCAACCTGAAACAGGAATACACCAGCGATGGCGTGTTGCTGATGAAAGGCTTATGAGGTGATGGCTCCGCTGGCAGAAGCGGCGATTCAAAAGCATTAGGGTTTATGGACCATGAATTACCTTGATCGGATTACCATTGATTCGCGCATTCGGAGCGGTAAGCCATGCATTCGCGGCACTCGCATAACTGTTTACGATATTTTTGACTATCTCGGTGGCGGAATGACTGAGTCTGAAATCTTGGAAGATTTCCCAGACTTGGTGTCTGAAGATATCAGGGCCTGTTATCAATTTGCTGCTGAACGCGAACGGCGCTTGCTCGTCCCTGCCTTATGAAGCTGCTGCTTGATGAAAATCTTTCCGCCTCGATTGCCGAAACTGCTTTCAGCGCAATTTCCCGGCATCGTGCATTTGCGTGATTGTGGCTTGAAAGGTGCAACCGATGAAAATATCTGGGAATACCGCGCTTGCCAATGAATTTATCATCGTTTCAAAGGACGCTGATTTCTATCAGCGCAGCTTGTTATATGGCACTACCGTAATTAGTGTGGGTACAAATCGAGTTGTCCCAAGTGAAACAAAATGGTGCGGCGGAAGCCGCTCGCGTAGCGAAAGCCACGCGCTTTCGCTTTGAGTAACTGGATTTTCGTGTTGAGACTTTCTGCAATTGCATTGGTGACGCGCTGTTCAATGTAAGCGGCAATGCCGACCAGTGGCGTTCAAACATGCGGCGACTCTTTGTAAGGGCTGGTTGCCCGCAGCCGTGACGCGCGTGCACCATGTTTGAAAAAACGTTTGCGCTTCGTTGACCGTCTGGCAGGCAAACAACTCACGAAAGTCTTCTTTCAAGCGCCAGACGGCGACGGTTTGCAGTTCACGCTCACACAGCTTTTGCAGTTGCGCCTGCTGGCTTTCGTTGAGCGTCGCGGGCGCACGCAACCACAGATACCGCGTACGGTTGAGTATTTTGTCGCCTTGTCTTTGCAAGCGTTTGTTTTCGGCGCGACGCGTCTGGTCCACCGCCGCATTGAGATGCTGGCTCAAGTGAAAGCGGTCGTAAACCTGCGCCGCTTGCGGACACTGCGCGCGGGCGGCTTGCGCATACGGTTCCCACATATCCAGCGTGACGACTTTGACTTGCGCACGTTGCGCCGGACTCAAGGCCGTCTCGAGCAAGGTTTCTGCGGCGGCTGTCGTGCGTTCGGCGACCACTTCCAATACCGCCCCGCGCGTGCCATCGCTAACGATGCTCACGTAAGCGTGGCCTTGGTGCAGGCTCTTTTCATCCAGCGTCAAATGCGCGATGGTCGCCGTTTGACTGCGACGCGCCAAGCCACGCCGACAAGCACGTGCCAAAAGGCTCTCCACTTGTTCAGGGCTGAGGCGCAAAAGCTGCGCGGCCCGACTTTGTACTTGCGCCGTCGTCAAGACATCAATGGCGAAGCTTTCAAAGAACAAGGTAAAGCGCCCGTGCGGAGCCGCCCACGGAACGTGCACCGTGAGTACGCCACACGCCGCGCAGTCAACGCGCGGCACGGCGGCTTGTAAGCGCGTTTCAAATTGACAGGTATTCCAGATGCCGCCAAGTGCGCACCTCCTGATGATCGTAGACGGGGGCCACGGCTTGGCACTGTGGGCAAACAAACCCGTTTGGCCCGTACGATGTGCCAACTCAATCGTGACCGTAGCCGCTTGCGCATCTAACGCCACTGCGGCCACATACTCACGGCTCCTGGAGCCCTAAAATTTGTTGATAGAGGTCGGTAGATTCCATACGGAGTTCATACCCTACCCACACCAATTACGGTAGTGCCTGTTATATGGAAAACCACCTCAATTAATCTGGCTGCGTCTTGGCAATTGTTCGCGAACAGATTTGATGAATGTTTTGATTTCGCATCGAACAGTTATTGAGGAATTTGCCAAGAACCCATCGGAAGCGGTGTTGGTTTTATCCAGACTGAGCTGACTCGTTTGCCATTCATATTTTCAATTTCACATTTCTGAGGAGAGCTAATCAATGAGCAACCAATTCCCTAAACTGCACAACGCCACATGGCCCGGGCTCGTCGGCAAGGGCGGCCCGGATGCGAACCGATTATCGAATTGAAAAGATGCTCGATATGACCGCCGCTGCCGAAGTCAACGATCAGAAGTTCGATGGCGTAGACATCTTCCTTTCGCTGCCGCCTACCGATATTGATTCGACCGACGATCAGTTGAAAGAGCTGGCTGATCAAGTAGCTTCGCGCGGTCTCGTCATCGGCCACTCGTAGCGCCCGTTGGGGGCCGACCGGCGGAGGTTCTGCGATGGGGTCTGACGAAGAGCGCGCTGCGTTCCTGACGCAAATCCGTAAGTCCTGTGAGATCGCGCAAAAGCTCAACAAGCTGGGCATTCGCAAGTATGGCGTCGTGCGTGTTGACTCTTCATGCAGCCCCGGCGATTGGGCGCAAGACCCGGTGGGCAATACCAAAAAGATTGCCGACACGTTCCGCGAAGCTTGCAACATTGCGGAAGGCTTCGGCGAGAAACTCGCGGCAGAAGGCGAAATCTGCTGGGGCGGCATGCATAGCTGGAAAGACCTCAACGATTTGCTCGAACAGGTCGGACGCCCCGAAACGCTCGGCATTCAAGCGGACATGGCGCATACGATGCTGTTCACGATGGGTTACAACGCGCCCGAACATAACTTGTTGCCCCGAAGGGTACGATTGGCAGACAAAGAGGTTTTATACGAAGCCCTCGCCAAGATGACCAGCGTGTTGCGCCCCTGGGTCAAAGACTTCCACGTAGCCCAAAACGACGGCACAGTGAAAGGCTCCGGCACGCACGACAAAACCGGGCGCCACTGCTTGCCCAATGATCCAACGGCAAAATGGACATCACCCGCGCTGCCGGGCTGTGGTTGCGCGATGCCGATGGCAACCTCACCAAGAGCACGCAACATATCAACTGGGACGGTTGCATGTTCTCCAACGAAACCATGACCAATCCTCAAAGTGGAATGACATCCTCGCGGCGATGATTGCGGTGCGCGATGCGCACGGATGGAATTAAGGTGAAAGTATTCGGCCACGAATTGACACGAAAAGTTTTGAACTTATCGAATCCATCAAAAAATAATTCGTGTCAATTCTTGGCTCATTGAATCCTAAAACATAAGAGCAAAACCAATGAGCAAAAAACCATTAACGTCGGACTAATCGGTTACGGCTTCATGGGACGCACGCATTCCAACGCGTTCCTGCAAGCAGGTCGTTATTTTGATTTGCCTTACAAGGTAAATCTCAAGGCGGTATGCGCGCGCAATGCCGACCGCGTGAAAGCGTTTGCCGAAAATTGGGGCTACGAGTCGGAGCGAGACCGATTGGCGCAAGCTGATAGAACGCGATGACATTGATGTGATTGACATCGCCAGCCCGAACGATACGCACGCAGAGATTGCGATTGCCGCCGCGCAGGCAGGCAAGATGGTGATGTGCGAAAAGCCGCTGGGGCGCAACGCCGACGAAGCGCGCGCGATGGTCGAAGCCGTCGAGGCCGCCAAAGTGCCGATACGGTTTGGTATAACTATCGGCGCGTACCGGCGGTGACGATGTTGAAAAACCTGTTGGATGACGGGCGCTTCGGGAGCATCTTCCATTACCGCGCGAAGTTCTTGCAGGACTGGACGATTTCGCAAGACTTGCCGCAAGGCGGCGAAGGTTTGTGGCGACTCGACGTAGCCGTCGCGGGCAGCGGTGTCACAGGCGATTTGCTGGCGCACAACATTGATACGGCGATGTGGGCTGAACGGCCCGATTACCGAAGTTTTCTGCCGTGACCGAGACTTCATCAAAGAGCGCAAACATAACCTGACCGGCGACGTGCAACCGGTGGGCATTGACGACGCGAGCTTGTTCCTGTGCCGTTTTGCCAATGGTTCGCTGGCGTCGTTTGAAGCTACGCGGTATGCGCGCGGGCACAAGGCTTTGTATACGCTCGAAATCAACGGCGAGCATTGTTCGGCATTTTGGGATTTGCACGACTTGCATCGCATTCAATACTTCGATCACAAAGACGAAGGCATTGTGCGCGGCTGGCGCAACGTGCACGTCACGGACGGCGATCAGCCTTACATGAGCCATTGGTGGGTACCGGGTTTGCAGATCGGCTATGAACACACGTTTACGCATCAGTTCGCCGATTTCGTCACGGCGGCGGCGGAAGGCAAACCGCTTGCGCCAACTTTCCGTGATGGATTGGCGACGGACTTGGTTTGCGACGCTGTGCTGAAATCAGCGAAGACACGGCAGTGGGAAGCGGTTGCCCAAAGCTTAAAGAAGTAAAACCACACCTGGCGAAATCCACAGGGAGAACCAAATGAAAATTTGATGATGATTGTTTCTGCACTCGCGGTGGCAACAGTGTTCACGTTTGCTGTCATTGCCCAACAAGGCCCGCCTCCGCAAGGCGGGCAACGTCCAGGCGGGAGGTGGAGGGCGCGGGCCCAGGCATTGATCCGTTGGCGATTGATGACCGCACCGGCTTTGAATCCATCTTGTGACGGTCAAATCGTTAAAGGGCTGGGACGGCAATCCTGATTTTTGGCGGGTAGAAAATGGCACGCTCGTCGGTGAAACGACGGCAGAAAAGCAGCTCAAGATGAACACGTTCATCATCTATCGGGGCAGCATGCCGGGTGATTTTGAACTCAAAGTTGATCTCAAAATGAACTCGACCAACACAGGCCATTCAATACCGCAGTATCGAAATGCGGAAGTCGGCAAGTGGGTGCTCAAGGGTTATCAGGCTGATATGGATTTTGCCAACCAGTTCACTGGTCTGCTGTATGAAGAACGCGGGCGTGCCTTTTTGGCTCCTCGCGGGCAGATGGTTCATATCACCAAAGGCAAAAAACAGCTCATCGCCAATTTGCGCAATGCTGACGAACTCAAAGCCACGATTAAAGTGAATGACTGGAACACCTACCACATTATCGCCCGCGGCAATCGGCTGACTCATATCATCAACGGCCAGCTCTTTTCTGAAGCAATTGATGACGATGTGACTGGTCGTTCGATGGGCGGTTTGCTCGGTTTCCAGATTCACGTGGGGCCGCCAATGAAATTGGCATTGCGCAACATCTATCTCAAAAATCTCTAAACATTCGAATCAACTCAAAACTAAAAAGGCCGGAATAGAATGAAACTCTATTCCGGCTTTTAATTGGATTGATACTGCGATCATATCAGGCGGGATTCAGCCGCTTGCTTCAATCCCGGAGGGCATTTCTCGCGACGCTCTCGCTCACGGCGTTTCAACTCTTTCTTGGACGGCCAAGTGAGTTTGCCAAGCTCTTGTTCTCCAAAATAAGGCACAGTGAATACGCCTCGATCAGAGCGAAGCGCTTCGCCGTTGTATTTATCCACGATAACCCAGTCGAAATTCACTAACAGCTGTTTCTTGTTATTGGTGCCGTCTGGATTTTTCGGATAGCCAACTTTGGTGATGAATAAACGAGGGCAGTTCAGATTCTGCCGCCGCCGTGATGTCTCCTTTTGAAGCGGCCCATCCAACCGCTTGGGCCGGCATATGAATTCCGGTTCGGTTTGGATTTGATAAAGGGGAAAATCTTTTTCAAGAATCCCAAATATTCATCGGCGAAGGTTTCCTTGAAGGCATGGTTATGAAAGAGCGCCAAGGATGCCGAAGCACGTGACAGGCTTTTGCGGACGATATTGGCGGTTATTGCCAGGCTCACCGGGTACCATCGTGACCATTGCCATGTCTTTGTCGTAACCCAGATAGCCGCCGCCTTCGCTGCGATCGTTTTGCAAGTCGGCTGAAACGTTTCCAGCCAACCGTATCGAGGAAGCCGGCATTTCAATGGGAGCGATGGAAAAATCAGCAGACGGCTAACTGAATGTTCGTCATCTTGCTGGGGTCTACTTTTTCGGTGTAGGCCATCTTTTCCTTGTCAATCATGTTCCGCAACTTGCGCACTGTGCGATAAAGGCCGGTGCGATTTGCGTTATCAATTTCGCGTTCAAGCTCTTTCACGAGGTCGTTGTGCGAACGTTCGACGATGCGATCAATCGGGATATCTTTTACGCCCGCAATCAGTGCTTTGCGGTCTAACAACAATTTGACCTCGTCTTCGTTATCAGCGATGTCAGCCAAAAACATAATTGTCAGACACTGATAATTCAGTGGCTAGTTCTTGGCCATGGTCACGATTTTCTCGCGCTTTTTCGGAGTGAGCGTTTGGGTCAAAACCGAGATGGCGCTGCATAGTCCATACGTTGGAATTGACCGTGCCTACGCTCTTGAGAAAAGCTTTCGTTTCGTTGTATTTCGGCGAAAGCATGTTTTCGAGCGCGTCGCCGTTATCCTTAAATTCGCGGAAAGAAACTAAGAACAAGCGGGCTGACTCTTGATTGATGTCTTGCCCATACTCATCGAGAATCTGGCGCAAATATTGCGCAAACGTTGGGCATTTAATTTCGTCTGCCAAACGATAAGCGCCCAAGTTGTATTCGATCGCGCTGAAGGGAGCGAAATCCTTGGGTTTCAGTTTAAGATCATCCAAAAAAGTCAGCAGTGTTGGATAAGGAATCTTGTGCTCTTCGCCAAGCACAAGAGTTGATGTGCCGGAGCGAATGCATTGCCTGAGCCGTCACTTGAAGGAGCAATTTTTGAAAGAAATCTGTTGAAACTCTTGCGGTGCCGTCTTGCGCGACATCACTTGCCGCAACCACATTGAATCACCGACGCTGGCCAGCATCGGACCAATGACGTGTTCAGCACCTTAAATTTGTTGTTGAGGAAATAGGCGAAAAGTTTGAATTTCGAAGCAGTAAAAGGGCAAACCAACTGAGTTGCTGATGCGAATCAGTGCTTGCGTACTAATCCTGCCATCACGAAAGACACCGGCGAAATACCGTTTGATTAACTCTCGGTGCTCGGTAAGAACATAATATTTTTCGAGCAGTTCCGGCCATACTCATTAAACGTGTCGAATGATTCGTCTACAACACGCCCATTTCTGGTTTCAAATCCGATCCCGTAATCTTTAACGAGGCGACTATATTGCCGGGCATTACTGCCCTGCAAGAAGAAAACTCGCGCTTCTTCGCCCTCTTCGGAAACCGAGCCAATCCAAGTGACGTTCGCGAATATCGGTGAACTTCCATTCTTGCGTAAGCGCTTTCTCTAGCCTTTTGCGCACGGGTTGCATACGAAACACACGTTCCCAAAAGGGTTGCCGTTCGGTCGCAGTAGCAGTCTGTGGAGGAGTTTGATTATCCTTCGGCGCAGTACTTGGAGGGGGCTGCTGCGTTTCAGTGGCAGGTGATTTCTGAGCTTGCGCATCATCAAGATTATTCGCCAAGCCGCTTGCTTGCTGTTCGATCACAAAATGACCATTAGCAAAACGTAAGGCGAGTTTTTCCATAAGACGGCGCAGCAGACATTTCATTCACAAAATGTGAACGAACATCGTTGGTTGCTCTATCGGCAATGAAACTGGGCTAACAATCACGATCTCCTCCTATGTGATTTCGCGTTTGCAAGACACTTACGTGTTTTTGTTAAAGTTGGCAGGTGAATTAAGGCTTAACGCATTTTGGAATTCAGAATGATTACAAGGGAAAATTACGTTGAGCAGGGGGCATTATGCCATCGTTCAGCGCGCAGGTAAAAAATTTTGGCGCATAAACAGATTTTTTTTAAAGCCGTCTTAAAATTGCTGATGATAGCCGCAGGCAGGCCCTCTATTGCTGCACTGCGCGCTACTGTGCCCTCTCTGAAAGTTGATCACGTGCAGGGGAGTTATTGTCACTGCGCCGAGTAAGCCTGAGGGGACGAGCTTCCCAATGTGCTCCGAGAAAAAATTTTTAGCATCGGCATTTTCTTTGCGCTTCGCCGCGAGATTCACATTGTAAAAGCGTTTCCATTCAACTCCGCGTTTATCCAGATCAATCACGCGGTTGGTCATCAGGTTGGTAACTTCCAGTTCAAGCAAGTTCTGATCTTTGAGCAATTGCGCAGGAATAACGGTTTCAAAGGGGCATTGATCAAAGTTGCCAGCGGTTTACCGTTCAAGCTGACTCGAACACCTCTGCCACTTTACCAAGGTCGAGTTTGTAAAAGGTGGCTTTTTGGGCAGGTCTTGCAAAGGCTAACTTGTATTTAGCCGTACCCGAAAAAGCCTCGTCACCGACTCTGCCGAACCTCGTCCAGCTTTGTAAAGCCTCGGTTTGAAGCGGTGCAGGCAAAGCCGGGCCGCCTTGCAAAAATTGAATATCCCATTGGCCTGTTAGCGATTGAGGCTGACTTGTTGCCGTATAGAATTCGAATGAATCAGCTTCAATCTGGTCTTCGAAACCTCTCACGATGAGGGAACCGCCCGGTGCAATTTGTAAATAGATTTCTTTAGTAACTGAATCAGATACGCGAAATGTAGCTTTCCCTTTTCGCCCGGTAAGAGGGTCGAAAATCGCAATTGAGTTGACACTCTGTTGAATCGGCAACCAACCCTCGAAGGCTTGTTTTGCGCGATTGACTAGGAAATAAGTGAAGCCATCATTGTTGCGCCGACGAATGAGACCGATACCTCGTTTTTGAATTTCATCAGCTTGTATACCCGCGCTGGTTAATGTGCGGAACAAATCGGTTCCCTGCCAAATTGCACCAGCGCCGAATGTGGCAAGGTGCGATTCTGCTTTTGCTGCAAATTGCAGCTTGTCCTGACTTGCGTTTAATTGCGTGCGTCGTTCGTCAGCCCGCAGCCAACCCGGCACATCTTTAGGCAGCTCTCCCAACACAATGACTGTGGCACCTGACGAAGCCAAATCCATCAGCTTATTCCAAGTCTGCAGCGGAATGGTTTTTGTCTCAGGCAAAACAATCGCCTTGTAACTTTGACTTGGCGTTCGCAACAGATGTTTTTCAATTTGCAGTGGTTTAGTTGCCGATCTGAAATCATGTCAAAGCCATAACCAGACTCAAGCAATGTTTTCCCCGCGCTTAAACCAAGGCCGCTCTCGATGCCTCCGCCGTAATGTTGCAGCCGTTCTTTGCCGGCTTCATCCCAGCTGTCATGAATCGGGTAATACAAAAGCAATTCGTTGTCGACTTGCCTTGTTGCAAGAATGATTGCACACGCGTCACATAGGCATTGAGCGTGCTGAAATCCTGCCAATATGGGTTGGTCGGCCCAAATGCACCGCCGCATAAAAGAGGAGCCCTGGCCATGCTTCCTGCTCAGGCGAAAAAGGGTGCCGTGATAACGATGTGATTGACGCCACCGAGAAAGAAATTGTCAACAGCGGTTTTGACATCGCCCAGTGTGGCCAGCGTATGTTCGTTAAGCCACGTGGCGGCCTCTGCCGAAACCAGCGGCTTGCCCTGTCACGTGCGCGGCGGAGGAGGCGAACTTCATTCGCAGAATTTCCTGCCCTTCGGTTTCTGGGATGTCATTGGTCGCGTATAAATCCAGAATGTTGGCGGGGCGAACCGTGCGATTGATTGCGTGTGATCTTGCCTTGTGCGCAGCCCATTCGTGCCAAGGGTGGGTGAATTGATCAAGCAGCAGTTCCGAAATGGTTTCGCGGTAATCGCATAAAACCCGCCGGTTATGATCGGCTGAATCCTGCCCAAGTAACGCAGGCAAATGCTCGCGCAGGTCATAACCGCGCCGCCGCAAAAACTCTTCAAACAAACGCGGCGTGAAGTCTGCTTCCCCGGCTGCATCATCCACTTCGTAAGAGTCGTTAAAAAACCGCGCAATAACGCAAGTCTTGCCCGGCGAAAGCTGCGTCCAAATTTCTTGAGATATGCATTCAGCGCGGGCTTGGAAAAATGGTTCAATTACGTTGCCTTCGCCGCCTGGCCCGGCGCGTTCAACATCTTTGCCGTGCCAGCTTGAAAGAGCGCATAAAGCGTCCACTCACCGGCAGGAGCCTGCCAATCAAGTCTCCTTTGGCATTCACTTTTTTAGTCAGCTCGATAACTTTGCCTCCAGGGCCATAAGCCATCAGCACCTGCAAAGGCAAAGGTCGTTCATAACTACTTGGTCGTGAGAGCGCCTGCAAGTTTTCATTTGCGCTAACCGGATATTTGATTTCTTTGATGTCGTAACGCTTGCCGTTGGCGCGCACCAGCGGTTTTTGCATGAAGGTCACTAGTTCGCCGAGACGTTTCACCAACTTTTAGTTTCCAGGTTTTAGTCACGAAGTTTTTACAAGCTTCGTCGTCGCCAATCCAAGGGCCGCCGAATGGCCAGCCTGGCCGGTGGCCATATCAATGCCAAGCCCCAAACGTTCTGGCCTCTTTCAGCGTATGGCCGAGCATTTTCATCCCATTGCGGCGAGAGATAACTGACGAACTTTTGCTCATAGCCTTTGACACCATAGATGGAGTGATCTCGAGGCCGGCCCAGACCAGCCTGCGCGTATTTTTCCATTTCGACGGTAAAGTCACGCGGTTCGCCAATGTTTCCCAGCCACCACCAGCGTGTCCAAGGTTTGGTTTGATTCGTGATGGCAGGCCATTCAAGTTTCTTTTTGGATTGGGCCAGAAGTGTCATACAACCCAAAAGAACTAAATAAAACCAACAAGAGTATTAAGCGCCTTAGTTTCAAAACAGTCCTCGATAAAAGTGAGAAGCTATTCGCAGTATTAGTTAGTCGCCTCGAACCTATTCATTTTCAGACAGTTCGCCACAGAGGCAAAAGTCACAGAGCTTTTGAGAAGTTATTGAGTGAGTCGCTCAATTAACTTCTCGTTTCATATTGCTCTGTATCTCAGTGCCTCTGTGGCAAAAAATGAATCTCTCAAACTGGTTTAGAACTAAACACTCTGCACTGAGTGCAGAGGTTTTTCAAGGACTGAAAGTCCTGCTACTCCAGAATGAACGTGTCGTCATCCCGACTGTTCGGATTGCGATGGTGCTCTAAATACTCTTGCACCATTTCTTTGGTGATGTTTCCGGTGCTCCACGCACCGTATCCCGATCGCCCCAGAAGTGCCGCCCCCAATACCTTTTTTGAGCTCAGGGTATTCTTGCTGCAACTTCCGAGACGTTCGCCCCCTTAAACCGCTTGAGTTAATTCACTGATTGAGCAAGAGGGCGGATATTCGATGTGCATATGCACATGGTCTTTGCTGACCACTCCGCTGAGGATGCGTACATCTTCAGCTTCTGCGATTTGCCGCAACAGCTCGCGGCAACGCAATTGTATATCTCCTTGCAGAACGTGATAACGATACTTCGTTACCCAAACCAAATGGCCGGAGAGATTCGTTGCTTTTGAGAAGTTATTGAGTGAGTCGCTCAATAACTTCTCGTTTCATATTGCTCTGTATCTCAGTGCCTCTGTGGCAAAAAATGGAATCTCTCAAACTGGTTTAGAAATAAATCTTCAAACCAAATTGCACGTAGCGTGGCAAACCGAGTTCGCGCAAATTGCCGAATCCAGTTTGATAGGAGCGCCGCAAGCGATAGAGCTTGAAGCCTTCGAGTGTTGAGATGTCATAGGCATTTGCGTCTTTGGTGGCAAAGCCCTCGGGCAAACGAATATTGGCGTAGTAATCCAACGGAATAGCTCCACTCGGCAAACGTGCGCCAGTGATGAAGCTTGAATCTTGGTGAACAAGGCCGCGCCTTCGGCTGTCGTACGCGCAGGTCGCCCCGCTCCGGCGGCAGCCCAAGCATCATAGTCGGTGGCCACGATTGGCAGTTCGTCTGGCAAGCCCATGAAATCATTGGCTGTCGCGCCATTGCCCGAAACGGTACGGAAAATCGGGCTGTTGGTGGCGTTGATAAGGTCTACGCGAAATTGGACTTTGCGTTTTCCGCTCTCACCGAGGCGAAAGTCTTTTTGGAATGACACGTCAAAGAACCGCTGCATCGGCCCACGAATATCAAGCGAACGCGGGTGCAGTGCCCAAAGAGCCTTTGGCCGGACGCATAAACGCTGCCGGGTTGATATAGGGTTCGCACAAGTTACCGATCGGACATTCGCGCTTCCAAAGCGGATTCTTGAGCGGCACGCCGGGCACCAGATCGGGGCGAATGGTATGTGTGATGTCTGCACTCACGCGGTTGCCTTTCGACCAAAGTTGGCAGAAACGGGAAACCGCCTTGCAGGCGCAACAGACTGCTCACCGTCCATCCGCCGATGGTGTAATCAACCACTTTAGGAGCCTTGCCCAACCACTTGCGCCCGCGCCCCGAACGGCAAATCGGCAATCACCGTCGAACTCGCCGAATGCTTGATGTCGAAG
This sequence comes from Ottelia alismoides, assembly GCA_037367405.1. Classification (NCBI taxonomy): domain Eukaryota; kingdom Viridiplantae; phylum Streptophyta; class Magnoliopsida; order Alismatales; family Hydrocharitaceae; genus Ottelia; species Ottelia alismoides. The sequence goes on from JAZKJV010011739.1 coordinate 17,984, forward strand.
TTTGAAATCGAACGGTCAATAAAACGCGGTGCGCCGAACGTGATGTGTCCGCCGCTGGTTGTCGGCGAAGTCAGCGTGCGCGTTTCAGGGCTTGCGTCTGAAGCATCGTCAATGGATTTGCCAAAGGTGTAATTGGCCGTGAAGGTCAACCCGGTGCGCACACGACGACGAACGTCAACATAAGCCGCGTGGCGAATGCTGTTCACCGAGGCGTCATACAACTGGTAAAGGTTGTTGAAACCAAGATACGTGCTGCCCACGTTGCCGCGTGTCACCGTCAACACCGTGCCTGTGAGCGAGCGGCGTCCGAGCGGATCGTTAAATGTCGTATCAGTCGCTACGTTGTTGGCTTCGAGACCTTCGACAAAATCGAGATTGCGCGGATTGATGTTGATGCGTTGGGAGTAAAGGTGCGTGCCCTTGTTTCCCACGTAAGAGAATTCAACCACCGTGTTGCGCATCGGTTCAAACGCGACAGTCAAATTCCAATTTTGGGTATACGGAATCGCTGTGTTGTTTGAAATCGCAAAACCCGGAATGCCCAAACTGTTGGTATAAACCAAACCGTCTTGCGGAATCGCCAGCGCGGCTTCAGGCGTTTGCGAAGAGTAAACCGGATAAACCGCCGACAAGCGGAACGGCTGGGTCGGATCGGTTGAACCTGACGAACCGTTGGCGTTTGTACCCAAACCAAGGAACGTGCCGAAGTCAGGGTTTGGCGTGCGGTTGTTGCCGTTGATAGGCGCGTGCGAAATGCCATAACCGCCGCCGCACAACTACGTGATGCTCTTTGACCCAATTCGAAAATTCTGGGCTCCACGCGAAACCAAAACGCGGCTCAAAGTTTTTGTATTCAATCGGGAAAGATAGCGCGAACGTCCACCGCGACCAGCATATGCAAATGCCGGAATTTGAATGGTCGTGGGAACTGTAGATGGAATGGGAGCAGTCGTCGCAAACGGCTAGACCCGTTGCGATAGCGCGACGTTGCGCGTCGGTCAGCGTCACTGATTGCGCCAAGTCTGGACGGAACACGCCTTGACGGTCATATTTTTCAGTACGCGGTTTTTGCAGCGAATAACGCATACCAAGGTTAAGCGTGACATTGCGTTTGATCTTCCAATCGTTTGCACAAAGGCTGCGGCGCTTTGCCAGCGATAATAGTAAGGAATCAAGATGGGACGCGCCTGCACTGCATTCGGCACACCGATCAAATAGCTGGCCCAAGTGTTGCCGCCTGCTGCCGCCGTTGTGCCGCGATTGTTGCTGGTGTTCAACACGCGGAAGTCCCAGCGTCCGCCCGAAGCGCCAAAGAATGGAGTCACATTGAGCAATTCGTGATTCAAATCAACGCCGAACTTCCAGCTCATTTGGTTATGTTTGTAATAAACGATGTCGCCTATGTTGTAACGCTCTTCAACGTTGAAATTGTTCGTCGAACCCGACGAACCAATCGAAGCAAAGGCATTGGGGCCGTCGGCGCTCACGTTAAACAGCGGCATGCCGCCACTCGTCAGACTCGGAAGTCCAAGTTCGGTCGCGAGATTGCGGCCTGTCTTGATGGAATATTCCGGCGAAAAGTCTTCGCTGAAAACGCCGCGAGTGTAATTGACACGCACTTCGTTAAAGAGGTTTGACGTCAGGTAATGGGTGTCGGTGATGACCGCCTGACGCGAGTTGCTCCACGCGGCGGAGTTGCCGTTCACTTCGCTGCCAAAGCCGCGCACGCCAACCGCAGGAACTCGAGTGAATCTGAAGCTCATCCGATTTTTCGCCGTTAACTGATGATCAAGGCGCAAGGTGTAACGGGTTTCGTCCTGTTGGACGAAGCGGTTGACTACGAAATTGGCGAGCTGCCCGCTTTCGTTGATGAAGTAATTGCCTGCGCGCGGCAAGAATTCGAGCGCTTTCACGGCTACCGGATCAAGTTGGTTCGTTGGAATGCGATTGTTTGGGAATGCCGTGAACAACTGGCCTGTCCCAAGTACTATCGGCACATATTTGCCACCGACGACATTGAATTGTGGAAGATGCGGGTTTCGGTGCTGGTGATGGGAATCTGCGGAAATTGAGCAGCCACGCTGGTGGGAATCCAAACCGTTGGCAATGCGGGTCAATCCGCTGAAATCACCGCCACGCATGGCGTCCGTCGGCAGCAAGGTGTCAGTCACCACAAAATCGCGACGCCAGCGCGGTTCATACGCAAAAAGAAAAAGCTCTTGTCGTGCCCGTCATAGGCTACCGGGCCAAAGACTTTTTTGGGCAGCCAAATCGGCCCGCCCAAAGTGAAGGAACCTTGCGAATAGCGCAGATTGTTGGGCGGACGCAGCGTTGAAGTAGTCCAGCGTTGCGCATTCGTCGCCGGGTTGCGGTGATAAAACAATGCGACACCGTTATAACGATTGGTGCCAGACTTGGTCGTCGCACTAATGACGCCGCCGCCCGTACGGCCAAATTCGGCGGAATAGGCAGACGTTTGTACGGTGAACTCCTGAACGGTTTCAGGCGTGAAGCTCACGACTTGGCGCGCCACACCAACGCCTGTGTTGTTAACGCCGTCCGCCAAAATCGCCGTGCTGCCTGCGCGACCACCGTTCAAACTCAAGTTGAACCCGGCACTGGCTGGCCTGAAGTCACTTCAGGGTCTTCGCTGCCCGCGTCGCCTGAAACGTTGGCAGCAGTGAGTGCCAATTCCAACACGCTGCGGTTGGCGAGCGGTACGTCTTGAATCTGGACGCTCGTTGATGGTGGCAGCGGTCGTGCCTGATTCCGTATTCAAAAGCGCTGTTTCAGCCGTAACTGTGACGGTGTTTTCGACTGAACCGAGCTCAAGCTTAACGGTGACTGAGGCAGTGGCAGCCGTGTCAACTTTGATATTTTCGACGATGGCTTTTTTGAATCCCGGCGCTTCGACGGTGACGCGATAAAGCGTCGGTTCGAGCGAGAGCGCGATAAACGTGCCCTCAGCCGAAGAAGTCAAAACCTGAGTTTGATTGGTGCCGATGTTGGTAACAGTCACCTTGGCACCGGGAATGATGGCTCCGGTAGCGTCAGCGACTGTGCCGCTCAAGCCGCCACGATTGGTTTGCGCCAACACCAACAAACTGGCGCAACACATCATCAGTAAAAGTCGTGTAATTGTTTTCATAGTGGTTTGCTAACTCCATGTACGTGTGAAACTCGTGCCAGCGAGTTACTGTCCGTTCCAACGCAGCGTAGCGCCGCGTTTCAATTTGAATTCTTTGACCGTCTTGCCATAACGCAGCTTGCACGGATTGCCCGTCAGCGAACGAATCGTCGCTTGGTTGAGTTGGCCGGCGTTCCATTCAATATCCACTTCAAAACCGCCACGCGCGCGCAAACCTTGGACATTGCCGTTTGCCCAGGCTTTGGGCAGCGTGGGCAACAATTCGATGGTTCCGCCTTGCGATTGCAGCAACATCTCAGCGATGCCCGATGTGCCACCGAAATTGCCGTCAATTTTGAAACGGTGGATGGGCGTCGAACATATTCGGGTAAGTGCGTTCAGGGCTGATGAGCAGCTTGATGATGTTGTAGGTGCGTTCGGCATCGCGCAGGCGTGCCCAAAGATTGATGCGCCACGCGATGGCCCAGCCCGTCGCCAAATCACCACGAATATCGAGCGACTTGGCCGCAGCATTGGCCAGTTCAGGCGTATCGAACACATTGATCTGGTTGCTCGGATACAAACCGTAAAGATGCGAGACGTGGCGATGCTTGAGGTCTGGCGCTTGCATATCCCAGTCTTCAAGCCATTCTTGCAACTGGCCATTGGCTCCGATTTGATGCGGAGCCAAACGCGCGCGTAACACTTTCAATTTGGCGCGTAACGTCGCATCCAGTTTCAGAATCTCTGAGGCGCGCTCGACATTGGTGAAAAGGTCACGCAAGATTTGCGCATCCATCGTTACACCAGCAGCCAAACTTGTGCGGCCAAACGGATGATTGTTTTCAGGCGAGATTGACGGCGAAAACCACCAGCCATTTGTGCTTTGGTTCTTCGACCAAGGTGTCCACAAAAAATTCTGCCGCGCCTTTCATTGCCGGGTACACGCGTGCCAGATAGGCCTTGTCACCGGTGAATTCATAATGCTCCCAAAGGTGCAGACAGAGCCAAGCGCCGCCCAACGGCCACATGCCATATTGCGCGCCATCCACCGGTGCGGTGTTGCGCCACAAATCCGGTGTTGTGATGGGCGACCCAACCGCGCGCACCGTAATGAACTTCGCCGTCTCTTTGCCAGTCTCGGCCAGTTCTAAACCATGCGCGTGAGCGGTTCGACACAATCACTCAGGTTCGTGATTTCGGCAGGCCAGTAATTCATTTCAGCGTTGATGTTGATCGTCCACTTGCTGTCCCACGGCGGAGTCAGGCTGTCATTCCAGATGCCCTGCAAATTGGCGGGTTGATCATTCGTGCGCGAACTCGCAATCAACAAATAACGCCCGTACTGAAAATAAAGCGCGGCCATAGCCGGGTCATCACCTTGCGCGAATTTGCGAATGCGCTCATCCGTCGGAAGTTTGGCGGCGGCGGTTGTGCCGAGATCAAGTGTTGTGCGGTGAAAAAGCTTTTGATAATCAGCCACGTGTGCAGCACGCAGGCTCTCGAATGATTTATTCGTCGCAATCGCTTTTTTCGTGCTGGCGAGCGGATCGCCCGTCACATCCTGATAGTTTTTGTAACTCGTCGCCAACGCAATCAACAACGTCACTTGATCGGCTTGTATAACTTCAATGGCCTTGTTTTGCGGCTGCAAGCTACCGCCTTGCGGCAGGATGCGCAGGCGCGCTTGAAACCTGAGCGCACCTGCGATGCCGCGTGATTCGCCATTCATCCCGCTCAAGACAAGTGTGTCATTGCCTTCGACTGAGACGCTCGCTTGTTGCGGGGTCTGCATACCGGCTTTGAATGAAATGCTGCCCGGCTTGTCAGCCGTCAAACGCATCACAATCACTTGGTCTGGCAAACTCGCAAACACTTCGCGCGTGTAACGCACGCCTTTGGCTTCATAACTCACCGTGGTGGTGGCCTTGTCCAAATCCAGCGTGCGGCGGTAATTGCTCACCTCCAATGGTTCATCAAACGACAACCACAAATCCCCAAGCGTTTGATAGGGCATCATCCGCAATGGCTTCGCCATCATTTTGTCGTTCGCCAATTTGTGCGCGTCGGCGAATTTGCCTTCGTTCAAAAGGCGACGCACTTCAGGCAGGGCCGCCAAGGCTTCGGGGTTGTTGGCCTTGTATGGCCCGCCGGCAAAAAGCGTATCTTCGTTGAGTTGCAATCGCTCTTGCGTAATGCCACCAAACACCATCGCTCCGATACGACCATTGCCGACTGGCAGCGCTTCGACCCATTCTTTGGCAGGCTTGCGATACCACAAGCTTAAAGGCTCAGCCGGAGCTTCTGCTTCGCCAAAAAGCTCGCCGAAATATTCGGTCGGGATAAAGGCTGCCAATGGATGATTGGGCAAAGATTTGATGGCCTTGGCGACAATGGCTGCATTAAGCCGCGCTCCGGCAGGCGTAGTGTGCGTGTGGTCTTCGAGAAAGTATCGCGCATTAACGAGTTCGGGGCCGCGCGCTTCGTATGCCTTCGCGGTGAGGTCATTCAAATCAATGTAATCAGCGCCGCCCGCCTGCGCGGATTCTTGCGCCCACTTGGCGTAATCATTCGTGCCGCGCGCAACCTTTCCATCTTTGAAAATGTTGCGCGCCACCAGCGACAGCACAATCGGCGTAGCGCTTTTGCTCTTGGTGTCACTGATGTACTTGCGCATATACCAGCCGAAGGTGTGAACGACTTCGTGCTTTTTGGTGAGCAGGTTGTCAATCTCTTGCGTCTCTTCACCAGTGCCGCGTATCGAGCCGCGCGCCCGCGAATCGTCATTCACCGCGCCGCCGTCGTTGTGTCCGAACTGCATCAACACAAAATCGCCGGGCTGCAACTGATCAAGCACCTGTTGCCATAACCCTTCGGTCATAAACGTGCGGCTGCTGCGCCCGCCGCGAGCGCGGTTTTCGATTTTGATGCGCCGAGTGTCAAAAAACTCATTGATAGGCGTGCCCCAACCCTGCAAGCCTTTCGTGCCGTTATTTACAGTCGAATCACCAATAATATAGAGCGTCGGAATTCTGCGCCCCGGCTGTTGCGCGGCGGCACGTTCGATTTGGCCGACCGTAACGAGACACACCAAGACGAACAGCGCGGCTAATTGTGTTAACTTGTGAATCTTTGAAAAATGCATGCTGCTCATTCTTGTCTATCCATAAAATATTCAGCTTCAGAATCAGTTGGGCACTTACACTGGCAAAAACAATCCGATGTGTTCACCGCCTCAGTGATTGGCTGAAGCGGTAAACACAAAGTTGGCCACGGACGGCGGGGTATCCCTTGAACGCTAACTCTCGCTGCGTTTATTTCTTAACTTCGACTGCATAGACATGCGTTGCGCCGTGCATATTCGAACGAAAAATGATCCATTGCTGATCGGGCGTGAAGGTCACATTCGGTTCGAGTGAATAATTGTGATTGGCGAGATTGACCAGCTTCTCAGCTTTGAGTGTACCGTCAGTATTGGGCGTGAATAGATAAATCCATTTTCCATTGCCAGGGGCGGCGACAGAATTTGGTCCGCCTCCGTCACCGGCAAACATTTGCCCGTTGGGCGCAATGTTGAAATGAACCGACCACTGCTCACGCGAGACTTGATAACGCGTAGCCTTGCCAGTCGCAATGTTCACGCCAGCCAACCAGAACTCTTTGCCTTTCGGCGTTTGCAAATCGAACCAAACCGTTTTGCCGTCGGCGCTGAAAAACTCATGTCCGGCGATTTCCATTTCCATGGTGCGTTTATGCATCAAAAGTGGCTCAGTTCCGTCTGTGCGAATCGTCCAAATGCGGTCAACCTTGTGCCAAGGACCTTCGTGACAAAACATCATCAAGGCAGGGTCGGTCGGAGAAAACTGGACGTGGTTCAACCAATCAGTGGCACGGTAAAAGGTCTTGAATTCGCCTGTTTGCACATTGATCGTAAACAACGCCATGGGCAGTTTCGCAGCCCAGCGCTGTTCCATCATCGAACCTTTGCTCGGATATTCATCGGCTCCGGCAGGTCGTGCGGTAGCAGGCACAAATGGTTCCCCGCTTTCGATCATGCTGCCACCCAGCAGCGTTTCGTCGGCGTTGAGCGCGAAACCGGAACCAGTCCGCACTTCGGGTTTCTTGAGAATGTCGCGAGTGACTTTGGTGTTGATGTCGGTCGCTTTCACGATGCCGTCTTGCAAATAAAATACCTGTTGCGACTTTTTCCCGACAACCAAGTGACTAACTCTGCCTTCGACCAACTGTTCAAGCGCGCCGCTTTTCCAGTTAATGGCCGCGATACCTTTCTGGTTGGTAACGATGATTTTGTCACCGGCGTAGGCGTTTTGATGGAAGTACAAACTCGCTGTACCAGGCTTTTCAGACAAGCGCCTCACGCGATGCCCTGTATCTGGATCAATCCAGGCCAACGGAGCTTCTGCGACGGGTTTGAGAAATTTGGCCAACGCCAATTTCTGGCGCTTTAACTCATCAACGACGAGACCTGCAACTAAACGCGCGCCGTATTCAGAAAAATGGGTATCGTCCTTGCGCCCGTCGGGCAGCGACTGAAACTCGCCCGGCGCGATCCACAAAAAGATTTTCTTAGAGGCTTCAGGGCCGTGCGCTTCAATCAGGCGGCGCGTGCTTTGATGCAAATCAATGAGGGGTACTTCTAACGATTGGGCCAGATCGCGCACCACTTCTGGATATTCCTGATGTGTGTCAAAGAACTTGCCCGCCGCATCAAAACGCCGACGCATCACTGGTGTAAACAGAACTGGCATAGCCTTTTTAGCGCGTGCTTCTGCGACAAAACGTTTTAGATTTTCGCGGTAAGCAGTGCGCGGTGCGGCATAACGGGTCAGGTCTTCTGATTTTTGATCATTGTGCCCGAACTGAATAAAGACCCAATCGCCCGGCTTCAGTTGTTCGAGCACTGCGTCCCAGCGCTTTTCGTCAATGAAGCTTTTGGTGCTGCGTCCGTTGACCGCATGATTTTTGATAACCAGCTGGGCTGAAAAGTAAGTGGGCAACAACTGTCCCCAACCGCGTTCGGGGTTATCTGGCAGCGGCTTGTCAGCCATGGTTGAATCGCCGATCAGAAACAATTGAGGAGCCGCGGACTGGCACAAAGCATGACCAGCCAGCAAGGTGAGCAACAGGATTGCCTGGTTAAACAGTTTCATTAGCGATGTTGTCTGAAGGTGCGTTGAGTAAGTGGGAAAGATGAAAGCGCCGTAGCGCGCGAAGCGTGACTTCGCGCGCTACGGGTGGGTTGTAGAGGTTTAGAACATAAATTTCAACGCCAACTGAATGCGACGCGCATAATTGTTGGTGGTCGAAGCTTGCACCGTGCCGAATTGCACCACCGTCGGGTTGGTGTTCGGCGCGGGGAAAAGCGGATGGTTGAACGCGTTCAGGAATTCAGCGCGGAATTGCAGCGTCTTTCCTTCAACGATTTGCGTGTTTTTCAAAACACTCAAATCGTAGTTGTTGATCGCGTTATCGCGAATGAAGCCAAAACGCAGCGGGAACGTGCGCACGTTCGAGCCAAGTTGTTGGGCAGCCACTTTGTTGAAGCCCGCGTCGGTGTTGAACCAACGCTCGACTGTTTGTTGATCGCCCGGCAAGCGAATGTTTTTCACATCGCCATTGAAAATGATATTGCCAAATCCAATCGGCGCTCCGCTTTGATAGGCATAAATGCCTTGCAACTGCCAGCCACTCACGAAGCGGGAAACAACAGCGTTGGTATTGCCAAACAGTGCTTTCCCCTTGCCGAAGGGCAATTCATAAATGCCGTTGATCGTCAGGCGGTGCGGACGGTCAACAGATGAAATGACTTCGGTCGGATCAGGATCGCCCGCATTGAGCAATTCGGTAGCTTCCATGAACTTGGAGAAGGTATAGCTGACGCCAAACGTATACCCTTTCGAGAAACGTTTCTCCAATTCAAATTGTGCCGAGTGATACCACGAATAGCCTTCGTTGGTCGTTGTCGTCACACCGTCGAATTGCGGGAAACGCACCAGCAAACGTGAACGCGCAATGTTGGTCGCGCGGAAAACCGCACCCGCCGTCGCAGGCATCAAGCCCACGAACGGGTTCGGCACGTTCGCCGAAAGGTAGTCAATACGTGCCTGATCGCGTGAAGCAGAATTCGCGCTTAGGTACTTATTCGGCAATGCGTTCAAGTTGCGCGACATTTCAATGTGCGTGCCACGGTTGCCAACATAACTGGCTTCAACTGTGATGCCGCCGATCAATTGACGCTGAACGCCCAACTGCCAGCGTTGCATATAAGGCGACAACGGTTGCGGGTTGAAGAACGAAATGCTTTGACCCAAAAACGTTTGCGCGCCATCTGCCGCGCCACGCGGTTCGGAAATTCCGTTCGGGAACGGATTGGAAAGCGTGCCGACAAAACTCAACCCGTTATTCAAACTCGCCACAAACGGAGTGGTTTGCGAGAAACCGCTTTGGATGACGTCGCCGCGACGCTGTCCGAGGAAACCGAAGAAGATGCCGTAACCGCCACGCACGACGGTCTTGTCATCAATTTTGAAGGCGAAGCCAAAACGCGGCATGAAGTTTTTCTTCGGCGTTTGATACAAACCGCGTTCGCCGTTTTGCCCCGCGAAAGTTAAGCCGCCACGCAGCAGGAATTGCGCAGCAGTGACTTCAGGCGTGGGGTTTTTGGCGTAAGCCGTTTGCGCCGCAGCTTCAAAAGGTTGAACCGCACCGTAATCAAAGTTTGCCACGCTCTTGTTGAAACGTTCGGTCAACGCGCCTTCGATTTCATAACGCAACCCTAAATTCAACGTGAGGCGTTGGTTCACACGCCAGTCGTCATGAATGTATAGGCCCGTCGTCGTTGATTGCTCGGCATAATCAGCCGCACGTGTGACGCCGCCGCTGCTGGGCAGTCCCAAAAGGAAGGCCGCAAATGATTGGCCGATGCTGCCGGGTGAGGTTGGCGCGTTATCGAGCGGGCCACGTGTCCAAGTTGAATCAAACACGAATTGTCCGGTTTGCGAATTCGCAAAGAACTTGCTGGTTTCGCGATATGAGCGGAACTCCACGCCGCCTTTGAGCGAATGCGTGCCACGCGCGTGGTTCACATTGGCAACAATATTATGCGTATCGTTCGGGCGCAGTTCACCAGCTACGCCAGTGCCTTGATATCCCGTGATGTCAAAGCGCGGGAAGCGGCGCACGTCCGGTGAAATCGAATTATTGTAAGCGGCTGGGAATCCGAGTGACGTCAAATCAAAACCGCGACTGCCCGGATCAGCGTTCGTTCCGCGAATGAAGCGGTTATAGCCATAGCGCAAATTCAAAACTGTCGTCGGCGTTAACGTGTAAACATCATCAAGCACGGCTTGACGCGATTTAAAGATGAAATATTCACCCGTCGAAAGGTTACCGAAATAGTTGTTGTAATTGCTGTCGCGGTCATACCAGCTACCGCGTCCATAAACGCGATGCTTCTCGCTGAAGACATGATCAATACGCACGGTTTGCGTCAGATATATGATGTTCTCAGGCAAAGAAGGATTCTGGAAATTATTGGTGCCGTCGGCATTGCCTGCTTGCAAAGGCTTGGCCAGGTAAGTGTCGACAAATTTGCGTGCAATCGGATTGATCAGATTCGCCGGAATGATGTTTCCCGGGAATGGGTCTTGCTGGAAGCGTCCACCCGCCACAGAGCGACGCGTGAACGGATTATAAATTTGATAGCTCGCATTGATTTTCAGCAAGTCTGAAAAATCACCCGCCCGCATTTTTTCAGTCGGTACGGTTGGCGTTCCGTTGTTGCGTGGACGCGCTTCGGGAATGCGCTCAACGCCGTACATAAAGAACGTTTTATTTTTGCCCTTGTAAACTTTTGGAATCCAAACCGGGCCGCCCAATGTTCCGCCGTAACGGTCATAGGTAAAGGAAGGGCGCGCGATGCGATTGGCATTGGCAAAAAAATCGTTGGCAAACAATTTGGGAGCCATCTTCACCCAATAGCCTGTGCCGTGAAAACTGTTGGTTCCAGACTTGATGCTCAGGTTTGTCACGCCGCCCTCGGTGTTGCCGGTGGCTGCGTCAAACGTGGCGGTTTGCACTTTGAATTCAGCCACCAAATCTTGCGGAGGCACATAAGACGAAATGACTTCGTTGGCGTTGGCGGTCGCGGTGCTGGCGATGCCGTCAATCGTGACGTCGCTGCGGTTGCCGCGCGTGCCGTCCATGGCATAACCAACAATGTGCGTCGGTTCGAACGGGCGATCCAAACGAGCCGAGCCGGTGAACGAAACACCGCTCGTCAAACCGATCAGTTTGAACGGGTCACCGTGCGCAATTGGCAATTCGGCAATGCGGCGCTGGTCAATCACCTGCCCCATCGAAGCGTTGGCAGTTTCCAAGCCGCCGACTTCAGCCGTTACGGTCACCGAATCTTGAGCAGCACCTACTTCCAACGTCGCGTCAAATTCGAGAGTGTCGTTGACTTGTAAGATCAACTTGTCGCGAACGGTTTTTTTGAAGCCGGTCGCTTCAACCACTACCTGGTATTCACCCGGAATGAGAAAAAGTGCACGATACACCCCAGACTCGTTGGTCATAACGGTGACCGTCGTCCCCATCTTTACGTTGGTGATTTTTACCGTTGCGTTGGGAACGATGGCTTGATTGGCGTCGAGTACCTTGCCGGTAATCGTTCCGCGTGATTCTTGCGCGTGTAATGACGCGGCAAGACAAAGTACTGTTAGGCAGGCAAGTGCCGTCCGCAAGATAACTCTCATAGTTACTCCTAAACTGATTTTTGACACAGTCGTGCTGTGAAAGAGTAGGACGTGGATTTCGTCCAGTGATATTGATGTACTGATCTATAAGGTCGTCAGTGTATGTGGCTAACTTGCCCAGCAAAGCTGATGCGCCTAATATGCTTGTGCGGTTTGTTTAACAAGAAGCCGCACCTAAAATCTTCCTAAAAGGAATCTAAAATCAGGCCTAACCAATTGAGCAGCAGAGACTTATATAAATTCGGACCTTACACGCTCGACGCCAAAGCGAAGGTATTAATGAGGGATGAACAGTCCGTGAGCCTGACGCGCAAAGGGGTCGAGACGCTGCAAGTGTTGGTTGAGAACGCGGGACAAGTCGTCACCAAGGAAGAATTATTAAAGGCCATTTGGCCTGATCGCGTCGTTGAAGAAGCCAATCTGACGCAAAATATCGCCACCGTCAGAAAAGCGCTTGCCGCCGAATCTGGTTCGCCGGCTTATATTGAAACCTTCCCGGGACGCGGCTATCGCCTGACCGGGCCAGCCACTTTTTGCGCGTCAGAGGATTTTATCAATGTGAACGCGCAACCAGCAGAACCATCGAGTTTACCTGCTCACGATTCTCCCTCAGGCGAACTGCAGATTTCTGCCACCGCAAAACCAAAAACGAAAAGTATTTTATGGCTAACGACACTTGCCCTGTTGGCCGCAGTTTTCGCAATTGCAGTCAAATTCTGGCCTTTTGGCGGACAAGCAGCCGACACAGATCGTTCAAAATTTTCAGTTGCTCCGGTCACACGACTAGCCGGAGAAGAGCGCCAGCCCACATTATCGCCAGACGGAAACAAACTGGCCTTTTTATGGCAACAGGGTGACGGGCGTTCGCCAAGTCTTTGCATTCAAGAATTGGGGCAAGGTAATCCGCAAATTCTCAGCGCTACCGGCGAGCAGTTAGATGTAGGGATTTATCACAGTCCGGCGTGGTCACCCGACGGGCGAGCGTTGGCTTATTTGAGAACCCAAAAATCCGGGACAGACATCTGCATACGCAATTTAACCGATCAGAACGAACGAGTTGTCTCTAGCTTTGACCAACCAAATTATGGCAATCCAAAACGCATGCTGGATTGGTCGTCAGATGGACAGTGGTTGGTCGTCGCGCACTCTTCGAAGCCTGAAAAACCCAACGGGCTTTATTTGGTTAGCGTAGCCACCGGCGAACAACGCAAATTGACAGAGCCTGAAGCCATGGTTGGCGGCGACACTGATCCGCAATTTTCGCCGGACAGCAAACGCATCATTTATGTGCGCAATTTTGCGCGTTCGCATCACGAACTTTTCCTTTATGACCTTGACCAAAAATCAGAGCGACAGATAACCCGCGACAACAAACAAATCAGCAGCGTCAATTGGACAAGTGACGGCACCGAAGTGCTTTTTGCTTCGAATCGTGGCGGCGAATACCGTCTGTGGCGTCACTCGACGAACAGTCAAGCCGAGCCAAAATCTGAAGCCATTTATAACGAATCGCCCATAGAGTTTTCAGTCGCTCGCAAAGCTGAAACCTTGGTTTATTCGGTCGAGCCGCAAAACCGCAATATCTGGCAACTCGATTTGCAGCAAAAAACTTGGACTCGACTAATAGCCTCATCCGCGCAAGACGCTTCACCGCAATTTTCATACGACGGAAAGCGCATTTGCTTTCGCTCTGATCGCAACGGGCAGGAACAGCTTTTCGTCAGTGACGTGAAAGGGCAAAACCAGGAAGCGATCACGACCGGAACCGTATTCCCTTCAGTTGGACATTGGTCGCCAGACGGTCGAAAAATCGCTTATAACAACTCGCAAACGAAACAACTTTTCATCGCCGAGCAAAACGAAAGCGGTCAGTGGAAATCACGAGAACTGACAACCAGCGGTGTTCATCCCGTTTTCACCCAAGACGGAGAAGCACTGTTCGCAGGCACCACCGAAAGCATCCTGCGCGTACCGCTCAATGGGACCGCACCGAACACGTTGTTGGCGACGGGTGGTTTTTCGTTAGGATTAACGAAAGATGGTGAATGGCTTTATTTCATGCGGGCAAATAACGATTCGACACTGTGGAAAGTGAACGTAAAAACTGCCGAACTAAAACCCGCCCTGAACGGTTTGGTGCCGCAATGCACAAGCTGCTGGGCACTTGCCCAAAACGGTATTTTTTATTTGGGAAGCAGTTCAGCTTCATTCGACGCGCAGGCTGTTTACTTTCAAGATTTCGCCACCGGGCGTGTGCGCGAAATCATCAAGTACCCTGAGCCGCTGGCTCCGGTCGGCAGCGGCCCTTTCTCACTCTCGCCCGACGAACGTTACCTGTTGGTTGTTCGCGTTGACCCCTCTGAAAGCGACATCCTGCGCGTCGCGCCGTTTCGTTAATGCGACTCGCGAGTGACTTCAGCACCGCTGTTTCCAACCAGAAAGTCGAAATCTGCGCCTTGATCAGCCTGCATCACGTGGTCAATGTAAAGCTGGTAATAGCCGCGCTTCACACCCAAATCAATCGGCTGCCACGCAGCGCGCCGCTTGGCTAACTCTTCGTCAGTCACATCCAAATGCAGCCTGCGACCCAGCACATCTAGTTCGATGAAATCGCCGTCCTGAACCAAAGCCAAAGGCCCGCCCGCCGCCGCTTCAGGAGCGACATGCAAAACTACCGTACCGTAAGCCGTGCCACTCATGCGTGCATCCGAGATGCGCACCATGTCCGTAATGCCTTGTTGCAAAATCTTGGCGGGCAAAGGCATGTTGCCGACTTCTGGCATGCCGGGATAGCCCTTGGGGCCGCAATTTTTCAGCACCAAAAAACAACTCGGATCAACGTCCAAGTTCGGATCATCAATGCGCGCGTGGAAATCTTCGATGGTTTCAAACACCACCGCCCGGCCGCGCTGCTTCATCAATTCAGGGGTCGCCGCCGAAGGCTTAATCACCGCTCCGTCAGGACAAAGATTGCCGCGCAACACGACTAAACCACCCTGTTCAGTCAACGGATTGTCAGAAGTGCGGATGACTTCGCGGTTATAACAAGGGGCTTCATTGTTGTTTTCACCAATCGTTTTGCCGTTGACCGTCAAGCAATCTTGATGAATCAAAGAGCCAAGTTCGCGAATCACCGCTCCGACTCCGCCCGCATAATAAAAATCTTCCATCAGAAATTTGCCCGACGGCATCAGGTCAACCAGACATGGCACATTGCGCCCCAAAGCATCGAAATCATCCAGCGTGAGCTTGATGCCCACGCGACCGGCGATGGCCAGCAAATGAATCACCGCGTTCGTTGAACCGCCAATGGCTCCGAGCACGCGAATCGCATTTTCAAAAGCTTCACGTGTGAGGATTTGCGACATCTTCAAATCTTCGTTGACCATCTCGACGATGCGGCGTCCGGCCATATGCGCAAGCGCATTGCGGCGCGCGTCCACTGCCGGAATCGCAGCGTTCCCCGGCAAACCCATGCCGAGCGCTTCAACCATACTGGCCATCGTCGAAGCCGTCCCCATCGTCATGCAATGTCCGGCCGAACGGCTCATACAAGCTTCAGCGTCTTGAAAGTCGGCGACACTCATATTACCTGCGCGAACTTCTTCGCTGAAGCTCCAAACGTTGGTGCCGCTGCCGATGTCAGTGCCACGGTATTTGCCGTTTAGCATCGGCCCGCCCGAAACAACTATTGTAGGCAGATCGCAACTCGCCGCGCCCATCATCAACGCCGGCGTAGTCTTGTCACATCCGACCAGCAAAACCACGCCGTCCATCGGGTTGGCGCGGATGGATTCTTCCACGTCCATACTCGCCAGATTGCGAAACAACATCGCCGTCGGGCGCAACAACGGCTCACCCAAAGACATCACGGGAAACTCGACGGGAAAGCCGCCTGCTTCATAAACGCCACGTTTGACGCGTTCGGCAATCAGGCGAAAGTGCGCGTTACACGGCGTCAATTCTGACCACGTATTGCAAATGCCAATCACTGGCCGACCGTCAAAAAGATGATCGGGCAAACCCTGATTTTTCATCCAGCTGCGATGAATAAACCCGCCCTTGTCGAGCGGGGCAAACCAATGGCGGCTACGCAACTTGCGCTTCTTTTCGTCAGACATGCAGAGAATTTCCTTTTGGTGATTTGAGATGTTTTACGTTGATGCGAACGTCGGAGAGGATAATACAAAGGAATGCCATTGAAGGCTAGCTGCTGTTTATCGAACGACTACCAACTGGCGGACGATTCCCATTGCACGATGCACGATGCACGATGCACGATTCTGCACCGAAGTTGATGGCAAACACCTGGGTAGGGGTTGGCGGATCGGATTCGTTGCATTACAGTGACTCTGACAGCTAGCTCGTGCCTCTACAATGAAGGCTTCTTCAATACAGCCTTCTGCCGCAACCCCATACTACGATTGAATATCTTCGCGGGTAATGTATGTTCACACTCTCTAGCCTAATTAGTAAATTTAGCCGTAACTGTAAACTATGGTTGTTTTGTTTCTTTATCGTCTTGAGCTTCGCGGCTCTTTTCTATCAACGAAAATCTGAGGCCAAAGCTGACGCAAAAAAAGTCTCAGGCCCACCTGTGATTGATCCAAGAGCACAAGCTGGCAAAACTATAAGCCAAAGCGAAACTGAGCAAGCTAACGCCAACTCAAAGTTACGCGAAAAAGCTCGCCAGCAGCGTTGCGGAATGTCTCAATACATAACTTCCGGGGATGAATGGCTAGGTCAAAACGCTCCAACCATTTTACCAACTGACTCGGGCTGGGAGTTTCTGGGGGCAAACATTGGTGCGCCCGACGAGCATCTCTCAATCGGGTTTGCCCCTTGCGAAAAAATAGCAGCTCGCAGTGAGATTCAATTTAATCATGCGGTCATAGCCGACAAGGTTTTATGGGTGACTACGGCAGAATCTGGGTTATGGCGAATTACCAACAAACAGGTATGGGGACAAAGTTCAGCCTCAGCGCAAGGCACCTTGGCGGCAAGCGCTGGCGAAGCCGCAACTCTTTATCTGGCTCGAACAGAAGCAGCTAACAATCGTCTTTTGGTTGAGCGCTCAAAAGACTCAGGGCGTAACTTTATTGCAACTACCCAAGGATTAGCTGACGAAGCCTTCGCGCGCGTGCCGCTCTTGCTAGACCCTAACGACGAATCACATATTTGGACAGGTGGGAGGCGGCTCTGGCATTCCCGCGACGGAGCCAATAAGTGGGAGGTAGCAAGTGCATCTGTGCCGGGCAGCGAATTAAACCGCGTGAGTGCGCTGGCAATTCCCTCCACCAATAGCGCACATGTGCTGGCCGGTACGAGCGAAGGACATATTTTGCGCACACTGGATGCGTGGCAAACAAATGGTGAAACAGCTTGGCAGCACATTCAACCGCGTGCAGGTGTGGTTTCTGCCATTGCGTATGAACCAGGTAATGCCAATCGCGCTTATGCGGCCTATGCAAATTATGGAGGCGCGAATATTTGGCGCACCAATGACGGCGGAGCAAGTTGGCAAAGCATTGCCGGTTATGGCTCAACCGCTTTGCCAGATGTTCCAATTCACGCATTGGCAATTGATCCACTGCGTCCGCAAAGAATATACGCAGGCACTGAAGTCGGCCTGTTCGTGTCACCTGACGGAGGCGAGCATTGGGCAGTCGAAGCCACCCCTTTCGGCTCGACCAACATTGCGTCCTTGGTCGTCAGTCAACAAGGTACGCAAACTTGGTTGCATATCTTTGCCGACAACGAGGGGATATGGCGCTTGTCCTTATCACCAGTCCAACAGCCACAACAGTGCACCTATGCTATTTCGCCTCGCACTCAGCGTTTCGATGGATCGGGCGGCTCGGGTTCATTCCAAGTGTCCACAGGCAACGGTTGCTCGTGGAGGCTGCAAAACAATTATGATTGGGTTTCAGTCAGAGAGGGAAGCACGGGCACCGGTAATGGATCAATTGTTTTTTCCATTTTTGACAATCCGTCAACAGAGCCACGCACAGCCACACTTTACGTTGGTCAAGAAAGTTTCACTATCGTGCAAGATAGCGGTGCCGGTGAATGTGTAATCACGCCCATCAGTCCGTTCATCGCTTTAAATGGAAATTTGGCGATTGGCGATTGCATGGCGATAGGAACTGGCGCGCCGCGCATACCAGCCGACTTCTATTCATTCAGCGGGCGACAAGGCGACGTCATAGCCGTCAATTACACATCAAATATTTTGCGCGGACGTTTGCGTGTTATTAACCCCAACGGCCAAGTGATCGCGAGCGTAGATTCCTCTTCTCAAACCCCGCCTTTTGCTTCGCGCTTACCGTCTGACGATAGTTTCGTCCCTTTGACTATTGATGGAACCTATAACATTGAAGTTTCGGGTTATGGTGCAAGAGGAAGTTATTCTGTCCAACTCATTCAGTTAAGCGGCGGCTGCCCTGACGCGACTGCGATCCCAGCCCAGCAGTCGTTCAATGCGGGCGGCGGAGATAGTGTTGTACAAATCGCTGTTCCCTCGGGCTGCGTTTGGCTAGCCGAATCTACTTCAAGTTGGGTAACGATTAATTCCCAGCGGCGGCAAAATGGCAGCCAAAACATTTCTTATACCGTTGCACCCAATCAAGGCAGTGCACGTTCAACTCGACTCATATTGGGTGGCGCTTTCCTTACTATCGAACAAGCCGGAGAAAATGGAAGTTGTGCTCCTACCCCCATCACCAATGGGGAAACTGCCACTGCCGCTTACAACAGTCACGACTGTCGGCGGACTCGCGTGAAAAACAACAACGTGATTACTGCTCCCGTGAAGCGTTATTCGTTCAATGCCACAGCCGGTCAAAGACTGTTTTTAGCAATCACCAATCCTGATCCGTCCTCATTCCAAGAGCCCTATAGTTTTTTGTATGGACCGGGCAATGTATTGCTGGGGGAAAGCGATCAGATTTCCCCTTACGCGCGCAACCAATTCACGATCCCCGCTGACGGCACTTACTATCTTGATGTGATGGGTAACAACCCGACTGACACATTTGGTTTTTCATTAACCCTCAATTTGATTTCCTCGGGGTGCGGCGCAGTATTGAATCCGGCCCGCTCGAGCTTTGAAGCGCCGGGGGGGAATGGCGAATTTAACCTTACGACTTTCGGCAACTGCACCTGGAAAGCCAGCACCGCCGCGAGTTGGATAACTCTCACCAATGCCAGCGGTACAGGAAGCACACGAGTGAGTTACACAGTTTCCCCCAATACCACCACGCAATATCGCAGCGCCTTTCTTTACGTTGCCGGACAAAGCATTTTTATTGAGCAAGCGGCATCGAATGGCACCTGCACCGCGCGTGCGTTGGCCCCCAATCAGGCTGTGAACCGAACCTTAACGGGCAATAGTTGTCGGTCGCGCTTTCGTTCTGGCACGAGCAGTTATTTTTACTTCGCCGCAGACACATACAATCTCAACGGCCTAGCCGGGCAAAACATCGCATTCAAATTCAAAGCCGTGAACTGGAGCGCATATATTTATATAAGCAACTCAGCAGGTATGATCATTCAAGAGCTACCAGTCTATAACCTCATCTCAACGAATCTAACATTGCCGGCAGATGGGGTTTATCAGATCGAAATTACATCTTCGCAAGCCCACAGCGACGGAGTGTATAGCCTCAGCTACGCGGTCACCGGGGGAGCATGCACACCGGTCATTCGTGGTCCAATACCGTCCTTTGACGCCGCCGCAACAACGGGCAGTTTGCCCTTTTCAATATCCTCAGGTTGCTCATGGGTTGCACAATCCAATGCCAGTTGGCTGACAATTACGGAAGGCGCAACTGGTAGCGGAAATGGCACACTGAAATTTAGCTTGGCTGCCAATAATGTAACGACGTTGAGGCGCGGTACTGTGACGATAAATGGCCTCAGTTTAGTGATCGAACAAGCCGGATTAGGCGGCAATTGTGTCAGCCGTCCGCTTGTGTCGGGACAGAGCGTGGCAGGTGAACTCACCAATGCCGATTGTCCGAGCAAAGTGGCCAACATATTCAACCAAGTCGAAGTCGCCGATGTTTTCACGGTTCAATTAAAATCAGGTGATGTCGTGTGGGTTACCTCGACGGGCTTTCCTGCTCTAACGTTACTTGATGCGAGCAATAATGTCATAGCCACACACGATCAAGGCGGACAGCCACGCCTGCCAGTGAGCGGATTTATCAATATACAAACAAGTGGCACTTATACACTGCATGTCAGAGGGCGTTCACTAACTTATTCGGTAAAACTGTCGGCGAGTTCAGCCGCTTGCTCAGTAACCCTCGCAGAACCCAATCGAACCTTTGAAAGCAATGGAGGAAATGGCAGTTTCAATGTTGCTGCATCCGCAGGCTGTGACTGGACTGCCGTGTCTGATGCAGATTGGGTCTCCCTGACCTCTGCGAGCAATGGTCGCGGCAATGGCAAAGTTGATTTTGCGGTTTCAGCCAATTCCGCCAAGTCCTCACGTACTGGCATGGTTGTCGTTAACGGCCAAACCTTCAGCCTGACCCAAGCTGGAATCTCCGGAACTTGTGCGCCACTTGAGCTATCAATCAATGCAACAATCAATGGTCGCTATGGCCCGGGTGATTGCTCCAGTTTATTGCGGACGGCCAATAATGCGTCGGTGCGTCGTTATCGTTTCAACTATATTGACGGACAATTACTCGCCGCCAAGCTTGAACCGCCGACCGCACAACCCAATTTGTTTTGGAATGGCGAATTGCTGGTGACTGATGCCTCGGGCCGCGAACACGTTGGCAATCGAAACAGCAGCCAACGTTTGCCTTCACAGGAAAATTCCTATTTCACGTTACCCGCCACAGGTGTTTATTACCTTGAAGTAGTTTCCTATTATGCAACTGAAGGTGAATATCGGCTCACGTTGAGCACACCAACAAATTGCGCACTGGCTCTGTCTCCCGCTTCAGCGCTGGCAGAAACAACAAATACAACCGGCTCATTCCGAATACTCGCGCCAAGTGGATGTGCATGGTCAGTTGCACCAGTGAATACGCAATGGCTGTCGGTAACGAGCACAGCGAACGGAACTGGCCCTGGCACGGTGAACTATCTGGCGTTTGCCAATACATCTGCGGTTGCCAGACGCGGCACTTTGCGCGTTAGCCTCGCCAACAATACCTCGTCGGCTGATTATTCGCTTGAGCAAGCCGGATTAGGAAGCGTATGCGGCGCTATGCCATTAACAGTCAACCAGGTAACCCAAGGAACACTCAGCGCCTCAGATTGCACTGCGCGCAATTATGAGCCCTTCAATTTCCAAGGGTCGCAAGCTGACCGTTATTCATTCTCAGGACAAGCCGGAGACGCGCTAGCCCTCTTAGACGTTTCGGAGCAATCCTCCAACTCACCTATCCATTATTCCATCAGCTTGGCAGGCGGACCCGCTCTCGCCAATTTCGATGCGTTTGGTCGTGCTGAAGAACCTTTCGCCAAATTAGTTTTACCAGCCACAGGCGAGTACTGGCTTGAGGTCGCACGTCGCAGCGATTCAGGCCCGGCTACGCAAAATTACGCCTTAATCCTGACGACAAATAAAACTGGCTGCCAGTTGAATTTGAACCAGCAGCAAAATTTGTTCGAGTCATCAGGCGGAACTGGCAGTATTGAAGTTTCAACCAACTCAGTTTGTAACTGGCGTGCGTTTAGCAATGTGAGCTGGTTGACCCTCACCAGTGAAAGCGGAACTGGCAATGGAACTTTACGATTCAATGTTTCGGCTAACACTGAGCAACAAGCTCGTGATGCCGTAATTTATCTTGGTCAAACGCCTGTTTACATTTTTCAAGCAGGGATCGGAGGCTCTTGTACGATCAAAGAGCTAACACTCGGACAACCTGTCAATGGCACACTGAGCAATTTTGACTGCGTGCTTTCAGGGGTTACTCCGAATCAGCCCTCACGCACGCGCCAAATCGCGGATCGTTATTCATTCACCGGCAAAGCCGGAGAACGTTTTAATGCTTATTTATCTGGAGGCGGCCGGAGCTTGCGCCTATTCAATTCAAACGAATCGCTCTTGCTCAATGTCAGCGCTAATACAACTCCATTGCTTGTGCCCGGTAATGGCCAAACTTTCAGCTTGCCAGCCGATGGAACATATTTTGTAGACGTGGCTGATCCCTTTTTTGGCAACCAAAGCAGTTATCAACTGCTTGTCACACTCTCGCCGAATAATTGCCAAACAACCATTATGAATTTGACTGAACGTTTTGAGGCAAGCGGCGGAACAGGCAGTCTCAGCCTGAGTGCGCTGAACGGGTGCCCATGGAACGTCAGTGTCCTGAATGATTGGGTAAAACCCGCCAGCACAACTGGCAATGGCAATGCGACCGTCAATTTCACCGTCGCCCCCAACCCCACAGCACAAAGGAGAACTGCCACACTCAGTCTGAACGGAGAATTTTTCACGCTGCAACAAGCTGGCACAACGGGAACGTGTGGCGCGCAAACATTGACACCCAATCAAACGGTGAACGGCGAATTGGCTGATTCAGATTGCTTGTCTACCCAGCGCCTTACTGCCTCTTTTTTATCTGGCAACCCTTCTCCTTTCGCGGCTGACCGCTACCGTTTCACTGCTAGCGCCAACCAACAGGTGCGTATTCAAACCGGAGAGCATTGGCAACCGGCGATCACGCTTTTTGACAACAATGGCGTCGCGCTGGCGCAAGTTCAGCAACCTGAGCGATTTTTCGCGACACAAGCGATTAGCTTGCCTGACAAAGGTTTTTTCACTTTGCCCAAAGCCGGCGAATACCAAATTGAAATTGCCAGCCAAGGACGTTTCGCCTATCAAATTTATGTGGGATTGACGCCTGCTGCCTGCTCTTATGCGTTAACAAGTACTACGCGACAATTTGATGCGAACGTTAGTGGCGCTTCACAAGCGGGTGCTCTTAGGGTAGTAACGAACAGTGCTTGCCCTTGGACGGTGACGAGTTCCGCTCCGTGGTTAACGTTGAGTAATGCCAGCGGAACCGGCAGCAGTACAGTGACTTTCAACTTGAGTAACAACACTACCGACTTACAACGATCTGCCACGCTGCGACTTGCCGATCAAGTCATTGAAATTTTTCAAGCAGGCAAGAATGGACGATGTTCTCCCATCCCAATCGTCCCCGGCCAACCGGTCAGTGACGATGGGCAGCTTGGATCATGCCAAACAAACTCCCTTTCCGGCATTCGTTATAGCTTTGCTGCTCGCGCTGGTGACCGGTTCAATGCGACGTTATCTTTTGACCGAAACGTCTTTTTTCCGCAATTCATCCTTACTGACTCAGCGGGAGGAATTGTGTTCAGAAATGTCTTCTCAACTGCCAACCCCGTCACGCCGATTACACAACTAAATGTCCCGTTAAGCGGAACAATGACCTTGCCAACAACAGGGACATATTTCATCGAAGTGTTGAACGAACGTCGTTATACGCTCAACGTTTCGCTGCAAAGTGCCTGTAGCTTTACTGCCAACTTCACACCAACTTCGACGCGTGATTTTGAAGCAATCGGCGGAACCGGTTCGGTGGCCGTTACTTCTGGAACAAACTGTGACTGGGCACTCAACAGCAGCGTGCCCTGGATAACGACTCTGGCCTCAGGCAAGGGTAATGACACTGGCATATTCACGGTACAGCCCAACAACACGCCTGCAAGGCGAACCGGGCAAATCATTTTTCCAGGCGGAGCATTAACCATCACCCAACAGGCACTTGCAGTCATAGCCTCGGCAGCCAGCTTTCGTGCAGACGATCTGGCTCCCGGTGCAATCGGCGCAATTTTCGGGGTCGGTTTGGCCAAAACGACTGCAATCGCCGTGACTAACCCGCTGCCAACAACGCTAGGTGCGACGACTGTCAGGATTCGCGATAGCGCCGGGACAATACGCGAATCCCCACTCTTCGTCGTAACGCCGGGGCAAATAAACTTTTTGGTTCCGCCGCAAAGCGCCGTTGGACTTGCCACCTTCTCTATCGTCAACGCTGACCAAATCGTCGCCAGCGGCGCGTTCAACATCGTGAACTTGTCGCCCGGTTTATTTGCAGCCAATGCGGATGGACAAGGGCCTCCGTCTGGCGTCTTGTTACGCGTGCGCAACGGATTGCAAAGTTATGAACCGCTGACAGCTTTCGACCAGATGAGCAATCGTTTTGTGAATCTGCCAATTGATCTGGGTCCAAGCGGGGATGAAGTGTATTTGATTTTGTTCGGTACCGGCTGGCGTGGCCGCTCGCCCAACGGCACCATCAGTGTGACGTTGGGAGCGTTGCCAGCGCCGTTGTTGTATGCGGGAGCACAAGGCTCTTTAATTGGCGTAGATCAACTCAACCTGCGAATACCGCGAGAACTGGCCGGTCGCGGCGCAGTCAACCTCATCTTTGCTGTTGAGGGCAAAGCCGCCAATCAATTGCAAGTAATCGTTCGATAAAAGAGTTTCGTTGCACTCAGCAACTAACAGCGTGTTTTCAAAAAGGGTATTTGTCATGGTTACTCAAAATCGAAAAAGGGCGATGGCTTTGCTTTCAAGCAAATTGTTAATTGCTTGCGGCTTAATAACGTGTGTGTTCAGCGCTTTCACGTGGTGGCGTTCACAAGCTGCAATTGCCACCGACAAACGGGAAACACCCCGCCAGGCAATCCTGCCGAAACTTCCGCTCCGTTTTGAAGCGAATCAAGGACAAGCTGACCCTCGGGTCAAAATTCCTGGCACGTGGTCAGGCCGCTCAAATTTGGCTCACAGAACGCACCGCCACTCTGCAAGTAAGCGGGCAGCCACTCACGCTCACCTGGCTGAACGCTCAACAGCCGGCCAAAATCGAAGGCCTTGAGCCGCTGACTGAGCGCAGTCATTACTTGCGCGGCACCAATCCCAAACACTGGCAAACCGATGTGCCGCACTATGCCCGTGTGCGCTATGCCAGACTTTATCCTGGGATTGACTTGGTCTTTTACGACCGCGAACAAAAGCTGGAATATGATTTTGTGATTGCTCCCGGCCATAACGCTCGCAACATACGCTGGCAATTCAGCGGGCAAAGGCACTTACTGCTTAACGAATGGGGGGCGCTCGTGTTGCAACTGGCCGGAGGTGTGACTATCACCCAACCCGCGCCAATCGCTTATCAGGAAACCACCCGGGGCCGCGTGCCGGTAAATGTACAGTACCGGCTGTTGGGAAATAATCGGGTGGGTTTTTCAATCGGTGATTATGATCGGCAACTGCCGCTCGTGATTGATCCAGTGCTTGAATACAGCACCTTGCTTGGCGGCGCTTCGATTGACGAAGCCTTTGCGATGCGGGTTGACCGGTTTGGCAACAGTTATTTAGTAGGGCGTACTCATTCAACCGACTTCCCCGGCAACGGAACCATTCAAGCGCGTTTTGGCGGGGAAGCCGATGCTTTTGTGATGAAGGTGAATGCCGCCGGAACGGCAATAGAATACGCGACCTATCTCGGCGGGAGAGGATTTGATTACGCAACAGCCTTGGCGTTGGGCACGAATGAAACCGTTTTCATGACGGGCGTGACTTACTCCACCGACTTCCCGCTGACCACACCGAATACAAACAAAGGTTATTCCGATGTGTTTGTGGCGCGCCTGTCCGCCAACGGTTCTCAGCTTGAATACAGCACTATGTTGGGCGGTAATGGCATCGAAATACCTTATGGCATTGGCGTGAACAATGCAGGCCAAGCCTTCATCGCGGGGCGATCAGATTCCGCCGATCTGCCCAACGCAGCACGCCTGGGGCAATCGCTCTATCGCAGCACTGATCGTGGCTCTGCTTGGAACGCGAGTGCCACGGGCTTGACTTCATACCAAACGAATGGCCTGGCAGCGGGTCGCGGCACTCAAGCCAATACGCTATATGCCGCGACGAGCCAAGGCCTATTCAAATCAACCGATGGCGGCACGAACTGGCAGCCCACTAATTTGCGTAACATTTATTGTTGGACAGTCGCAGTTGACCCGCGTGACGCCCAAGTGATTTTCGTTGGCACAGAGAGAGGATTATTCAAATCCACCAATGGCGGGGCGGACTATACGAATGTTCCTTATGACAACAATACGACGCAAGCGCGTAATGTATACCATTTTGCTTTTGACCCCACGCAGCCGGATACGATTTATCTCGCCACCCTTACCGGGCTTTATAAATCAACCAATGGCGGCACGGGTTTCATGCGTCTTTTCGCCACTTTTGGACAGGTAAGTTACGTCAATTATCTGGCAATTGATCCGACCAATCGCCAAACCATCTATGCCGCTTCTGATCTTGGCATCACCAAATCACTTGATGGAGGAATAAATTGGAAATTATTGCCCTTACCTGCCACACAAGCTCATCAAATAGTGATTGACCCCACAACGCCACGCACACTCTACGCCGGCGTAAACCAGAACGCAGGCGGCCTCTTAAAATCCACAGACGGCGGAGAGACCTGGGCGACTGCGAATCGCGGACTCTTGGCCACTGCGGGTGCGAATGCGCAATTTATTTCCGTCCATCATCTCGCGCTCGATTCAACAAGCTCATCAACGCTATATGCGGCGAGCTTTAACGGCGGTCTTTTTCGCTCAACTGACAGCGGCGCTACTTGGAATCGAGCACTCAACGGTTTGAATAATTTGCTCGTTTCAGATTTGCAGGTCGAGGAATCTGGTCGTTTATGGGCAGGCACAATTGCCGGATCAGATGTCTTACTGGCGCAAATCAATCCAAGTGGAGACGTGACAAATTTGCGCCTGTTGGGCGGTAGCGAGAGCGATGAAGCCCGCGCGGTGGTAGTTGATCAGGCAGGCAGCATTTATCTTACTGGCGGTACTCAGTCGCTCAACTTTCCCACCCGCAATCCGCTGCAAAGCAACAATCGCGGGCTTAGCGTCATTCAGCCAACCACCGATGCATTCCTCGCCAAACTTAATCAGACAGGCGCAGAATTAATTTATTCGACTTATCTAGGCGGGAATGCGGGTGATGTTGGCACTGCATTGGCTCTGGACGCCGCGGGTAATATGGTAATCGCTGGCCAAGCGGCGTCGAACGATTTCCCCACTACCTTAGGTGTCTTTAAGCCCGTTAAATTCGATCTCAATCAGGATGCTTTCGTCGCTAAATTCAATAGCACTGGCACTGCCTTACAATTCGCTACCTATCTTGGCGGCGGCGGCCAAGAGAATGTGGCATCAGTGGCTCTCGACAACGGCGGCAATGTCTATGTGGCAGGCACCAGCAGCTCGGCAGATTTTCCCACGGTTAATGGTCTTCCACCCGCAACTTCGAGTAATTATGACAAAGCCTTTTTTAGCAAATTCAGCTCAAATGCGGCCACACTGACATTTTCAACCTTGATGGGCGGCAACTCGTTCGATACCGGCACAGGCATTTTTGTCAGCGACAAGCGTGATCTTTATGTGAGCGGCTCAACCAGCTCAACCAAATTCCCCACTCTTAATCAATTGGGTGCAAGGCCTGATTCCAATTCTAACAACGCATTTCTGGCACGTTTTGCTGCCGAAGCTGATCTCGGCGTAACCAGCCAAGCTGCAGCGAATCCGGTACAAGCCGGGCAAAGCTATCGTTACACCGCAAGCGTGACTAATTACGGCCCAGACGAAGCAGTTGGCGTGGTGCTTAACGATATTATTCCACTCGGACTCAGCAATGTTTCGGCAACTGCCAGCACCGGTGGCAATGCTTGCACCATTAATGCCAACAACTTGCAGTGCAGGCTCGGTGAATTGGGCAACGGAGCCGTGGCAACTGTCACGCTCACTGGAACCGCTCCGGCAGTGGGCACGTTAAATCAAGCAGCGAGCGTCACCAGCAACACACCCGATGGAGTGAGTAATAACCAGCGCGCCACTTTGGCAACGACTGTTAGCCTTGCCCCTTCGATCGCGGGCTTGGTTTCAAAGAACGGCACTCCGCTGGCAGATGTGACGTTGAGCATTCGCAATGGCCTCAACGCCACAAAAACCAGTGATGTCAACGGCACATTTCAATTTGCCGAATTGACGAAAGGCGGAAGTTATACCGTTACAGCGGCACGTGCTGGTTATGTGATTCGTCCGCAAAGTTTCAATTTCGAAGATTTGCAAAGTGACAAACGCGCTGATTTCACAGCCACAGCCTGCCGATTCACTATCACACCCACCCAAAGGGCTTTTTTGGCAGCAGGAGGCAACGGCACACTCAACATCACCGCCACCGATCAGGCTTGTGCCTGGCAAGTGCGCAGCACGGTTCCCTGGCTTGTCATTAGCGGGTCTGGCAACGGCGCAGGCAATGGCACCTTGAACTTTACAGTAGCACCCGGCCAGTCTGCGCGCAGCGGCTTGATTGGATTGAGAAGTCAGGGAGTGAGTGATTCGCATCTCGTCACAGTCACCCAAGAGTTTGAAGCTTGCGTGACGCCAGACTTCCAAGTCGCGCCGAGTTTTGGCGTTGAAGGCACAGGCACTGAACTCAGTTACGGCGACACGAATGGCGATGGCAACACTGATTTGATTTGGCTCAACGCTGAACTAAATAGTGCCAGCGTTTGGCTTGGTGACGGTAAAGGCGCATTCGCCAGTACCGCGCGCGTTGTTAATTTCGGAGCACCCGCCTTCAACTCGAATAAGGCTCTGGCAATTGGCGACATAAACGGCGATGGCCGCACTGATCTTGCCGCACTGGCAGGTACGCCCGCCGAACTCGTGACTGTCTTCGGAAATGCCGACGGAACGTTTAGCGCCTTGCGCAAAGCTGCGTTGCCAGCCGCGACGAGTTACTTAACGCTAGCGCGCATTAACGGCGACAATCGCGCGGACGCGGTAATTTATAACCGCAGTAACAATTCTTTGCAGGTTTTGTTGGCCGGAACCGGCGGAACCTTTGGCGCAATCAGTGCTGGCGTCAGAATTGCTTTGACTAGCATCTTGGAAGGCGACCTCAACCGTGACGGAAAAACCGATCTAGTTGCGGTGAACACTTCCCCGATGATTGTTCTGTTGGGTGATGGGGCTGGCAATTTCACCCCGGGCACCCAAATATTTTTCACCTCAAGTTTTCAGCCAACCGGTGTATTGGCTGATTTCAGTCGCGACGGGAATCTTGATATTGCCGTCTCTGCCAGTTCCGGTTCATCCGCACGAGGCATTCAATTATTCAAAGGGAACGGGGCTGGCGGATTCAGCGCGCCAGTGCTTTACGAGGGGGCAGCCAATCAACTTTTGGCTCATGACCTTAATCGTGATGGCGCGCTTGATTTGGTGGCTATCGGGACATCTGTTTCTTTCTCACGCAACAATGGTGATGGCACGTTTGCCAATCCCGTGAACTACCATGTAGGTGTCTTGTTGAATGGTGTGGCAGTCGGAGATTTCAATCGTGACGGGCGTGACGAATTTGCCTTCCCGATTTCATATGCCCTGAACGAAGATCGGCTTGAGCACATAGCCATATTGGCTTCGAATGGCTTGGAGTGGCGCGCGGGCCTTGTGGTGCCATTGACAGCTGTCGCAGCTTTACAAACCGTGGCCGATTTCAACAACGATGGGTTTCAGGATGCTTTATTGCGGGGCAGCGAACAATTCATCCTACGACTTGGCAATGGAGCCAATAGCTTCCCCACCGAAATCAAAACAAATTTCAACGGGCCGGTTTTTAGCGTTAGCGCGCGTGATTACAACCAAGACGGCAATCTTGACCTGATTACTGAGAACGGCTTTTCCATCAGCTTATGGGCAGGCGATGGGCGCGGCGGGTTTCAAAGTCCGCGGCAAATTCAGGTTTACACCACTCAAGAATCAAATCCACAAGCAACCTCATTGCCAATGGTGTGGGGCGATTTCAATCGTGACAACCGTTTGGATTTTGCGACAATCACACCTCTGCGCCAACCGCTCCTTTATTTCGGACAAGGCAATGGCGCATTTACCGCACCACTGGCTTTTGGCGGGGGGATGAACCTCAACCAACTGGCGACCGGTGACTTCAACGGTGACGGGCGTTTGGACATCGTCGGATATAACGGCTTGCAATGTTCCACTGACTCCACTTGGATTGCTTACTATCAAGGGAATGCAGCCGGATCGTTTGACGCCCCCTTGCGCAGCCATCTTGAAATCACGCCAACCCAGACACTGGCTGAGGATATGGATGGTGACGGACGCGCGGAACTGCTGTTATTTGGCTCCTGCGCGGCATTCGGTATGGCCAAGTGGCAATCCAATGGCAGCTTTAACATCAGCCAAAAATTCCCAGTGGGTTTCGGGCCTGCTGCTATAGCTGTCGCCGATGTGAACAATGACGCACGCAAAGATATTTTGATGATCAGACCCGGCCCCAACCAATCAAGGCAAATCGGGCCAAACGCGTTGCAGGTTATGACTGCCAATAACTCAGGGGGGTTCAATGCGCCGCTGACACTCGTCCAAAGCATTTATGAAAGCAACCTTGCGGTGGGCGATTTCAATGGCGATACACGAACTGATGTGCTGACTGGTGGCGGGTCGTTTGGCAATCAGGCCACGCTCACGATCTTTAACAACAATTGCTTTTCAGCGCGAGCGCTTGCCCTTGCTTCTGCGGCGAGTTACGGCAATGCAACCCTGGCACCAGATTCAATCATCGCAGCTTTTGGTTCCGACCTCGGCTTGGTCACGGCTCCAAGCCGCACCCGTCCTTTGCCAGAAATACTCGAAGGCACGCGCGTTAACGTTGTTGATGCGGTCGGTAATCAACGCAATGCTAGCCTATTTTTTGTTTCACCCACCCAAGTTAACTTTCTCATGCCAGCCGGATTGGCAGCAGGTAACGCGCAAATTACGATCACAAATGGAAATGGAATTCTCGCCAGAACGAATGCACGCATTGCCTCAACCGCACCGGGCCTATTTGCCGCCAATTCAAATGGGCAAGGTGTTCCCGCGGCTTTTGTCTTGAGAGTTCGCAGTGATGGCTTGCAGTTCACTGAACCAGTCGCGCGTTATGATAATGCCCTGAACCGATTCGTCGCAGTCCCAATCGAGTTCGGAGCCGCCAGTGACCAACTATATTTGGTCTTATACGGTACTGCCATTCGTGGTCGCAGCGCTTTACAGGCAGTCACATGCCAACTAGGCGGGCAAGACGTTCCGGTGCTCTATGCCGGGGCCCAACCAGACTTGGTTGGACTTGACCAAATCAACGTCGCGCTCCCGCGCAGTCTGCAAGGCCGAGGCGATATCGAATTGAAATTGACGGTTGAGGGACAAACTTCCAACACGTTACGGGTGACGATGCGCTAAGCGACAGTTCATTAATCGGCGGAGGCTTGATTCAAATTGTGTCTGAATCAAGCCTCTGCTTCTAACCCAATTGCAAGGGAAAACAACGCTCGGCCTCGCCGTTAAAATAGTAGCTTCAACCCAAACTGTACTTGCCTTGAATCTGATGCTGTTTGGAAGATTTGTCCAAACGTGCGCGATTCAATGGCCCGGTCAGGAATACCGAAATTAGCCCGGTTGAGCAGGTTGAAAACTTCGGCGCGAAATTCGAGCTTCAGTTGTTCGGTTACTATTCCCTGCTTCAGTAGCGAAAAATCCCAAGTGGCTGAACCGGGGCCGTCCACAGTGTTGCGTCCGGCGGTGCCGTAGCGATATTCGCGTGTCGCGCCGGCTTGGGCGAAAGCCAAGCTAAACGCCGATGTGTCGAACCATTTATTTGGCGTACGCTGGTCAGTGGCCAAGTTCGGATTTCTGATTTGATCGGGGCGCGAGAAACAACTGGTACGTCCAGTGTTCGCGGGATCGGTGTTCGTGCAAACCGTCAACGGCAAACCTGAACGCAAGCTGACAATGCCTTGTGCTTGCCAATTGCTCACCAGAAAATTCACTGCTTCACTGTGCGGATGCAGCCAACGCCGACCTTTGCCAAATGGCAAATCCCAACCGTAATTCATCACGAACCGCTGCCGAATGTCATAAGTCGAACGCCCGTATTCCAGCCGCTTGTTGAACACGTCTTGGAACGAACCGAAATTCGCCGTGTTCTGATTGAGCGAATCAACGTCCAGCGATTTGCCCCACGTATAACTCGCAATAAACGTGTGCCCTAAGGACATACGCTTCGTCAATTTCATCGTGCCGCCGTGATAGCTGCTATAAGCCGTGCTCTCTTGCAACGCCACATTGCCGAAAGCCGGAATGAGACGGCGATTGGCAATCGGGGTTGATGCCGGAGGCTTGGCTACGTTGAAAATGATGCTCGAGAAAAGGTTGATGCCACGTGTGCCGACGTATTGCGCTTCAAAGGCAAAGTCGCGTCCGAGTTCGCGTTGCACGGTGAGATTCCACTGGTAAATCGTGGCGTCTTCGATTTTTGGGTCGAACGGGAAAAACAACAAACTCGCCAGCGGATTAAACGAATTCGTAAAATCCTGCGCGCCAGTCAAATTGAAATTCTGCCCGAGCAATCCGTATGGCGGAGACAAGCTCGTCGTTAAAAACGCGTTGAGTGTGGGGGCTTCATAATAGATTCCGCCGCCAGCACGAATCACCGTTTTATCATTGAGCATCCAAGCCAGTCCGACACGCGGGCCGAAATTATTGGTGTCTTCTTTCATCAATGAACGCTTGCCGATATCCAGTCCCGATTGCGAAGCCGTCATGAATGACAAATTGCCAACGGCGCGTTGCGCACTGGGCAAAAACAATTCGCGCGCGGCGTTGTCGGGAATTACAAAACGCGGATTTGAATATCCCTGATCAAAGACCAGCGTTGACCAACGGTCTTGACGATCTATCGGGCGTCCGTTCCATTCGTAACGCAAACCCAAATTGAGCGTGAGCTTGGGCGTGATCTTCCAGTCGTCTTGCGCGAAGGCATGCGTCGAAGCCAGCAAGGCGCGATGCTGCAAATCGCCGACGGCGCTGAGGGTCAGCAGCGGTTTGCCCAACAGAAAATCGGCAAAGGAATTGCCGGTGAAAGCTCCGGTAAAAAAGTATTGGCCGCGTGTGAAGACATCATAAAGGTGTTTGATATAGGTGCGCCGCAGCTCTGCGCCAAACTTGAAGGTATGCGCGCCTTTCAGATAAGTCGCATTCGGCGCAATTTCCCAATCATTGCTCGTACGCGTAATCGGTTGCACGGAATCGCCTAACGGCGCAAACGTGCCCGGCGCAACGCGTGGAATACCGCGATTGGCATCAGTCAGCGAAAGTCCGCGAATGCCGTTTTGTTCGACAAAGTTATTGCCGAGGTTTTCGATAATCTGGCCTCCGTCAACCCGGTTAAAGCCAAAGCGAACTTGCGATACCAAATTGGCCGACCAAACGCGCTGATAATTCAGAACTATGTTGGCAGCCGTGAAAGCGTTCTCAGTGCCAAAGCCCGGTACTTCGGGCGCGGCAGCTCCAAATTGGGTGAATCCAAACGGCGCATAGCTGCGCGTATCGCCATAGCTCACGCGTCCGTAAAGCACGTCCCTGTCGCTCAAATTCGAGTCAACCCGAATATTCGTTTGATCAAAATCGAGCGTTGATTTTGGCGTACCAATGTAATTCAACGAACGTCCTGCCGCGTTTTCGAGCGGATATAAACCCAGATAGGAGCGGGCGATGCGATCAAGACGTGCTTCAGGAATGACGTTGTTGGCGAAACAGGCAGTTTGATCGGTCGCGTTGCAGGCTCCGGTTTTGGCCGGATCACGCAAGAAAGTTCCCGCTGCCAACAAGCTGCGCAAATCGCCGGAACGTTGGGCGGCTGTCGGCACTGAAGCTGCGCGCGTCAGCGATTTGCGCACACGCAAGCCTTCGTAATTGCCAAAGAAAAAAAGTTTGTTTTTCAGCACTGGCCCGCCCACGGTTCCGCCAAACTGGTTTTGGCGAAAAGGCGGCAACTTGTCGGAGTCGAAGAAATTGCGCGCATCAAAAATATTGTTGCGCACGAACTCATACGCCGAACCGTGAAATTGATTGGTGCCTTGTTTGATCGCGATGTTGATTTTGCGAACCGCCAGCATTGCCATATTCCGCCGCAAACGCCGACGACTGAACTTTGAATTCTTGAATCGCGTCAACCGACGGATTGAAACTGAGCGAGTTATACAAGCGGTCAAAGGCGCGCACTCCGTCAATCGTGAAATTATTCGACGACTCGCGCATGCCGTTAACGGTGATGCGCGGTGCATTCGGAGCGCCCAGTTGATCGCCGGTCGAACCTTTGGCGTTGATGTTTACACCGGGGGTTAACAAGGCAAGTTCGAGAAACTGACGACCGTTGAGCGGCATCGCCAGAATGCGGCGGTTATCAATGACTTCGCTAATCTCGGCGCTGCTTGCATTCAACAACGGCAATTCGGCGGTAACATTGATTTGCTCTTGAGCCAGGCCGGGTTTCAGCACGACACTGAGGTTCAACTTGTCGTCAATTTGCAACGTGATGCCGCTGAGCGATTCTTTGTCAAATCCGCTTTTTTTCTACGGTGAGCGTGTAAGGTCCGATGGCCAGCGCAGGCAGATTGAAATTCCCCTGCCCGTTGGTGGTCACATTGCGTGTCTGGCCGGTGGTGATTTGCTTGGCGCTGATTTGCGCATCAGCCACGACTGCGCCATTTTGATCTGTCACCGTACCGGCAATCGAAGCGGTGGTAGTTTGGGCGAAAACACCGAAACCGGTGGCGAAAATGATTAGTGTATTTGTGATGAGCGTCTTAAATACGGAGCGCAACATTGAACGTCTCTCCTAAAAAATCTGTGAGGCATTTCAAAGTTTCTATCCGTAGCCGCTAGCTCTTAAACCGGCGACTGACGAATTTCACGAAATGAAATAGCGTGTAAAACAAGGCAAGGAAATAAATGGAAAGGGCAATTCGCTGCTCTGTGGTCAGCTTCTGAATGGAGGATGAATCAAGGAGGGAATGCAAGACAAGGCCGACGAATACTAGCGTTTCGAGCCAAAAACACCAAAGCATTTTTATGACAGCGTGCGAATTTTTGCTCATCTTATCGTTACCTCCGCACGGTGACGTAAATTACCACTAACAACCCCAGGTGCATCGCGAGGGCGTAAGGCGCAAGTCCCCTAATGCGCTTGCGCAATTCCGCCTCATACGTTTCGGCCTGATCATCGGCTGCGGCAATTTGTTGCAAGAGTTGCGATGCTCCGGTCGCGCCAACAATTAACTTCACCGCCAACAACAGCAACACACCAATCACTGTGACTTTGGTCAATAACCAGGGCACCGCGACTATCGGCCACCAACCGCGCGCCCACGCCAAAACTACGCCGAGTGGCAACGTAATCAAATAGGCATAAACCACCCAGCGATCAAGATATTCAACCAACCCTGCCCGATCCTGACGAACAGCGATGGGCAACTTGCGATCAAGCAAGCTGAGACTGAGGCCAAAAACCACCAAATCACCGCCCAACCAGATGACGATGAAAAAGATATGCGCGACGAGCAATAAGTCGGTGAATAGTTGATACATAAGCGCAGTTGCTTGCCTTTGGGCAAGCCGGTGCAAATACTCTGCAAGGCAATGATTGATGCATCGTTTCGGCAGTTCGTTGACGGGCTGTAAGCTACCAAATTGCTTCGCAATTATCCAAAGATGAACAACTTTCAACTCCTGACAAACCGCTTGTTACTAAGGCCTCTGACACTGGAAGACTTTGAAGACGTTTTCGAAATTTGGGGCGACGCCGTAACCATGCAGTTTTACCCGAAAGTCTTGCAACGCGACGAAATTAACGGTTGGTTTGACAAGGTGTTTCAACGCTACGAGAAAGACGGCGTAAGCCTTTGGGCAGTCATACGCCGCGACGATAACGCCTTCGTCGGGGAATGCGGTTTGTTGATGCAACAAGTCGAAGACGTACTCGAAACCGAAGTCAGCTATCATTTCAAACGCTCGGCGTGGGGCAAGGGTTACGCCACCGAAGCCGCGCGGGCTTGTATGGATTACGCGTTTAACGAACTCGGTCGCCGTCGCGTGATTTCGCTCATTCGACCTGAGAACGTACCTTCACGTCGCGTTGCCGAACGCAACGGCCTCTCGATAGAAAAAGAAATTGATTGGCATGGATTGAAGCATTTTGTGTACGTCAAAACGTTCTAGCTTTGACGGTTCGCCGCATCGCTATAACAAATGCAAAAGAGGTTTATGAATCAACTCAACCTACCCGCTCAAGTTACGATCATGGATGTCAGCCCGCGCGACGGTCTGCAGGCCGAACCGACATTCGTGCCGACTGAAAAGAAAGTCGCTCTCATCGAATCGCTCATTGATGCAGGGGTGCGCCGCATCGAAGCGACTTCGTTTGTTTCGCCCAAGTGGGTGCCGCAAATGGCCGACGCCGAAGCCGTTCTGCAAGCAGTCGTCCCGCGTCATCCTGACGTTACGTTTGAAGTATTGCTGCCCAACGAAAAAGGCTATGACCGCGCCATCGCGACTGGCTTGGTCAAGCAAGTCGGCTATATCGTGGCCGCCACCGAATCGCTCAACACCAAAAATGTGAACATGAGCGTCGCCGCTTCGCTCAACCAATTTGCCGCTATCGCCCAACGCGCCAAAGCCGACGGCGTGCGCATTCGTGGCACGATTGGCGTTTCCTTCGTTTGCCCTTACGAAGGCGAAGTCGCGCCCGCAGACGTCATCGCCATTGCCAACGCAATGATCAACGCCGGCGCTGACGAAATCTGCATCGCCGACACCATCGGACGCGCCGTTCCCAATCGCGTATACGAACTCTTTGCCCGCTTGCGCGACGCTCATCCGCTACAACCATTCGCCGGACACTTCCACGACACTTACAAAATGTCGTGCGCGAATGTCTTCGCCGCGCTGCAAGCTGGCGTCACCATCTTTGACAGCGCCGTCGGCAACCTCGGAGGCTGCCAATTTGCCAAAGGCGCAACCGGCAACGTCTCAACTGAATTGCTGGTTTATATGCTGCAAGGGATGGGCATCGAAACCCGAATCAATTTGGAAAAGATAAAAGACATCGCACGTAATGCTAGCGGTTTGATAAGCCCCAAAAACTAAATTTATATGGCAACAATCCAACAAGGCCACATCATTGCGTTATTTGCCTTTGACGTAGGCTATGAACTCGATCTCGACAAAGTGCGGGAGTTGCTGACGACGACGCCTGTGCAACCGTTGTCGCGCAAGAAACTGACGCCGACTTATTTGCAATACAGCAAGCCGCCGCAGTTGTTGCATCTGGGCGCAACGCAAGAGCTGTTGTCGCGACCGGGCCAGATACAGGCTACGATTTTTGATTTTGGCTGTGTGAGCATTGCTTATCGCTGGCCGATTGCGGTGGCGGGCGAACCGCTCGCTATTGAGCGCTTGCCCGAACTCAGTCACGACCTTTATGAACGCAATCTCGAATCACACGCCAAAGAATTGATTGAAAGCTTGCGGCAACGGATGGCTGCCGCAATCACACGGCCTGCGCTCTCGACGATGGTCGAAGACTTTTATCTTTTCGTCATTGAGAAACTCGACACGCCTGAATCAGCCGAAGCCTTGTTGCAAAGCCACGGCGCAGCCATCGCGCAAACGCTCAGATTTGAACGCAAGACGTTGAGCGTTACGGCTCAGGCCGAAGCGCTCAGTCATTCGCTGTCTTATTATAACGACGATCTGGTTGTGCTCGATTGGAACGCGGCGGTCGTGTATGACGCCGATTATGAAGACACGGTCAACGTGCTCGAATTGCTCAACGTCGAGTTGCTCGAAGCCCGTTATATTGACGCGCAACTCGACAAGCGGCTGACCGAATATGCCGGACTGATTCGCCAGCCCAAAGAATCGTTGCTGCCGTTGCGCAATCCTTACAAGCAGGCGATTCAAGATTTGGCCGAGTTGCGTATTGAGTCTGCGCTGTTGACCGAACGCGTAGAAAACGCGCTCAAACTGATCGGCAATCTTTACCTTGCTCGACTGCACGATTTGGCGGTGCAACGGTTCAACTTGCTGGAGTGGGAAAAACAGATCAAACAAAAACTCGATCTGGCTTCGGAATTTTATCAACTGCTCAACGACCGCGTGCAAGCCGCACAAAGTCACACACTGGAATGGATCGTCATTCTGCTCATACTCGTCGAAGTCGTGCTTGGCCTCGTACGTCATTAGTCCTCAATTTGGAACATCAGTTGCACAAACAGCCTTGTGCGCAAATCCAATCAAGCAAAATTGCTGATATTTTGGCGTTTTAGGCCGATTCTTCGCCTATAACACGAGAAGCAATGCAACATTTTCGTCGTTGCAATAAAAGCAAACAACAGATTTGTCAGATTTATAAATTCCCATAACGAATGAAAGAGCAGTTAGCCAATTTATTAGACGCCGATGTCGGGCTGCGCGCAGCATTGAGCGAGCGTTATGACTTTTCGGAGTTGATTGGCAATAGCGGAGCCATGCGGCAAGTCTATGAACAGATTGCCCAAGTCGCGCCGGCCCAAACAACCGTGATCATTCAAGGGGCTTCGGGTTGCGGAAAGGAAGTCGTCGCACGCGCCATCCACAACAATTCGCCGCGCAAGCAAGCTCCTTTTATCAAAGTAAGTTGCAGCGCCCTAAGCGAGGCTCTCATCGAAGCGGAATTATTTGGCGTTGAACGAGGCGCTTACACCGATGCCACCCAAACAAAACCAGGGCGTTTTGAAATGGCCAACGGCAGCACTTTGCTGTTAGATGAGATCGCTGAAATACCTTTGCTTGCGCAGGTAAAATTGTTGAGGGTGCTGGAAACTGGCGAATATGAAAGACTCGGCGGTACCGAAACTCTCCAAACAGATGTGCGCATTATTGCCACCACCAACCGGTCGTTAGAGCGTGAGATATTGCAGCGCCGCTTTCGCGAAGACCTTTATTATCGCTTGAGTGTGTTCCCGATCACGATGCCGCGCTTGTTAGACAGGCGTGAAGACATAGTGCCGTTGGCTGAACATTTCTTAAATGTCTTCGCGGGCCGTGAACAGAAAAATATCCGACGCTTCACGTCGCATTCACTTGAGTTGCTAACACATTATGAATGGCCGGGTAATGTGCGCGAACTTGAGAACGCCATCGAACGCGCAGTCATCATCTGCGATCAAGAAATCATTCAGCATTACCATCTGCCTGCTACCTTACAAACTGCAATTCCTGAAAAGAGCGTCTTACAAGAAGGCTTGTTCGCCGCCGTCGAAGCCTATGAACGCGAATTGCTTTGCGATGTGCTCAAAATCACCAACGGCCAACGCATCACGGCTACGCAAATGTTAAAAATCAGTGATCGCGTCCTCAGTTATAAAATCAAAAAATACGAAATCAACCTTGATGATTACCGCAAATAAACAACAACCTGGCAGCCCGTCGAGCAAGCCGGAAGAAGTTTTCCGTCAGCATAGCGACTGACTACAATTTTGTCCTTTTCAGGATTCGACCAAACTTTTCCGTATATTCCAATTGCCAACCTAACTTGCTTTAACTGCAATCAGTTCGCTCAGCAAACACTCACCCGTTCAGCATCTGGCACATTCATTGCCATATCTTCAGGCGAAACGAGCAAGCGAGTTCGACGCACAATGAATTTACGAAGTGACTTTGAGAATACATCAATGGCTGCTGTAGGCACGTTGGTCAAAATCAAAAAGGTGCAAGCAGAGTTTCCGCAAACCGTGGCAACACACTGTCCATATTGTGCGTTGCAATGCGGGATGGTGATTCAGAACCAAAACGATTTTCCGATCATCAGTCCAAACGAATTCTTTTCGGTGAATAAAGGTTCCTTGTGCATTAAAGGGTGGACGGCCGCAGAGGTCTTGCATCATCCCGAACGATTGACCAAACCGCTCGCGCGCAATGCTGCCGGTAGGTTGAGTGAAGTGACTTGGGAAGATGCACTGCATCGCATAGTTAAGGCGATTCAAACCACGCAATCTGATTATGGGCACGATGCAGTAGCGCTTTTGAGCGGTGGCTCGTTGACCAACGAAAAAGCATACCTGATGGGCAAGTTCGCACGGGTCGCGTTAGGCACTAAGAATATTGATTACAACGGGCGCTTTTGCATGTCATCGGCGGCAGCGGCGGCGATTCAGGCCTTCGGCATTGATCGTGGCCTGCCGTTCCCGCTCGAAGACATTTCGCACACTGAGCTGGTCGTGCTAGTCGGTAGCAATCCGGCTGAAACCATGCCGCCGCTAATGCAGTTCTTTGAAAAACAAAAACTCAATGGCGGGCGACTGGTTGTCGTTGATCCGCGCCGTTCAGAAACAGCCAAGAAGGCTGCCTTGCATTTGAAACCCGCTCCGGGCACTGACGCAGTACTCGCCAATGGCTTGCTTCATTTGCTCATCAGAGACGGATCAATAGACGCTCGTTATATTGAATCTCGCACCGAAGGGTTCGCCAAAGTGAGGTCCGAGGTTGCCACCTATTGGCCTGACCGAGTCGAGAGAATTACGGGAGTTGACGAAGCGCAATTGACCGAATTAGCCCATCTGATCGCGCGTGCCGAATCCGCGATGATCATTTCTGGTCGCGGTTCAGAGCAACAGTCACAAGGCGTCAACAACACGTTAGCTTGGATCAACGTAGCGCTGGCTGCGGGTTTAGTTGGCAAGCCCTTTAGCGGATTCGGAACGCTTACCGGACAAGGCAACGGACAAGGGGGGCGCGAACACGGCCAAAAAGCCGACCAGTTGCCGGGATATCGAAAGATTGATGACCAAGCTGCACGACAACACGTTGCCAAGGTCTGGGGAATAAACGCTGATGAAATTCCAAGTGCAGGCCTGTCGGCACTGGAATTGATGAACGCGCTCGGCAGTGAAATCAAAACACTATTGACCTTTGGTTTTAACTTCGCAGTGTCAGCGCCAGATGCCAATTCCATCCGCGAAAAAATAAACGGGCTCGATTTCTTTTGTGTCTCTGATTTCTTTTTGTCAGAAACGGCAAGGCTCGCCGACGTAGTTCTGCCAGCAGCGCAATGGGCTGAGGAAGAAGGCACGATGACCAACCTCGAAGGGCGCGTGATCCGCCGCCGTGCTGCGCAGCAACCGCTCGGCCAATCGCGTTCAGACGCTGATGTCTTATGCGAGCTCGCCCGTCTTTTGGGACGCAGAAAGTTTTTTTCCTACGCCAACAGCGAAGAGATTTTTGACGAACTGGCACGCGCTACTGCGGGCGGGCCTGCTGATTATTCGGGCATCACCTATGCAAAGATTGATCTTTTGCAAGGCGTCCAATGGCCTTGCCCTGATGCCGATCATCCGGGTACGCCGCATTTGTTTTGCACGTCATTTCCGACTGCAAACGGCAAAGCAAAATTCCACGCAGTGCGACATCTGGCCTCGGGCGAGGAACCAGACAATGAATTCCCTTTTTACCTGACTACCGGGCGAACCTTGGCGCATTACCAAACCAGCACACAAACGCGCCGCGTTGATAAATTGCGACAAATGGCAGGGGAGGCTTATGCCGAAATTCATCCTGAAACTGCGCGCCAAAACGAGCTGATTGATGGAGGCTTAGTCACCTTAACTACACGGCGCGGCACGGTAACCGTTCGCGTCAAACTGACCAATGGCATTCGGCGTGACACGGTTTTCATGCCGTTTCATTGGGGCGGAAAAGATGCGGCCAATGTGTTGACCAATACGTCTCTCGATCCGCAAAGCAAAATGCCTGAATTCAAAGTTTGTGCGGTCAAAATTGAACGCACGCCGCGAGCAGCAGGATAAATCTGATCAATTGGTCTGTCGGCCAATGGTGAAATGACACTTTGCAGTAACCACAGAACGAGGCAGCATTATGACTAAACAAAAACTCGTCATCATCGGCAATGGCATGGCAGGTGCCCGTTTTGCTGAAGATTTATTGGCTCGCGGCGGAGCTCAGCAATTCGAGATCGTCATATTCGGCGACGAACCCTATGGCAATTACAACCGCATTCTCTTGTCAGGCGTGTTGGCCGGCACTCATCAAGCACAAGATATCTTTATCAACCCGCTGGCGTGGTATCAGGAAAACGAAGTCGCCTTGCACGCAGGCGTGCGCGTCGAACGCATAGATCGCGAAAACAAGATCGTCTATGGCGCGGATGGTGTGAGCGAAAGTTACGACAAACTGGTTATAGCAACGGGTAGTTCAGCTTTCGTGCCACCGGTTGAGGGGTTACGTTCAGCCAATAACCTATACAAATGCGGCGTGTTTGTTTTTCGCACGCTCGATGATTGCGATGGCATTGCCAAATATGCCGAACGCTCTCAACGCGCTGTAGTGATTGGCGGAGGCTTGCTCGGACTTGAGGCTGCGCGTGGGTTGCTTAATCGTGGAATTGAGACTCACGTCGTGCATCTGATGGGACATTTGATGGAAGTGCAACTTGATAGCAATGCCGGATTGATGTTGCGCCGTTCGATGGAAGCAATGGGCGTGACCGTGCATTGCGAAAAAGTGACTACAGCGATTCTCGGCGAGGACAAAGTTACCGGGTTGCAATTCAAAGACGGCACTTCGCTTGATTGCGATATGGTGGTGATTTCGGCGGGCATTCGGCCAAATGCGCAACTGGCGCGTGATTGCGGATTGCAGGTCGAACGCGGCATCGTCATTGATGACGGAATGCAAACAAGCGATGAAGACATCTTTTCGGTCGGTGAATGCGCTCAACATCGCGGCATCACTTATGGGTTGGTCGCTCCCTTGTGGGAACAAACTGCGGCACTCGCTGACCGGCTGACTGGACGCAAAACAAACGCGGCTTATTTGGGCTCAAAGCTCTCGACCAAACTCAAAGTCATGGGCGTAGACCTCGCGGTTATGGGTTTGAAGGAACCGGAAAAAACCGACGACGAAATCGTTTTATACAGTGAACCTTCGCGTGGAATATACAAAAAACTGATTGTGCGAGACGGCAAGCTGCAGGGTGCAATGTTATTGGGCGACACTTCAACAGCCGCTGAACTTTTGCAGGCCTATGACCGTGCCACGCCATTGCCGATTGATCGCGCGACAATGCTTTTCAATCTGTCGGGTGAAAATAAGAAGTCTTCGACTCTTGATCTGCCACCCGAAGCGCAAATCTGTAACTGCAATGGCGTCTCAAAAGGAGCCATCCTCAACGCTGTTAAGGGCGGTTGTACTTCGCTGAAAAAACTTTGCGACTCGACCCGCGCGGGTTCAGGTTGCGGTGCCTGCAAACCGCAAGTCGAAGAGCTTTTACAATACGCAGCCGGCGATTTGGTGGTCGAAGATCCGTCGGTACATTACTACGTGCCCGGTGTGCCTTACGCCAAACCTGACTTGATCGCAGTCATACAAGCTAAAGGCTTGCGCAGCGTCTCGTCCGTTTTTGCCGAACTCGCTAATGGTCGCGAAGACCCCGCCAGCAAAGCGGGATTGGCTTCGCTGCTAAAAACCATTTGGCACGAGCAATACGAAGACGAGCGCGATGCACGATTCATCAATGATCGCGTCCACGCCAACATCCAGAAAGACCGTACGTTTAGCGTTGTGCCGCGTATTTATGGCGGCGTGACTTCGCCTGATGAATTGCGCCGCATTGCAGACGTGGCTGACAAATACAACGTGCCGATGGTCAAAATCACCGGCGGTCAGCGCATAGATTTGCTCGGCGTCAAAAAAGAAGACTTGCCCGGCGTTTGGAAAGATTTGGGAATGCCGTCGGGACACGCTTACAGCAAAGCTTTCCGCACTTGCAAGACCTGCGTCGGTTCTGAATTTTGCCGATTCGGTATTGGCGATAGCACTGCGCTTGGCATCGCAATCGAACGTCGCTTTCAAGGCATTGAGTTTCCTGCCAAGCTGAAAATGGCTACGACCGGATGCCCGCGCAATTGCTCTGAGGCTTCAACCAAAGACATTGGCATAACCGCGATTGAAGGCGGCAAATGGGAAATCGCCGTGGGTGGCGCAGCGGGCGCTTCGGTGCGCAAAGCCGATTTGATGGCGACCGTGAGCACGCACGAAGACGCGCTGAAACTCACCGGGCGGTTTATGCAGTATTACCGTGAGAACGCAAAATATCTCGAACGTACCTACGATTTTGTTGAACGCCTCGGCATCGAGAAAATCCGCGCCGTGGTGGTTGACGATAGCGAAGGCATTGCTGCTCGACTCGATGCCGAGATTCAAGCTGCCGTGGACGCGTTTGTTGACCCTTGGCAAGAGGCAATTAAACCTCATCACCCATCGCAATTCGTTAACATACTGACCAAAGCGGAAACGGCTCAGTTGCGGCAATACCAACCAAGTTATGGCGACTAACAGCTTGTATTGGTGGGACAGGTTCGTAACCTGTTGTCCTCTAAGAATGCGCAGTTTCAGGACAGGTTACGAACATGTCCCACCAAAACAAAAGGTATGAACAAAGAGATCAATCTTGGTTCCATCGAAAAAATTCCGCTCGGCGAAGGACGCGAATATGAAGTGGCTGGACAACTGATTGCCGTTTTTCGCGAGCGCGTGAGCGGCAAACTAACGGCTACGCAAGCCTTGTGTCCGCACCGCCAAGGTCATTTGGCGGATGGTTTCACCGGCAACGGCGCGGTAGTTTGCCCCATGCATTCATTTAAATTTTCGCTCTTAAACGGAGCCGCGCTCAATAACGAATGTCAGGCCTTGCGCACCTTTCAGGTAAGACTAAACGAAGCGGGTGAATTGCTGATAGACTTGGCGTCATGAACGATCTCGCAAACAAAAACATCGCTTTACTTGAGGCACGCATGAGCAGCGAACTGGCCAATTTGATAACTCGTCACGGCGGGACGGCGCATAGCTTTCCGGCTTTGCGAGAAGCGCAAATTGATGCGAGCGCCGAAGTGGCATCTTTGCTTGACGCAATGGCTCGCAACGAAATCGGTTTCGTCATCTTTCAAACGGGCGTGGGCGTAGCGGCCTTGTGCAACGAAGCTGACAAATTAG
Organism: Ottelia alismoides; assembly: GCA_037367405.1. Taxonomy (NCBI): domain Eukaryota; kingdom Viridiplantae; phylum Streptophyta; class Magnoliopsida; order Alismatales; family Hydrocharitaceae; genus Ottelia; species Ottelia alismoides. The sequence goes on from JAZKJV010011739.1 coordinate 62,858, forward strand.
GACGGTTGCCCGAATTGCTGGCTGCGCTAGCCAAAGTCTTTAAGATTTGTCGCGGACCCAAACCGACTGCGGTGCTGGCGCGTAACGGCTTGAAACCCGACGCCAGCGCGCTCGAACCGTTCACGACCCAGGAGTTGATTGCCGCACTCACGCCGCTCACGTTGAAAGACCAGCGCGTCGCTGTGCTGCATTACGGCGAGCGAAACGTCGAACTTATGGATTGGCTGCAAAGCCAAGAAGCCAAACTGCATGAATTGATGATGTACGAATGGCAAATGCCTGCTGATATTCACCCCTTGCAGGAATTGGTGGCGCGCTTGCCGCTCGGTGATTTTGACGCAGTCGCTTTTACCAGTCAGATACAAGCCCGGCACTTGTTTCAAATTGCCGATTCAATGGGGCAAGCCGAAGCATTACGGCTGGCCTTGAATGAAAAAACGGTGACAGCTTCGATTGGGCCAACGTGCAGCGCAGCCTTGCGCGCGCTGGGCGTGACACCACATCTCGAACCTGAAAACCCGAAGATGGGACATTTGGTCGTCGCACTCGGCCAACATTTCGCGCAAGCGAACTAACCCAAAATCCCACTGAGATTGATGATGAACGGCGGCAAGGCGTGAGCCTGCCTAGCTTGAAGTGTGTCCGAACTAAGCAACTTGCCAAAAAAATATTTCGCGATCACGGTGACGTGGCGTCGAATTCGTTAACACGCAAAAGCGAAAGGAATTATTCTGATCATGAAACGGCGTTCATTTATCAAGGCAGCTTTGCAAACAGGCAGCGTGGCTTTCGGTGCGACAATGCTTAATGCTTGCGGAGCCAAAAGCTCCGCAACGACTACAGGAAACGCGATGAATAAAATCAAGATTGGCTTCATCCCTTTAACAGATTGCGCTTCAGTCGTGATGGCGCATGAATTGGGCTTGTATAAAAAACACGGCGTTGACGTCGAAGTTTCTAAAGAGGCTTCGTGGGCGAACATTCGCGACAAAGTGTTGTCGGGCGATTTGCAAGGAGCGCATTGCCTGTTTGGAATGCCTTTCTCGGTTTACACCGGTGTCGGCGGCCAAGCGGGCAGTGAAATGCACGTCGCGATGGTGATCAACAACAACGGGCAAGCCATCACGTTATCAAAAGACTTTTGCACGTCAGTTGGCTTTCGTGAAGTGGGCAAAGTGAAAGCCGCTGTCGAAGCCCTAAAAAAGAAAAAAGAAAATGTCACCTTCGCGATGACTTTCCCCGGCGGCACACACGATATTTGGTTGCGCTATTGGCTGGCGGCGGCGGGCGTAGATCAAAAGACCGTCAAGATCATCACGATTCCGCCACCACAAATGGTCGCGAATATGAAAGTCGGCAACATGGATGGGTATTGCGTCGGTGAGCCTTGGAACGGTGTCGCAGTGCAACAAGGAATTGGCACCACTCATCTCGCCACACAAGACATCTGGAAGCATCACCCCGAAAAAGCGCTCGTCTGCAACAAGACTTTTAGCGAAACTCGCCGCGACGAAATGAAAGCCGTGATGAAGGCCGTGATGGAAGCTTCAATCTGGTTGGACGATATGAAAAACCGCAAAGAAGCGGCTGGCGTCATCGGCAAACAAGCGTATGTCAATGCTCCGCCCGAAGTCATCGAAGCCCGCTTGCTGGGAGAATATGATTTAGGCTGCGACCGCAAACACACTTACACGGACGATACGATGCTGTTTCATCGCGGAGGCCAAACCAATTTCCCCCGCAAAGCGCACGCCATTTGGTTTATGGCTCAGTACAAACGATTCGGTTATTTAACCGCCTCGCCAGATTACAAGTCAGTCGCTGACAAATTGATTCTGCAAGATGTCTATCGGGATGTAGCCAAGTCAATGAATATCGCCGTCCCGGATGACGACATGAAACCTTTCACTTTGGACATCAACCAAGCGACTTTTGATCCAAACGCACCGGATGGTGCCTCGTCGGCGCAAGCCTAATCCAGTTTTATTAGTACATCGGCGCACTCAAATTTTGAGGCTGCGGCCCGGAAGCAATCGGTTTTCGGCTGCAGATTCAAATCTGACAGCGCTAGCTTTGCCTGCATTTAGCAAAGGAATACGTCATGAAAAACGAAGCTGTCATTAACCAAAATTGGCCGAAGAAACCCTCAACAAACTGAGGTTGGCGACGATGCTGCCGCGCTTAAAAGCCGCAGCCAACTCGCTGGCATACACGTTCGGAGGCTTTCTCATCTTGTTTTTGTTTTGGGGGTTCATCGCCAATCTTCCGGGCAAACCAATACCCGGGCCGATCACCACCATGAAAGTTTTATTCGATTTGTTGGCTCATCCGTTTTATGACAACGGACCCAACGACAAAGGCATCGGCATTCAATTATTCGGCTCATTGCAACGCGTATTCATTGGCTTTGGACTGGGTTCACTGTTTGCAATACCACTGGGTATCTTGATGGGAGCCAGTGACACGATGCAAAAACTTTTCAATCCAATCGTGCAAGTGCTGCGTCCTGTGTCTCCGCTGGCTTGGTTTCCGATTGGACTGGCGGTGTTCAAACACGCAGGCGAAGCCACGATCTTCGTTATCTTCATCACCTCGCTTTGGTCAACCGTGATCAATACGGCCTTTGGCGTAGCCTCAGTCCCGCAGGATCATAAAAACGTGGCAAGGGCTTTTGCTTTCAGCAAAACCCGTTATCTGCGGCGTGTATTGATTCCCTTTGCTTTGCCGCACATCTTGACTGGTTTGCGACTGAGTCTGGGTATTGCGTGGGTGGTTATCGTTGCCGGTGAAATGCTTTCCGGCGGACTCGGCATCGGATTTTTCGTTTGGGATAGCTGGAATGCTTTGAGTCTTGAGCGAGTGCTGTCAGCCATTATGCTCATCGGCTTCATCGGCCTGATGTTGGATCGTGGTTTTGATTGGCTGGCTAAACGAGTCGCTTATACGGCGTAAACAATCAAGCAAGGGAGGAGGAAGAAAATGTCCAGACCAGATTCGCCAGTAATGACGAGTGAATATTTGCAGATTCGTGATGTCACGATCAGCTTCGACACACCGGGCGGTAAATACACTGCGGTAAAGAACATCAATCTGACTATCAAACGCGGCGAAACGATCGCATTGATTGGTCATTCAGGTTGCGGAAAATCAACCATCCTCAATGCGATTGGAGGCATGCTGCAGCCCACGAGCGGAGAGATCGTGCTCGGCGGCGTAACCGTGGATGCCCCCGGCCCTGATCGCGGAATTGTCTTTCAGATTATTCGTTACTGCCTTGGCTAACTGTTTATCAAAATATTTTTGAAGCAGTAGACAGTGTACGCACTGACATCGGCAAACAAGAAAAAGCCTCACTCGTCGCCGAGTTTTTGCAGAAAGTAAACCTGTGGGAACACCGTGACAAAAAGCCGGCACAAATTTCGGGCGGAATGAAACAACGCGTCGCCATCGCGCGTGCTTTTGCGATTCATCCGCAAGTGCTCTTGCTGGACGAGCCGTTCGGCGCGCTGGATGCTCTAACCAAAGCTTCGCTGCACGAAGAGTTGGCCACTTTGCTGGCGCTCGACAACCAAACCGACACAGTTGTTATGGTTACGCACGACATCGAAGAAGCTATTTTTCTTTCAGACCGCATCGTAGTTATGACCAATGGGCCAGAGGCTACGATCGGCGAAATCATTGATGTACCGATTGAAAAACCGCGTGACAAACGCGAAATCGTCCATCGCAAAGAGTATGTGGAAGTGCATGATCGCTTGCTCTATTTGCTGATGGACGCGTTTGCAGTCCATCGCAAAACAGCCGCCTAACCACCAAATTAACCAAACAATCATCACGTCATCATCTGCACTTGGGCCAAGCTAGACCGAAGTCAGTTGACGTGTGCCTGAGGAACGCTAAAGCAGTGCATTCCTCAGCAGACCCAATCCACAGGAGGAGAAATCTTGTATGAAATATTCAGCAACATTACGCGCGATGGCTCTTGGCTTGATAACTTGTTTTGCAGGTTTGCTTTCGGTCTTTGCCCAAACCAAGGCTGAGACTGGCTCGCCGGTCATCGCGAACGTTAAACCGACCCCTTCACCATCCCCGTCATCGAAATCGCCGGCAGTGGCCGCGCCAATCAAAATTGGTTCGTTCACCTTGAGCGGTAGCGTCCGTTTCCGCTCTGAATCTTGGGATTGGTTTGATACTGATAAAGCCGACCCGACCTATACCTTTGGCGCAGTCCAGTTGCGTTTAGGAATTGGCCAAAACAAAGAATCATATGAATGGTTAGTCGAAGGCGAAGCGCCAGTATTGTTTGGTCTGCCGAACCAAGCGATTGCAGTTGCGCCACAAGGACAACTTGGACTTGGCGCAACTTATTTCGCAGGCAACGGCACCAAAAACGCGACGGCAGTTTTCAAGCAGGGATTTATTCGGTTTAAAGGAATGTTCGGCGACAAAGGCAGCAGCCTCAAAGTAGGACGGTTTGAATTCAATGACGGATTGGAAGTTTTGCCCGGCGATGCGACTTTGGCTACGGTGAAGCGTGACCATATTTCGCAAAGGCTAATCGGCACATTTGGCTTCACGCACATCGGCCGCAGCTTCGACGGTTTGCAATATAGCCGCAATTCCAAAGCCGGGAACTTCACTTTCTTTGGTGCTCGTCCAACCGAAGGCGTATTTCAGCTAAACGCCAATCGCGAACTCGACATTGACATTTGGTACAGCGCATTCACGAAACCTTTCAAATCAAAAACGAGTGAGTCAGAGTTTCGTGCTTTCGCAACTTATTATCACGATGGCAGGCAGGTCTTGAAGACCGACAGCCGCGCGGCTGCATTGCGCACGGCTGATCGCGAAAATATTCGCATCACTACGCTAGGAGGTCATTGGATTGGTGTTCATAAAACCGACAAGGTGAAATATGACGTTTTGGCATGGGGTGCGGCCCAGCTTGGCACTTGGGGATTGCTCAATCAACGCTCAGGAGCAATCGCGCTTGAAGGCGGCTTACAACCCACGCAAGCCCTCGCGAAACTCAAGCCTTGGGTGCGGGCTGGTTACTATCGTTCAACGGGTGACGGCAATGCGACAGATGACAAACACACTACGTTTTTCCAGATGTTGCCGACGCCACGCATTTTCGCCCGCACACCTTATTACAATGGGATGAACAATGAAGATGCGTTCGTTCAATTGCGTTTGAAGCCACACGCCAAAGTCGGTTTGCGAACCGACCTGCGTCACTTGCGACTGAGCAACAAAAACGATTTGTGGTATGTGGGCGGCGGCGCCTTCCAGAAAAACACCTTCGGCTTTGTCGGTCGAGCGGTTAGTGGCAATCAGTCACTTGGAACCTTTGTGGACGCCAGCGCAGATTTCACCTTATCAGCCCGCACGGCTGTCACGCTTTATTACGGCGGCATGCGCGGCGGAAATGTGCAGGCGGCAATTTATCCGCGCGGCGGAAAAAGCCCATTCGGGCAGTTTTTCTATTTTGAACTTTTGCAAAAGTTTTAGCCGTGCCTCGACTGACACGAGGTTAAGCCGTAAAGTGACGCCATTCCGTGCGACGCTTTACGGCTTCGTTATTGGCCGTGCGCGTCCTGACCAATCCATCAATAAGGTGAAGATCGAATATGAATTCCATTCAGGGCCCGGCAATATTTCTCGCTCAATTTATGCGTGACACCGCGCCGTTTAATTCGCTTGATGCCATTGCGCAGTGGGCCAGCGAACTAGGTTATCGCGGTTTGCAAATCCCTTCGTGGGACGAGCGTGTATTCAATCTCGAACTCGCTGCTGAATCAAAAACCTATTGCGAAGACATTCACGCCGCGCTTGCCAAACACAACCTCGTCGTAACCGAACTTAACGCCGCACTGGCCGGGCAAGTGCTGGCGCTGCATCCGGCTTATGAAGCGATGTTTGCGCCCTTTCATCCGGTTGGGCTGAGCGGACAAGCGCGCACTGATTGGGCGAGTGACCGCTTGCACAAAACGATTAAGGCTTCGGCCAATTTGGGTTTGAAAGCGATTCCAACTTTTTCAGGTGGGACTGGCCTGGCACTTGTTTTATCCGTGGCCGCAACGTCCGGCGGGCATCATCGAAGAAGCCTTTGCCGAACTCGCCAAACGCTGGCGTCCGTTGCTGGACGCGGCTGCTGCGCACGGCATTCGCTTCGCTTATGAATTGCATCCGGGCAATGACTTGTTTGACGGCAGCACGTTTGAACGCTTTCTTGATGTGACCGATCAGCATCCGGCGGCTTGCATCAATTACGACCCGAGTCATTTCGTGTTGCAGCAACTTGATTACCTTGCCTTCATCAAGCTTTACGGCAAACGTATCGCGGCCTTTCACGTCAAAGACGCTGAATTCAGGCCGACGGGTAAGCAAGGCGTGTATAGCGGATACACTGGCTGGGGCGAACGGGCCGGACGCTTTCGTTCGTTGGGCGACGGGCAAGTTGATTTCACCCAGATTTTCACATTGCTGACCGAAGCTGGCTATCGCGGCTGGGCCGTGCTCGAATGGGAATGCGCGGTGAAAAGCCCTGAACAAGGCGCGCGCGAAGGCGCTCCGTTTATCGCTAAACACCTGATCGAAGCTACTGACGTGGCCTTTGACGATTTCGCAGGCGCTGAGACTGATTCCGCCCGCAACCGCCAACTGCTCGGACTTGACTAGATTTGGTTGCTACAGAGTCACAGAGACACAGAGTTTTTTTGAATCTCCCACAGCTCGCTCGAAGATTGGTTGTCATCCAACTTCATTCCTCTGTGACTCCGTGACTCTGTGGCCAATATCTCTATGCGTTATTACCCGATTTTTCTCGATCTCAAAGAACGCCCAGTTTTGGTAGTAGGCGGTGGCCCCATTGCAGAAGGCAAAGCGGAACAGTTGCTGGCAGCGGGCGCGCGGCTCACAGTTGTTAGCCCAACACTGACAGAACGTCTGGCCGCGATGGAACGTGACAACGCCTTCAACTTTCATCAACGTGAATTCATCGAAAGCGATCTCGACGGCGTAGCCCTCGTCATCTCTGCCACCGACAACCAACCGGTCAACGAAGCCGTCGCCAAGCTGCCAAAGCCCGGAACTTGCTTTACAACATCGTAGACCAAGTGCCGCTTTGCAATTTCATCACCCCCGCCTTGGTCACCCGCGGAGATTTGCAAATCACGATTTCAACCGGTGGCGGCAGCCCTTCGGTCGCGCAGTTGGTCAAACGCCAAATCGGCGAATTGATCGGCGATGAATATGAAGAGTTGCTGGAGCTGGCTACGTGGTTGCGCAACGAGTTGAAGGCGCGGGGCGTGGGTTACAACGACCGCCGCGATTTGATGAACGGTTTTCTCTCGCTTGAGCTGGTTGCGCTGTTGCGCGAAGGCAATCGCGCCGCCGCCAATCGGCTGGCCAATCAAGTGCTTTCACGCGCGGAAGGCCGCACACAGTAAAGACGGCTTTTGACATTCGCCCACGCCCTTACTACGTGCGGGCTTCTGCATTTATAGATCTATGGATTATCAGAATTTCTTTTCTCAGGCGTTGGACGGCCTGAAACAAAATCACAATTATCGTCGCTTCTTTGATCTCGCGCGTCATACGGCGCGTTTCCCGCGCGCGATCATCGAAGATGAATGCGGGACGTCGTGAAGTTACGATCTGGTGCAGCAACGACTATCTCGCGATGGGACAGCATCCGGCCGTGATCGAAGCCATGCGCGAAGCCACTGCGCGGGATGGCGCAGGAGCTGGCGGTTCGCGCAACGTAGGCGGCACTTCGGAAAGGCACGCGCAACTTGAACGAGCAGTAGCCGAATTGCACGGACGCGAAGCGGGTTTGCTATTCGCTACTGGTTACATCGCCAATGAAACTGCGCTGCGCTTGCTGGGCGACCGCTTGCCTGATTGCGTGTTTTTCAGCGATGAACTCAACCACGCTTCATTGATTCATGGGATGCGCGCTTCAAAGCCGAACGACTTGTATTCAAACATAGCGATGTCGCCGACCTCGAAACCAAGCTCGCCAGTGTTAAGCCAGCCCGTCCCAAAATCATTGTTTTTGAATCAATTTATTCAATGGATGGCGACATTGCGCCGGTCGCTGAGATTTGTGCGTTGGCTGAGAAATACAACGCGCTCACCTTTCTCGACGAAGTTCATGCGGTCGGCATCTATGGTCAAACTGGTGCGGGCATTGCCGAACGTGACGGCGTCAAAACCAAACCGACGATCATAGCGGGTACGCTGGGGAAAGGTTACGGCGTTTCGGGCGGCTATCTGGCTGGCTCGCACGAGGTCATTGATTTCATTCGCAGCTTCGGCCCCGGCTTTATTTTCACGACAGCTTTGCCTCCGGCAGTGACCGCCGGAGCGCTCGCCAGCGTCGAACATCTCAAACAAAGCCAAGCCGAGCGCGTCAAACTTTTTGTCTTGGTTGAATCCTTGCGAAATTAGTTGTTGGCTCAGGGCTTTCCGCTGTTGCCGACAATCAGTCACATCGTTCCGGTGATGATCAATGACGCTGCGCTTTGCCGTCAGATTAGCCACGAATTGCTCACGCGTCATAACATATTGACGCCGCCGATCAATTTCCCAACTGTGCCGGTAGGAACCGAACGATTGCGGCTGACGCTTACACCGCGACATAACGAAAAAATGATCGAAGATTTTGTGATTGCTTTAAACGAAGTTTGGTTGCGGCTAGGATTGCCAAGAGTTTTGGGGATTTACAAACAAGCTGCATGAATCAAAGCGCCTGGTTAGAGCGCTTTTTCTTGTTCAATCAAATGATTGATCAATTTTTCATTATTGGGGATTGCCTCAATTGCAATGGGTTCAAAAAGTAAAAACTGCCTTTGTGACAAAATGCCTTCTCCGGTATCTGGCCAAGAGCGGCGGCCCAATCAAGTAAAGCTTCCTCTCCCTCTTCCCAAACCTGATTGCTCATTCGACAAGTAGCATCAACTGCATCCTTAGGATATCGAACAGCAATACATTCAAGCCAAAACATTTGCTCGTGAGCCGCGTATGGATGAACTGCATCGAAAATTGCACGAAACAATGCATCTTGTTGCGGTTGTTCAATATCTTTGATTTCACCGTATTGTCGAACCAAGATAGGAGGCAAATGAATAATCCATCCAAAACGCTCTTTCGTTTCTGGAATACTTACGATCATTGGTGACTTATCAACTAGACACTGATGATCAGGATTAACGAGAAAGCTTAAAAGTGCTGGATAAACTCCGAGGCACCATTGATATGCGGCATCGCGGGCAGCTTCAAAATCAGTAGCACCAAAGCCAGATTGCAAAACCCTGATTCCAGCCGTCGTTGCGCCTTTTGCACGCGCTTCAAAAGTTACAACCACTCGCCTATCTTGAAGACCTTCGCTAAATTCTGAATCACGTGCAAACAACTCAAGTCCCAAATTTGGAAGCGCCAGGAAAGTTCCATGGCTTTGAGAGTCATAGCCAGAATCATCCATTTCAGCTTTTATTGCCGATATACAAATTTCTTCAGCAGTCATTGCAATCAAAAGAATAGAAGCCGCGTGGCTCTTCCATTTCCATTCGCAACAAAACAAAAGGAAACTAGCCACGCGGCTCTCGTTATTTCAGACCTTTTTCTTACATCACCGAGAACTTATAAACCGTCGAACTCTTGAACGTTTCGCCGGGTTTGAGCGTCGTCGTGGGGAAGTTCGGATGATTCGGTGAATCAGGAAAATGCTGTGTCTCTAAACAGAAGCCGGTGCGTTTGGGATAAGTCTTGCCGCCTTTGCCTTTGAGCGTACCGTCGAGATGGTTAGCGGTATAAAACTGCACGCCGGGTTCGGTCGTAGAAATTTCCAACACGCGTCCACTCGCCGGATCAGTCACCTTGGCAGCCAAACCCAATTCGCCCGCCGGTTTGTTCAACACGAAGTTGTGGTCATAGCCTTTGCCAAAAGCGATTTGTTGGTCTTTGGTGTCGTCAATGCGCGCGCCAATGGCCATCGGCTTCGTGAAATCAAACGGAGTTCCAGCGACGGCTTTGAGATCGCCGGTGGGAATCATTGTGCTGTCAACCGGCGTAGTCTTGTCGGCGGCAATCATGATTTCGTGTTTGAGGATATCGCCTGAGCCTTCGCCAGACAGATTGAAATAAGTGTGGTTGGTCAAATTGATGACCGTGTCTTTGTCGGTGGTCGCCGCGTAATCAATCGTGATTGCGTCTTGATTGTTCAACCAATAAGTCATCGTCACAGTGAGGTTGCCGGGGTAACCTTCTTCGCCGTCTTTGCTGAGATAACTCATTTCGACTCCGGCGGCACCGGGTTTATTCACTTCTTTCGCCGTCCATAACTTGCGGTTGAAGCCTTCGACACCGCCGTGCAGCGCATTCGGCCCGTTGTTTTTGGCGAGTGTATAAGTTTTGTCGCCCAGCTTAAACGAACCTTTGGGCAATGCGATTGGCATAACGTCCGGCCACGCAGCCAAAGAAAGGATTCGGCCCTTGGTAACCCGCCAAATCATCAAAGCCCAAGGTGACATCGGCAAACTTGCCGGCTTTGTCTTTGGTTTTGATCGAAACGATATAGCCGCCATAGTTCGTGATTTTGGCTTCAGTCCCGTTGGCGTTTTTGAGGGTAAAAAGGTCTACGGTTTGGCCGTCTTTGGTTTTGCCAAACTCAGCTTTGGTAATGGTTGGATTCGGTAAACTCTCGTTCATAGCAGTATTGGTTGATTCGCTCCCAGCCGGAGCGGATGCTCCGTTCGTTTTGTTTTTTGCTAAATCTGCATCGGCTTGTTTGTTGACGGTGTCACAAGCCAACGTCAGAGCAGCTAGACTCAGTGCCAGCAACGCGCATTTGGTTGCATTCATAGTTTCGTCTCCTGAATTGAAAGTGTTGAACCGCAAAGATGAATCAGATGGTCAGGCACACAGTACCGCGTTGGAACAGAGGCGGCAAGTTTTGACAAGATTTTACTTCGGCTGTGGGGGTTGTTCCTTCAACCGTTCAATGGTCGCACGCAATGTCCGGTGAAAATGGCTGCGGGTCGGTTCGATTCCGTCGAGACTATTCACCGGATAGTGATGAAATTGCGCGTAGCTGTCTGCATAAAGTTCGAAGCGCTGCCTTGCCACCAGATTGTCCATCCCTACGCGTTGGCGATAACGCCGCAAAGCTCGCAAATCAATTTCAGCCGTAGCCGTCATCGTTTCGCCCCAACCCGTTTTTGACAACACTAACCCCTGATAATCAACGATCTTTGAACCGCCATCCGTCGAAGCCATCGGCACGGCAGTCCCCTCATAGCCTCCGGTGTTGGTCGAAATCACATAGGCGGAATTCTCAATCGCGCGTGCCACGGTGCAAACCTCTTTGACGGCTTTGGCAGTTTCGTTGGCTTGCGATGACGAATGCAAAAAGACCTCGGCTCCGCGCATCAAATGACACCGGGCAATTTCAGGATACAAAATTTCTTCTGAAGCAATGCACGCCAGCTTGCCCAACGGAGTGTCAACAACCGGGAAGACAGCGTCCCAGACCATACACTTCCAAATAACGATCCCAAACGTCGTGCGGGGTTGGCGTATACAAAGAATTCAATCTGCGGTAACGCAAAATCACGTCACCGGATGGAGCAATGATGAAGGACGTTTGAAAATATAAACCGGGAAAATGCGGATCAAGTTCATAGGCGTTGCCACTGAGATAAAGCTGGGTGGCTTGGGCGACTTTCCCGAGCGCTTCATATTCGGCTCCGTTCATCGCCCAGCAAGCCTTCTCAATCCATGCTTCCAAATTTTCAAGCATTGGAAACCCGGTCAGAAAATATTCGGGAAAGACCGCAAGTTTCAGGTCTTCGCCGATGAAGTTTTTGGTGGCGACGAGTTGCGAGTGAATGCGCGCAATGGATGCTTGCACGAGTGAGCGCGCTGCTGATCTGTCGTTAATTTGGCTGACAGCCTGACACTTAACTTGCATACAAACTGCTCTGTATGCGGTGTCAGTTCCAAGTTCTTGTGGCTGATTGGTCATGCTGCTGGTTAGTTACGACGCAAACCCGTAGTGCTTTTGGCCGGGGCTAAACATTCCAATAATTCGCCGTTTGGCCCGCGCAGTATCAAAGCATTCACGCGGCCATAACAAGGGCGATCAATCGTGGCAGGCCCGCGCACGATGCTGACGCCTGAACGACGACAAGCTGCCTGCAAGACATCCATATCCGGCGTCATTATGCTCATCATCCAGTAACCCAAATGCTGGCCATCTGCCTTGGGTGTGGCATCCCCCTGATCAAAGCCGGGGTGGAACATCGAGTTGGATGAATTCAAATTTGCCAGTCCATGATTCAGACGTTAACAAAGCCATTCTCATGCGAGTGTCTTGCGGTGCCCCAATGATGCCGGCAAACGGTTCTCCCTGATGATCGAGCGAGACAGCGACGCTCAAACCTAATGCATCCCGATAAAACGCGAGCGCTTTACTCAACGAGGGAACCAGCGCGCCTGTGGTGGCAATCGGTTCGGCAAAAAGCGGAGCATTCCTCTTGGTTCCACCGACTTCCAACAACGTCACCCGTTCGCCAGAGAGCAACTCGATCATGACTTCGCGAATGGATTGCCCGCCCGCCTCATATTGTTGCGGAGCTTTCAGCGCCCGCGCGCCAATTCGTTCGCAAGCCTTGATGGCTTGTTCAATATCGTTGGTGCGAAAGTTAAGCGTAAACCAGCCGTGATCCAATGAATGGCCGCGTTCACGCATCGGGCGCGCGGTTTGATCGGTGGCTTCGACCAAATCAATCATTCCAAAATTTTCACCGGGAAAAGCGAGGCGCGCGCAACGCACTTCGCGCGCGTTCACCCCCCATAGCCGCCGGGCTTTGTCGGCTAACAATGTGGTTTCGCTGAGAAGTTGAAAACCCAGGACACCTTCATAGAAATGACGAGCTTGGTCAACGTTGCTGACACGAATAACAGCGCTTTTGAGAGCACTAATAAGGGGCTTTTGCGAGTTCATTATTCTGTTCTTGCCTCGACGGCGGTTAAACATCCGGGGCAACACGCCGTCACATACTTATATTGCCTGATAAAACTTTGCCTTCAACCAGCCGCACAAACTCACCAGATGCTCCTTTGTTCAATGAACTTCGGGAACACACATCGCTAAAATGCTGGTGTTAAAGATAGCTTTGTCAGTCAGTTTTTTGATTTTGTTAAGGGAGAACGACAGCAGCATAACCTTCTGACAAAGCGCGACGCAACGCTTAGCGAAGTTATGCACAAGACAACGTCATTTTTCTTCTGTCTTGGCGGGGTTTGTCTGAGCGAACCATTGCAAATGGCTGCGCAAATTAACGACTTCGCCGACAACGATAAGCGCTGGTGGTTTGACGGTGTGACTGCTGATCAAGGCGACAATGTTGCCGAGGTTGCCGACATAAACTTCTTGTTCGGCAGTTGTCCCCCAGCGTATCACCGCGACCGGCGTTGTCACGTCGCGCCCTTGCGCGAAAAGCTCGTCAACCAGTTGCGGCAATCTGGCCACCCCCATATAAAACACCAGTGTGTCAGCATTGGTAGCGACGCGCTTCCAATGAGATTCGGCCTCGTCGTGATCGCTGCCTTCGTGCGCAGTGATGAACGCCACCGAACTGCTCACCCCGCGAAACGTCACAGGGATGCCCGCGTATGCCGGGGCTGCAATGCCGGCGGTCACGCCGGGCACGATTTCAAAAGGCACGCTGGCATCCACGAGCGCCAAGGCTTCTTCGCCTCCGCGACCGAAAATGAATGGGTCGCCGCCTTTGAGCCGCACAACTTTGGCGTATTGACGGGCTTTCTCAACCAACAGCTCATTGATTGCTTCCTGCGTGATGCATTTTTGCCCGCCACGTTTACCGACAAAATGTTTCTCGGCTGACGGGTTGATTTGCTGCACGATTTCTTCGCTCACGAGGTAATCATACAAAACGCAATCCGCTGTCTTGATCAAGTCAAATGCCTTGACGGTCAATAATCCGGGGTCGCCTGGACCTGCGCCAACCAAGTAAACTGTGCCTGTATTCATGTACTGTTTTCCTTTTTAATTATTGCCACGACATTAAACCACATCGCGACGGATCAAATGATCAAGGAAGCGTCTTATGCTGATATCGAATTCTTTTTATGCTGGCTGCCCATTCAACTGCCCCAGGTCGCCTCCGTTGAAAAAGCCACCATCAACGCGGCGCAAACCCAAGTGTGGCAAGGCTCCCGCTTGTTACTCGATGCGCGTAAAGATGGATGCCTTTCTATCAAAGCGCTTTCATATTCCCCCGACACGAAGTTTTTCGTCGCGGTTGGTTGCGGATTTGAATGCAACGACAATCCGGCCTGGCTTTTCAAAGCCGATGGCAGCAGCAAGTTTCAGTTCGCCGTCAACGGAGATTTCGTTTTGCGCGATGGCATTGAATGGTCAGCCGACGGGCAAACGCTTTATTACTTCCGCACGGGTTCAACCGCCGTGCGCACACCCAAGCCAACTGTTGGACCGCGCCAAGGTTGGATGGCGTTGAACCTGCAAACCCTGAAAAAAGTGTGGCGGTGCAACGTTCGATTGTTCCCACAGCCACTTATCGAATTTTCAATCTGCGCGACGGCAACCACTTGTTGATGCACAGCTCGCCTGCTCCACAATCTTCCATTGTGACGACAATGCCTCCGCGCGCAAATGGCATCCAGTTAACGGGCCAGCAACAACTCGTGAACGGGCAAAACTGGGGTGGAGGCCATCTATCAAAACTTGCAAGGACAAAAACATCGCGGCTGGCTATTGCAGCAAGTACTTTTACGCGATTCTTGATCTTTCTGATTTAGTTAATGCTGTCTTATTGCGACTGGGTGAGGCGTGTGTGCATAATGCGTCGCCAGCTTCACTTGAAGCTCTTGCAGGCAATCCCCCTGATCAATCAATTCAACTTGAGGAGAAATCACAATGAACTTGACCGGATTATTAAGTGAAGCTCTGGGCGGCGGCACTGTCAGCCAAATTAGCCAAGCCATCGGCGCTGACGAAAACCAAACATCCAGCGCCATTCAGGCAGCCTTGCCAATGTTGCTGGGCGGCTTGGAACGCAACGCCCAATCTGAAGATGGCGCTTCTTCGATTTTGAACGCCCTGAACAAAGATCACGACGGCTCGATTCTCGACAATCTTGGTTCGTTGATCAGTAATGCCAGCGGCGGCCCCGGCGCAGGCATTTTGGGCCACATTCTAGGCGACCGCCAGCCCCAAGTTGAACAAGGCATCAGCGCTGCCTCAGGTTTGGACATGGGCAAAGTGGCTCCGTTATTGATGATGTTGGCACCGGTTGTCATGGGCGCTTTAGGCAGAACGAACCACAAGCCGGCGGCCTTGATGTGAGTTCGTTGGCAGGCTTGCTCGGCGGAGCTTCACAACAAACGAGCGCTGGTAATCCATTAATGGGCATGCTCAGCGGCTTGCTCGATCGCGATAAAGACGGATCAGCGGTTGATGATGTTCTCGGAATGGTTATGGGCGCAATGCGCAAATAAGCCGGATTCTGTATTTGGTAAAGCGGATGGCTGGTTGAAGCAGGCCATCCGCTTTTTGCATTTTGTAGCGCAAAGATTCAGTGAGCGTTCAGGAACAAATATCCAACCTCAAGCCTGCCGGACTTTTACAACTCAAGACTTCACTAACTCCGCCCATCGTTTCAACCGATTCAAAATACTGAAATTCGATTTGCCGAGACGTCAAACGTTCCCTGAGTTCAGGCAAAGCCGAAGTGACCAGCGTCGCGTGCAATAACCCCAACGCAGGCGGACAAGCTTTTGGATAGAGATTCTTGCCAAGCGTTCCATCATATTGAATCAATTGCACCCGCCCCAGTGTGTTGGCTTGTTCGCCAAGAACTTGCAATGTTCAAAATGGTTCCTGCTGGCAAACCAACCAGTGTTTCGATGGCGGCTCCACTCAAACGATGGCGAGCATAAAGCGGCAGGCCAAGGACTTCATGAAAGAATGCCGTTTCAGCCTCAAGGTCTGGTACGACGGAAACAAAATTGGTGAAGCCCGCATACCCCGAAGCATTGAAGGGAAAAGGTAATCCAACCAATTCGAGCATGCCCACGTTGAGCGCATCAGGGCCGAGCCATTGCATTTCGTTGATGGTCAAGCCATTGGCGGGGTAGCTGACAAAGGGTGAACGAAATTCAAACCCTGACTGCACCAACTCATCATAACGCGCGGGCAAATCACGCAGGGCAAGGTTGATGCTTTTGGGGCACAAATCAATGACGGCTGAGTCAGCTCGAACGGGCGCACTTGGGTAAGCAAATTCAACCAACCATAACTTCCCTGTCTCCCCTTTCGACGAACACAACAGCGCCTGTGACTTGATGGCACGTTCGGGCAATCGCCAGAGATTTTCTAATGACGAATGGGCGCCTTCGCATTGGGCGAGCAGCGAAAAACCCAACACGTCAACCCATTGATGCAACGCATCAGTCATTGAACCGACGCCAATGACGGCGGCAGCAATCGCATTTTGTTGGATCAACGTTTCGTTCATTGACGAGTTGCTAGTTCAACGTTTGCAAACCGAAGGCTTCGAGATATTTCACGCCCGCCCCGGTATTAAAAATCACGACTTTGTCATCGGCTTGCACTTCGCCACGGGCAATCAGGCGGCGCAACACTGGCAGGCAAGCCGAGCCTTCCGGCGCGCAAAAGACGCCTTCGAGCGCGCCAATCTCTTTGGCGGCTTCGATCATTTCTTCGTCGGTGACGGCTTCGGCTCCGCCCCCGCTCTTGCGCAAAATATCGAGCATTATGAAATCACCAATCGCACGGGGCACGCGCAAACCCGAAGCCACTGTATGCGCATTCTCAAATTCCGGTGCTTCGTTCCATCCTTCGTGAAAGGCACGCACGATAGGCGCGCAACCCGTGGCTTGCACCGTATACATCCGTGGTCGCTTGCTGCCGATCCAACCCATGGCTTCCATCTCGTCAAAAGCCTTCCACATGCCAATCAGCCCTGTGCCGCCACCCGTGGGATAGAGAATCACATCAGGCAATTCCCAATCGAATTGTTCGGCGAGTTCATACCCCATCGTCTTTTTGCCTTCGATGCGATAAGGCTCTTTGAGCGTGGAAACATCGAACCAACCTTCGGCTTCTTTGCGGCGAGCCACTTCGGCACCGCAATCGGTAATCAGACCATCAATGAGCGTAACCTGAGCACCCAAAATTGCGCATTCAAAACGATTCGCCGCCGGTGTGTCGCGGGGCATAAAGACATAAGCTTCCAGGCCTGCGCGTGAAGCATAAGCAGCCATGGCTCCGGCCGCGTTGCCTGCCGAAGGAATGGCTACTTTTTTGACGCCTAATTCTTTGGCCATCGAAATTGCCATCACCAAGCCACGTGCCTTGAAAGCCCCCGTGGGATTGACAGATTCGTCCTTGATATAAAGTTGTGACAAGCCAAGGCGCTGTCCCAAAGTCGGCGTAGGCAGCAAAGGCGTCCCGCCCTCGCCCAAGGTGACAATGTTGGCGGGATTCACCACGGGCAACACTTCTCGATAGCGCCAGAGGTTTGCCGGACGCTGTTTCAACCGCTCTTTGGTCAAATGCAACGAAGCCCGTTCAAGGTCATATTTCACCAGCAAAGGTTTGCCGGCTTCAGACAAGTTATAGAGTTGATTGGGCGGATATTGCTTGCCGGTTAATGAGCATTCGAGATGAGTGACGAACATGTTTGAAAGAATCCTTTGAAAAAAATTGGCCTCAGCGCAAGTTGTAAAGTTGAGTATATTCACGCCGATGACGAAGGCAATATCAGACCTCGCCACCAGTGTCATCAAAAGTCAAAAAGCCCAACGGCGATAAGCGCGTTGGGCTTGGCAAAAACTATCTTGGCCTGTGGTTAGGATTGCTTGGTGAAATACAACTTCACTTCATCAGCGCCCATCGGCGATTCAACCATCCGGCGCACGACCAGCGTCCCGTCTTTCTCAAATTCCCAAATATCACGCGATTTCATCGTCCGTTCTTGATCACGCATTTTCATTTTACGGACGAATGTCATTTCAAGTTGTTTGCCGTCTTTTTTCCACAATGCTTTCAAGACCGCCGAGCCACCAGGCACTGTTGCCCCATCAGGAGCCGTGCGATCTGGTTGTTGAAAGGAATGCTCCTGTCCATCCAGTTCGAAGTCAATTTTCGCCGGAGCGCCTCGTAAAGCCATCGAAATCAAACCCCTTTGGGCATGCCAAAACCTCCCGCCACCGGGCCCTCCACCCATATCACCACCGCCACCCATTCCACCGCCACCACCCATTCCGCCTCCGCCGCCCATTCCACCGCCACCGCCCATTCCAACACCGCCACCCATTCCGCCTCCGCCACCCATTCTGCCTCCGCCGCCCATTCCGCCTCCGCCACCCATACCACCTCCACGATTAGGCATTCCGCCACGACCAAGATCGCCTTGAGCTTTCGTTTCGATTGAAATCAGTTTTGCATCTTGTGTGACGGACAACGTGTAGCTCACCAATGACTCCGGGACATCTTTGGTTTTTGTTTTGTTGAGCATCCAAGTACCTGAAAAATTTGACGGTGTGTTTTGCGCGCACACGATCAGGCTGGCGCATAGCCAGATACAAGCTAAGAGGATGAAGGTTCGTTGTTTCATCGCTTAATTCCTCGATTGGTAGATTGGTTGGTGTGCATACCAGCCACGGGTTTCATTAATGCCAGGAGAAAGGGTCTTTGAGGTAACGTGGAGGGGACCAGAAACTTGCGGTTTACATCCGATCAATGCCTCGCGTTACCTTGCAACCAAGTTTTGAACGTATTGAATCTTTGAGACTTCTGTTGTGTTAGGCGTTCAGGCGAGCCGGTTGGTTTCTAAACCAAGACATAAATTGGCATTTGCACAAAGCACTTCGAAGCTAGCCTTTCAGGTGACTTGGCAAGTCAGCGAATCGTTTTGGCTTGGCGCAAACGTTCAGCTTCAGTTTGTGCTGCCGTGGCCTCGGCAGTTTGACCGAGTTTGCGCAAAGATTGCGCCATAGCCTCATAAATTTCAGCTTGATACGGTGCAATACGAATGGCGTTTTTATAGGCAATGACCGCAGCTTCGGCTTCACCGCGTTGTTGCCACGCGTTGCCAAGAGTGAAATAAGCTTCAGCATAATTGTCTTTGCGCAACAGTGCTTTGTTAATTGCTTCGACGGCATCGTCAGTTTTCCCAAGTTGCAAAAGAATCTGACCGCGCAGCAAAAATCCTTCGGCATATTCGGGATCGAGTTTCAGCGCGGCATCAGCCATAGCCAAAGCATTCTGCAAATCATTTTTGCGCTTGTAAGCCCGCGCCAAATGATAAGTAGCTTCAAGACTTTCGGAATCATGGGCCAGCAACTCTTTGTAACTGGCTATGGCGCCGTCTGTATCACCTTTTTGAAAAAGTGTCAGTCCGATATTCAAACGCGCAGTGTCGTTGTTGCTGTTGATTTTGAGCACCTGCTGAAATTCGGCCAGAGCCTCGTCAAAACGGCTGGCCTGCAAGAGGGCCAAGCCAAGGTTGTTGCGGGCTTCGAGCATATTGCCTTTGAGTTGAAGTGCTTCTTTCAACGTGCTGATGGCCTCGTTGAGTTCACCTGTCTCGCGCAAAGCCAATCCCAAACTGGTCAGCGCCTCAGGCCAACCCGGCTTGAGATTAACGGCTGAACGCAAAGCCGTAACCGCCAACGGCCATTCACGCAACAACGAACGCCCAGTCCCGATATAAAAGTAGGCTTCGGCCAAATCTGGTTTCAGTCTGACGGCGGCTTCAAACTCTTGAATTGAATTTTTCAGATCACCGGCTTGAGCCAGCGAATAACCTAAATTGCTGCGGATTTCAGCACTGTCGGGTTTGATGCGAGCGGCTAGTCGCAATTCATCAATTGCGCCCTCAAGGTTTTGGGTGCGCGCCAGGATCGAAGCCAATGACGCGTGCAATTCGGCATTTTGCGGAGCGAGTTCTGAAGCGTGGCGCAAGGCCGCTATTGCATTTTGGAAATCGGCTTTCAGTTCGTAGGCAGTCCCAAGATTAGCGTAGGCTTCGACGTTATCTGGCTTGAGTCTGATGGCCTCTTTAAATGAATCAACCGCGCCGTTGTGATCGCCAGCTTGCGACAAAGCAAGGCCTAAATTGTTATGCGCAACCGGATCGGCCGGGTCAGCTTTCACTGCTGCGCGCAACTTGGTAATAGCCGGGTCAGAGGTCTTCACCGATGGCACAACACCTTTGGCGGGTGGTGCTTTGGGCTTCGGTGCCGTTCTGCCTGTTTTCTTGCTTTGCGCGGCGGTGGAACCGGCCAACATCAGCGCGAAACCTACGGCGCAAACACTGATTCGATTGAACATCTTTGCGTTTCCTTTGTGTTCGAATTGAGCGAGATTTGAAAGCCAGCATAGGCAAGACTGGCAAACCGGGTCAACTCAACGCTGGGAACCAAAGGTGGAATAGGCCTTTGCCAGTTCACGAGAAGAAAACTTTAACGGGCAGCTCGAACAGCTAGCCCAAGCAAGACAGGCAAGAGAACTTATCGCTGCTTGACTGGCGTCAACCGCACTTTGATTTGCACTTTATCGGCAGGATTAGCATTTGCCACGGCCAGCCGTTCACCGCGTTGTTGACGGTCGCCTTTGTCTACAGAACCCGGCGGGCCGGGCGCGGTCAGGAAGTTCGGTTCGCGGCGGGTGACGACTTTTTCAGGAGCCAGCACTTCTACGCGTAGCGCCGCCGTGCCGTTCTGCAACAGGAATTGCCGCTCGTTGACTGTTTCGACCTTTTCATCGGCGTGAATCAAAGAAGTGAAGGTGCGCGGCTGGGAGGCCTGCAATTCATCGGTGATTTCAAACTGACCATTCGCGAATGTGAGCGTTCGCATAAATGAGGTAAGTCCCAAACTCACGGCGTAAGTGCCCGTCACATCGCACCGAATGCGCGCAGCCTTGTTTGATAGCTTCGTCTCAAGCAAACGCAACTGATCGAGTCTTTCGTAAGGGTAATCAGCGAAAGCATCGTGGCCTTTGCCTTCTGCCGCTTGTCCTTTGCCGTCAATCAAGACGCTGTTGTGATGTTCGGTCATCGGCACGCCCGCATAGCCCGCATCGCCCGTCAACACTTTGCCATTCGCGTAAATGATGAAGCTGCCCGCGTCTGGGTGCGCGTGTCCGGCGGATGAATGCCAATCAGGAAATTGTTTGAGCAACGCAGTGGTGTGGTGGCCTTCGGGCGGGCCGCATTTGAAAGCAAATGCCGTCGCGTTGGGCGTCCAGTCATTGCGCCAAAACACGACTTCGTGGTCGCGAAAGTAATGCGACCGGGGCTGGCGTTCAATCGGCGTGGCTTTGAGCGCGGCGTCTTGCCAGAGCAGCGTCCAATACTCTTCAGCGTTCCAGTGGTTAAGTCGTTTCATCCAGTCGGCTACGCCTTGCGCCTCACTGTTTTTGAAACGCGCGGCCAGCCGATAAAGCAAGTTGTAATTCGTGTGAAAGCGCCCGTTCGGATTGGCCCGTTTGTATTCTTCGCCGATGCCCGCGCGTGTGATGGGGCCTTCATAAACGTCGCCGAAATCAAAGACATACTTGCCATCCGGCAACATTGAATGCGCAACGTAAGTGTGCATCTGCTTGAAGCCCGGCTGATCGTAAAGGTCTTCGCCCGTCGCGTGCACCTGCGCATCCAGAAAGTGAATGATCCACGGCGTCGAGAAAATCCAGTACTCAAAGCCTTCGTAGTAATAACCGTCAGGCGAATAGGTCGCCAGCACGCGGTCATAGATCGCGCGCGCAAGCGCTGCCCATTGCGGCGCTTCACTCACTTCGTCATAGAGCGCGTAAGCCGCAACCGCCAAGCCCGCCATCGGAATGAAGACGTGATTCTGGCTATATGAAAAGCTACGACCGGGTTTGAGTTGGTAGTGTTCAAACAATAGCCGCGCGTGTTTGGCAAGCTTGTCGCGGTAAAGAGTGCGTTCGGCTGCGCTCAAATCGTGATAGAGCAGATCGTACCCCCAGCCCAAACCGTAAAGCAGGTGCCCGGCGGCTAAATCCACATTCGGTTTGTTGTAGGTGTAACCCCATACCTCGTAACTCGCTGCCGCTTCCATGAACTTTTTGGCGGCAGCCAGATACTTTTTATCGCCTTCGATTTTGTAAGCGAGCGCGGCTTCGGCAATGGCAATGCCGACTTCGTTTTGCGCGCGACGGGCTTGCGCCGGGGCTGGCGCGGGTTCCGTGCGCAGGGCACGCAAGTTGGTTAAGACCGCTTGCCAAGTGACCGCATGCGTCGTGCGCGCGCGTTGCTGCAATTGTTTGAGTTCAGCCTCAGTCGCATACACACGCGGATGCACGCCGCGTAACTCGGCTTTGAGCGCAGAGTTTTTTGTGCGCATCAATTCGGTGAGCGGATGCGGCCCTTTGGCTTTTCCGCTGTCTTTCGGGCCGAGCGATTCGCGCGCGTCTTGCGCGGCAACCAAACCGACTAGCATTGCGAGTAACAACCACTGAAAGCGATAGAGTTTCATTGAACAAGCCCCAAAAAGAATGCGGTGCGGGCTGCCAACCCAGCATGCATTATTCGCTGGCTGGCAGCTTCCGCACCGCAAAAAACACCGGCTAGAAAGTCAGCCGCAAACCGAATTGCACCCGCCGCATCGCCTGAGCCGTAGTAATGACACCAAACGTATCGGAGGTCGCGCCAGACGGTACCGAAGCGCCTGGTTGCCCGAGACTCACCATATTGAAGGCATTGGTCGCCTCTGCCCGGAAGCGCAACTTGACCCGTTCGGTCAGACGGAAATCACGCGAGAGCGCAAGGTCAACAACGCGAAAGCCGGGGCCGTCGAGAAAATTACGAGGCGAATTCCCCTCCGTCGCCACGCCGGTCACGACGCGGTTCTGAACAAATGCCGCCGTGTTAAACCAACGTGCCGCCGTTGGATTGTCAATGCGCGGATCACCGATCAGTTGGGCACGGTCGTTGGTGACGCCGTCTAGGTTGGCGTCCACATTGCCATTTGTGATGGTGAACGGCAGCCCGCTGCGCAACTTGATGATTGGCGCAATGCTCCAACCGTTCAGCACATTGCTCAGAATGACGTTTTTGCCTTCGTAATAATCAGGTTGGTAGTTGAAATTCATGCTGAAGACATGACGCTGGTCGGTGTCGGCGCGTCCTTTGTCCAGAAAGAGTTTGCTGTAATTCTGCGCCAAGCCCTGCGTCGTGTTGTTGTGAAGCTGCACGCTGCTCAGCGTTTTGCTGAACGTGTAAAACGCATTGAAACTTACGCGCTTGTTCATACGCATCTGACTGGTCACTTGCAGCGCGTGATAGGAAGCGTTCTGGTCGGAATCAATTTCAATGACCTGACCAAAGGCCGGATTAGGCCGACGTGAAAGAATGTTTGCGCCTGCGCTGGTTGCGGTTGGCGTCAAGACTGGGTAGTTGATGTCGCGTCCGAAAGGCAGCTTGCCGCTCAGCGTGCCGACATAAGCTGCGCTGACGGTCAGGTCTTTGGTGAGCGCACGTTGCAAAGAAAGGTTCATCTGATAAGTGCGCGGCCATTCGAAATCTGATGCCACCACGGTCGCGCCGCCGCCGTTGACGAAAGTTCCGCGATAAGGGAAAGGATTGCCGCCGACAAATGCGTTGTAAGGATTGCTGAGCGTGGCACCCAGCGGCACGCCTTGCGTATTCGTGCGTTGGTTGATGTTTGTGAATGTCAGCCGCGTAGCAAACGGCTGCGTGTTGGTCATCGTGTTCCATTCGTTGCCCGAAATGCTGCCGTAAAAAATGCCAAATCCGCCGCGCAACGATGTCTTGCCATCGCCCCACGGATCCCACGCAAAACCGAGTCGGGGTGAAATGTTTTTGTAATTCATCGGAATGCCGCCGCGCTCAACTCCCTCGTCACCGAAAAACAACAAACCCACCGGCGCAATCGGATTCACAGTTGATTTGCGGCCGGGCACGTAATTCGTAAAGCGGTTTTTCGGATCAGTCGGTGGCGTCTGTACGTCCCAACGCAAACCAAGATTGAGCGTCAGGCGCGCATGCACGCGCCAATCGTCCTGCAAGAAAAGCGCTGTGTACCAAGTGTTGGTCAAGCCTGTGACCGGTACGTCTTGCGTAACCGCGCTGGGAATGCCCAGCAGGAAATCGGCCAGGGCGTTGCGCGTTGCACCGTTGTTGAATGTGAATACGCCGTAGTTATTCAGCAGCGTGTCTTGAATATCTTTGTTGAGCGAAAGCTCGCCGCCCAACTTGATCGAATGATTATTCTTTTGCCAACTGAACACATCGCGGATGGAATAGAAGTTCGTACCAGCCACCGGCCCGCCGATAGCGTTTGAGAGCGTGAAGAAACCCGCGACAGTGATTTGCGGCAATGATGGCGCGCCTTGGCCGGTAAATGACGAACCAAGATCAGTCAGTGAAGTTGACGGTTGATTCAGACGTCCGCCGAAATTGCGCGTATAAGTGATCCAAGCCTGATTGATCTTGGTGGGATTGATGATCCAGACGTCGCTGAGATTGACGTTGTGTTGCCGCCATTTGAATTCCTGATAGGCCCACGGCAAGTTGCCGCCGCCCGCGCGTACGCGATTGCTGCCCGCTGTGGTGAAGTAATTAAACGTCAGGCGATGCGCTTCGTTGAG
The DNA here is from genome assembly GCA_037367405.1 of Ottelia alismoides. Taxonomy (NCBI): domain Eukaryota; kingdom Viridiplantae; phylum Streptophyta; class Magnoliopsida; order Alismatales; family Hydrocharitaceae; genus Ottelia; species Ottelia alismoides. Next base: position 87,567 of record JAZKJV010011739.1, read on the forward strand.
TTGGTGATCAACCTTGCCCAAGTATTCATTCGTGTTGAACGGACTGGGAATATTGCCCTGCCAACGACTGTTCGGCAGGTTCGCCAGCGGGATGTAATCTTTGATGATGCGCGCCGCGACGGGATCAATCCGGCTCGGGCAAATGACGCCGGTTACGCCATTGCATACAAACACCGCACCCGTCGCCGGATCATTGGGCCTTGTCCCCGAAGCGCTAAAGTTGCCAATGCGCTCTAGTTCGGTCGGGACGGTCGCGTTGTTGAGAAAGGTGCTAGTGGTCTGGCGCAAGCCCGAATAAGAACCGAAGAAGAATGTTTTATTGCGGTTGATCGGGCCACCCAGCGTGCCGCCAAACTGGTGACGACGAAACGGCGAACGAGCGAGGCGCGAGCCGTAATCATTGGCGTTGAACACAGTGTTGCGCGCGAACTCAAATAACGAACCGCGAAATTTGTTCGTGCCCGACTTGGTCAGCACGTTGATGATGCCGCTGGCAAAGCGTCCATACTCGGCGTTGTAACTGTTGGTCTGAACGCGAAATTCCTGAATCGCATCCGGGTTCGGCAAGGCATTGCCCGTATTGCGCAGGTTCGTCATATTGCTGCCGCCGTCCAGGTAATAGTTCACCGAACCCGTGCCGCCATCGGTGCCGCCGTTGATCAGCGTGCGCTGTTCGGGAAAACCCAGAATGAGCGAATTGGTACCCGTCGAAGCCGAGGCGACGCCGTTGTTGTTTGATTGCACGCCCGGCGTCAAATCAAGCAACGCGAACACGTTGCGTTCGACCAAAGGCAGATTGTCAATTTCAGTAGACTGAATAGTTCGCCCGATTTCAGCCGAAGTCGTATTAATCGCGGGCGGAGCTTCAGAAATAGTCACTGCTTCGGTTACATCGCCAATCGTCATTGCAATGTCTACGCGAACGGAATCATTGACCTGCAACACGATGCCGTTGCGCGTGGTTTTTTGAGGCCAGCGGCTGTGACTTCGACTTCGTAATTGCCGACTGGCAAAAATTCCAACCGGTAAGTGCCGTCCTCACCTGAACTGACCGTTCGCGTGAGTCCGGTGTCAACGTTGCGCGCCATGACCTTTGCATTGGGTAAACTCGCGCTGTTTGAGTCGGTAATTGTGCCGACAATCATGGCGGTGGTTTGCGCGCTGGCTGCCATTGGAAGAACAAGCAACAGTGCAAGTAAAGCCAAAGAGCAATTCCGTAATCTAAAGTTTCTGGTGCTTAGCATTTCTGTGACCTCATCAAAGTGAATTGTGAATCAGGCTTGGGGTTCTGAGTTTTATCCGCCTGAGTTATTCCATCAGCATACCGCCGTTGATTTCGATAGTTTCGCCGCATAGAAAACTCGCCGCGTTAGATGCCAGATAGGCGATCGTTTGCGCGACTTCGACCGGTTGGCCGACACGTCCGAGCGGAATCATATTGGCATAATTTTTCATCGCTTCGGGCGTTGAGAACTGTTCGTGAAATGGTGTCGCAATCACGCCGGGCGACACAGCATTCACACGAATGCCGTGCGGGGCAAGCTCTTTTGCCAATCCCTTGGTGAAAGTAATCATCGCGCCTTTGGCCGTCGAATAATGAATCGAACCAAGCGCGCCGCCATTGCGTCCGGCAATCGAAGTAACGTTGATGATCGTCCCCGTCTTGCGTTCGATCATTGAAGCGGCAACAGCTTGGGCGCACAGGAAAGCGCTCTTCAGATTCAGATTCATCACCTCATCCCAACGCGCTTCGGTGAGTTCGAGCAATCGCAACCTTTCAATCAATGAACCGGCATTGTTGACCAAAATATCTACGGGGCCGAATTCTTTGACAGTGCGTTCGACCAACGCGTTGACATCGGCTGCTTTCGTCGCGTCGGCCTGCACGATGATCGCCCGTCCGCCAGCAGCAATGATTTCCTTTTGTGCGGCTGCCGCGCCAGCTTCATTGCGGTGATAATTCAGCACAACGGCTGCGCCTTGTGAAGCCAGTGCCACAGCTGTCGCGCGTCCGATGCCCGAACCCGCACCCGTCACGAGCGCGACCTTCCCTGTCAGATCAATCAAATTTTGCATCTTGTCCTTTGGTTATTTTTTGTTTGAAGCCGTAGCGGGCACAGGTTGAATCGTCCCTGCCAACAACAGCAATACCAACGTGCCCAGCGGCGCGAGCAAGCCCGCCGCCGTCAATACCGGCGTGTAAGAAAAATGATCTACGACCCAACCTGTGCCGAGCGTAAAAAACATGCTGCCGATGCCTGCGCCAACGCCGCCAAGCCCCGCGACCGACGCCACCGAACTGTCAGGAAAGAAATCGCTCGGCAGCGTTTGCACGTTGTTAATCCAAAACTGAAAGCCAAAGAGCACCACGCCAATCAAAGCCAGTGCCAACATCGGATTCGACGTGCGCGCTGCCAGGATTCCGGCGGGCATCAAAGCCGCGCCGAAAATAATCGTCGCGCGCCGCGCTGCATTCACCGGCCAACCGCGTTTCATCAGCCAACCCGAGGCGTACCCGCCGGCCAGACTTCCCGCATCCGCCGCAACATATGGAACCCATGCAAACAGGCCGATCTTTTTGAGATCAAAGCCGTGTACCTTAAACAAAAAAAGCGGCAACCATGTGATGTAAAGCCACCAAACCGGATCAACCAACATTCGCCCCAATACCAATGCCCAAACTTGCCGATGTCGCAGCAGTTCGCGCCAACTCTGAGCCGTTGCTTTGACTTCGTTTGGCCGTTGCCCTGATCCAATCAATTCACGTTCGGAGTCACTCAACCAACGGTGCTTGTCAGGCGTTTGATAAACCGCCAGCCACAGCACCAGCCATAAAAACCCTAACGTACCCGTGATGAGAAACGTCGCTTTCCAGCCGAATGACAACTGCAACCAGACAATCAACGGCGGCGCGATGATCGAGCCGATAGCCGCACCGCTATTGAAAATCGCCATCCCAAACGCGCGTTCACGGACGGGAAACCATTCAGCCACGGTTTTGGCTGCGCCGGGCCAGTTGCCCGCTTCGCCAAGGCCGAGCAGAAAACGAAAGATGCTCAAACTGCCCAGGCCCCGCGCCAACGCATGCAACATCGCGGCGAGCGACCAAACCGTAATCGAAAGCGCGAAGCCGCGCCGCGTGCCGATGCGGTCATACATTCGCCCTGACAACCCCTGACTGATGGTGTAAGCCAACAAAAACCACGTGCCCAAACTGGCGTATTGCAAGTTGGTCAATTGCAAATCGGCTGTGATGATTGGCGCTAACACCGAGACAGTCAGCCGGTCTATGTAATTGATGAGCGTCGCCAGAAAGACCAAGCTGATGATCCACCATCGCAAGTGACGCACTTTAAATTTTGACTGGTCAGGGTTCGCAACTTCTTCAATGGTTGCAGGCATTGTTGATTTCCCTTGCTGCTCTCTGTGATAACGTTATCAGATAAGACACAAAAATAATCCGGCTTATAGCCAATCGGCTGCCCTTAATTTATGGCGACTTTTGGGTTGATTCGCGAATGACCAAATGACATTCAAGCATGACTTCGCGGCGTTCACGCAACCTGTCTCCATTGATGCGCTCAAGCAACAGCGTCGCAGCACGGCGGCCTTGTTCTGATGTTGGTTGGTCAACCGTGGTCAAAGGGGGCGCAGTGTAAGCTGCCAACGGCACATTGTCGGAAACCCACGATGGCAATGTCATCTGGCACCTTTAACCCGGCATCGCGAATCGCGCACATCGCGCCAATGGCCGTAAAATCATTGCGCGCAAAAACTGCGGTCGGTCGCCCCTTCAACGCCAACAAGCGTTTCATGGCTGCATAACCGTCGTCTTGAGTCGAATAACCTGGCCCTGATTGCCCCGCCGGGCCTACGATCAACTTCGCATCCACTTTCAAATGATGATCTCGTAACGCATCCAAATAACCCTGATAGCGACGCAACCCCGATCCATTAATCGGCAGCACGCCGATGAAGCCGATACGCCGATGGCCTAAATCAATCAGATGCTCGACAGCTTGATAAGCTCCGCGCCAGTGGTCGGCGGTTACGTGATCTATATGTGGGTGATTAAGAGTGCGCCCAACGACCACCAGCGGCAATCGGTTCTCAGTTAGCTTGAGCAAATAATCATTGCCTTTTTTGGTTTCACGCGTAGCCACAATGATTCCGTCTGCTCGCATATCCAACAAAGCACGCAACTCGGCTTGTTCGCGCTGAGTGCTGCGTTCCGAAGTGCCAATGAAAGAGGAATACCCGTGATTCGACAATACCTCTTGCACTCCGCGCACTAGCTCCGCTGAAAAAGGATTGGCAATATCAGGCAACAAAATGCCAATAACTTGCGTGCGTTGCCTTTTCAGGTTGCGAGCCAAAACATTCGGTCGGTAGTTAAGGTCCTCAACTGCCTTTAAAACTTTGGCTTTCATTTCAGCACTAACATACCCGCTCTCATTGATCACCCGCGAAACGGTCATCGGAGACACACCAATACGTTTGGCAATATCCACGATTGTCAGATGCCCTTTGCCTTCTGCCGGCTTAATTTTGCTCGAATGCTTTGACATAAGATATGGTAACGTTATCACACGAGCTTTTACACGTGTGCAAACAAAACTGTCAACACGTTCTCCACCAACCAATCAATTTTATCCCGTAAAAATTGCTCAGAAACTAAATCGCAAACTTAGCTCAACCTGACGCGCGCCAGCAGCGCTATTGGGTTTCCCGAAAAATGGCGAGCTAAGCACTCCACTGTATTGGCCGAAATTGACGTGATTGAAAAGGTTCGTGACAGACGCTGAGAGTGTCAGTTGATAACGCGAGTTCGGTTCATTGCCTTGCTTGCTATTGGCTTTGGTCTTCCCGCCAATTTTTGTTTTGCCTGCTTTGTTAGAAGACTGAGGTGACTTGCCGGTACCTTGCGGCAAGATTTTACCGAGCGAAAAAGTTTTTGTGAGACGCAAGTTCATGTTTATCGAACCCGGTCCTTCTGCGCGTACGCCAGACGGAAAATTGGTTTTGAGGAACGAGCGCAAAGAGACAGCTTCGCCAGGCGTACGGCAATTGAGCAAACACCTTTCGGGCAAGGCGTCATAGAGGCTCGCGGCTAAATCGCTGTTGCGTTTCAGTCCGAGTGGACGATCATTGATGACAGTGTCGCCGTTTTCATCTGTCCCCAAAGTGATATTGAACGGCGCTCCTGAAACCAAAGTCATAAACGGCACTATGCTCACATTCCACGGCAATGAAACGCGTCCGCCAATCGTCCAGTTGTGGCGACGGTCGGAGAGCGAACGCGCCCACTCGTTGCGCAAGTCATAGCTGTTGGCGGGCAAACTCGTCGCGCCGTCACCGTCACTGCGCAACCATCCGAGCGCGTAGGTATTAAAGAAACTGAAGCTGCGTCCAAAGCGGCGATCAAGGCGGATTTGCAAATTGTGCGCTTGAGAATTGGCCGTCGTTTCAATTTGATAAAGCGCTCCGGTATTCCCCAGCGGAAACAAACCGTTCAGCGGCGCGTTGATGTTGCGCATTCTGAACTGATGTAAGCCGCGACTGAATACATACGTAGTGGCAGTGACGAGCTTGAAGGGCAGCGCCTGTTCAAACGAACTCGAAAGCGTGAAGGCATAAGGGGCATTCAGCTCCGCTCCGAGTTGGCGACGCACTGTGTTGCGCGTTTGCACGTTCAGAGCACCGGCAAACGGGTCTGGATAAGGCGCGTTGGCAATCACAATGCTTTGCTGGTTCACTCCGTTATAGCGCAATGTCGTTTCATAAATACTGTTGGCCAAGCGGGAATAGAATAAGCCGCCACCGATTCGTACGGTGGATTTCTGTTTCTTAAACGGGGCCCATGCAATGCCGATGCGCGGCGCAAAATTCATCCGGTCTGAAAGCTGCGTTTGAAATTCGTGTCGCATCCCCAACGAAAGAGTGAAATTCCCTCGCACCCGCCAGTCGTCGTTGAGGAACCATGCCGAGCGCCATAATCCATAACCAATTTTCGGATTACCGCGATTCTGGGTGTATTGCTGGGCATTGGCTTGCCCGGCTAAGGCGAGGCGATATTGCTCCAAATTGGCAAACGTAAACGTGCCGTTGAAATTCGTATAACTCTCATCGCTGATGCTGTCGTGTTCCTGTTGCCAGCCCAGACGCATCGTGTGGCCCTTGCGCGTCAACGTGAAATATTGCTGAAACTCAAGCGCGGTCGCTTTGGTTGTGCTCGGACAACACGTTGAGCCTCCACCAAGAAAAGCATCGAGCACATTTATTGCTGAACCTTCGGTATTTGCTCGGGTGCGACTCTCATCGCGATCCCAAGCCAGTCGTGTCTCTGACAATAACGAGGCACTGATGATGTAGGTCTCGGCCAAACGCAAGGTATGCGAAGTAGAAGCCGCATTCGATCCGCGATCAGGCAAGGTGTAATTACCGCCTCCCAAAGAGAACCCGCCGCGACTTGATACGCTCACGGCGTTGCTGCCGCCGAAGCGCGCGGCAAATTCGCGATTGCGCGCATCGCGAGCATCAAATTCGTAATTGCCATTGAGAGTATGTCGTTTGCTCAACAAATAATCGGCACGAGCGCTCAGCCCCCATTGCGAACTCGGTGCGGGAACGTTCGCTACAAAAGTTCCGTCCAGCGTGCGAGCGACAATGAGCCCAGCGCCCTCAGTGCGGCGATCTTCGGCGTTGAGAAAAAACGAAAGTCGTTGCTTGACTAGCGGGCCACTGAGATTACCTTGCCAACGGTTTTGCGAGGCGACCGGTCTTTCAAGCGCGAATGCGTTGCGCGCATCCAACGCAGTGTTGCGGGCAGTCAACGAAATGCTCCCACGCCATTGGTCATTGCCGGGTTTAGTGATGATTTCGGTGCGCGCAAAGCCGGACTGAGAATATTCCGCCGAATATGGGTTTTGGTTGACGCGCACTTGTTGAATCGCGGCTTTGGGCGGCAAGCGTCCGCCGCGAAACCCGTTGATAATAATTTGCGAACCGCCGTTCGGAGCCGCCATCGGTCCGGCCAGCGTCTCAAGCATCTCACGCATTTCCTCTTCGTCTTCAGGCAACAGTTCTTGCAACGCCTCGCCCTCCAGCACAATTCCGCTCAAGTTTTGATCGGGTTCGACAGAAGTGCCTTGGATGGTAGCAGTGATTTGTTGCTCTTCGGTTAAAGCCAAGAGTTGCAAGCTAATGTTGAGGCTTTGGTCAGGCAAGGCGGCAAGTTTTGTTCGTAGGGCAAAAAGCCTACGGCCTCGATCAAAATGCGAAATTCGGTATTAGGTAAATTTTGAAATACGAACTCTCCGTTTTTGTTCGTGGTCTGCTCACGTTTCTCCCCTTTGCCAAACAAAACGGTTACGCGTGCATCGGCAATCACGCCCTGTTGCGGATCTGTAACCAGCCCGCGCAAGGCGTTGGATTGCGCGACACACAACGTGTCAGCTAAGCCAAAGATGAAGATGAATAACCACAACTTGATTTGCATACATTCTGAGAGTGGGTCAGTTTTTGCTCAAGGCTTTAGACTGTGCGTGACCGCGAGTCGGTTACATCATTTCGAATTGATGACGCGTGGTTTTAATGGACTGAATTTGCCACCGGCGAGCAAGCGGTAGCGTTCTCCGCGCCAGACGATTTCGCGACTCATCCAGCCGCCTATCCAACTGACAAAGCTTAGCGCATCTTGCAACGGCAGCATCCAGCAACGCTTGATCACCTGCCGATCATCAAGCAATCTGTAGCCCAATTTGACAGCCAAGGCGAGTCTCACGACCAACACACAAGCCAAACACATTGCGCTCAAGGTGCTTGGAAAACACAGAGCTAACAACAAAGCCCAACTTGAACCATAAGTAAAACCCTGCCCTAGATAGCCTGAAGGACGCGAAAAACGCGTGCTGCGGTTCCAGCGCAAGCGATGCATAAACGTTGGGTAAAACCCCGTAGTCGAAACGAAATGCTGAACCACGTAGCTCGAAAGCACGACGCGCCAGCCAGCCGCATCGGCCCAATGCCCTAACACGAAATCATCGGCGAGATAATCTTTCATTGCTTCAAATCCGCCGATGTCACACAGGCATTGCCGTCGAATTGCCATCGAAGGCCCGAGCGCGAACTTCATCCCTTCAAGTTTTTCAGCCACGACAACGCCTGCCATAAATTCAGTGGACATGCCTAACGCTTCCAGTTTCGCCCAGAAATCATTGCCTGCTTCGCCGCGATACAGGTTGGTCATGGCTCCAACTTTTTCATTGGCAAAAACTGCGGCGAGGTGTCGCAAATAGTCTGTTGAAACCAACGTGTCACTATCAGTGATCGCAAGAATGTCGAACCGAGCTACCTTCGTCATCAATTCCATGCTGTAGACTTTGGCATTCGCCCAAGGCGGTTCTGCGGTGAAGATCAATTGTGTTTTTACCGCAGGGAATTGCGCGCGTAGCGATTCGACTATCGCAACCGCCGGGTCGGCTGAAGTGCGCACAGCAAAGATGATTTCGTAGGATTCATAATCCTGCTCAAAAAAGCTTTGCAAGCATTGCCGCAACTCGGGCTCGGCTCCGTGCAATGGCTTAAGCAGTGTGATGCCGGGTGATTGGAGTGGATTGGCGATTTTGTCGGTTGTGCGCAGTCCCAATTTAACCGTGCAGAAAATAGCCAACAGGTAATAAACCAAACCGCCTGCACTCGTCGCGAGCAAAAACAGTAACCAGCCATTTGCCATCACCTCACGCATCGCCACTATGGTCATCATTGAATTCATCGCACAATACACCACTAATGATTGGCAAGTTCAGCTACTGTTTGGGTGCCGGGCAGCGGTTGATTGGTCAACAACAGTTTGCCGCCTGACGAACGCAAAACATGCAATTGATTCGCGCCCACGAGGGCATTGATACGAGGCAATTCGCCTGCCGCCACAGTCAAGTAATGTCGTTCGGATAGAAACCAGCGTCCGGCAAAGTCTTGATCAGTGATGAATACGTCGGGTGCAGTGGGTGCATACGAACCGTATTCGAGATTCATCTTGCGCCCGTTGAGCAACAACGCAGTGCGATTGGCATAAAAGAACACCGAAGAAAAAGAATAGTACTGATCATCTACAATCAGTTGACCTGACGGAGCCGCACGCAAGGCTTCGGCTAAAACGCGCGAACCAAAATATGGGTTGAGTGTCACCATCGCCAACCGTGCGGCATTCACGAAAACTAGCATCATCAAAGCGAATCCGATCAACGCATATTGCCCTTTGCGCCAAATTGCCAACAGACCACCAATCGCGAATCCGATAGCGGCCAACACCAACGGCGCGCGCAGCCAAGCCATCGTTTGCAAAGTGATGTCTTGAGCCTTGCCCAATGACAAAGTTGAAACTTGATAGTTCATCGCGGCGGCAATGTCTCCGCTCGCGTTCTCGTTTCTCACCAGCCAGAGAATTACGCAACAGGCAATGGCTGATGCACCCGCCAGTGCGCCAGTGATATAAGTCGGCAACGCCAAACGGTTTCGATGCGTGTGAATGGCATCTCCTAGCAAGAGCGCCAACGCCGGATAGCACGGCATCGAATAATATTCCTGCGTTGTCGAGAACGTAAAAAACAACAGTGTCCAACCAATCCAGCAAAGGCAAAATAACCTAACTCGGCCAGCGCTCTCCTTTCGATCAAACGACGCACGCGCAATGAGCGGGAAATAACAACTCCACGGAAACAACCACAACAAATGATAAAGCCAGAATGCCAAACGCGGCACAGTGTTGTAATCGCGCGGATAGCGTAGATTCAAATAGCGAAACAGGTGTTCATTGAAAAAGAAGAACCAGAAAAAACCGTGGTACTGGCCCGGTTCACTGCGCATGGTGAAATCGAAATAAGGCGGATTGCGCAGAATGGCCACCGTCACCCACGGTAAGCAAACGACCAATAAAACGAATGCTATCAGCCAGAGGTGCGCGCGTCTCCACAATGACCAGTCAAACAATCGTCGAGCAATCACCAAGTAAACCAGCGCAGTGCCAACGGGGAAGACCCACGCCACCAGTCCTTTCAGCATAAAGCCTGCGCCCAAGCTCAAACCCAACAATGCAGCCCACCAACGAGTTTGCGTTGTGTCATCATCCAAAATGCGCAGCATCGCCCACATTGCCAAGGTCGTGGTCAAAGTCAGTGTCACATCAGGCAAGAGGATGCGCGTGAATAGAAAAAGACCAACACAAGTCAGCAAGATGATGCCGCTTAACAACCCGGTTTCGGCGGATTGATCACGTGAGAATGCCCACCGACCAATGCACGCTAACAACCAGCCAAGAGCCACCGCTGAAAGCGCCATCGGAATGCGCGCTGCCCAATCGTGAACGCCGAAAACAAGATAGGCGCAAGCGACCATCCAAAATCGCAACGCAGGTTTTTCAAAATAAGCCACTCCATTGAGACGCGGCGTGACCCAATCGCCCGACGTCACCATGTTACGGGCGATTTGCGAAGTCACACTGTCTACGTCGTCCATCAATGCTGGCGGACTTGCGATGGTCACGGACGCAAAGACGAGTGAACAAATCACTAACAGCCAACCTAATTTCACTTTCGCGAATTCCATATTGCTCATGCAATCAAACTCATCCGCCGTCTGGCAATGCCAACAGAATATTTCTCCCCTTACGCAACGAAAGGCAGCCCAAGTTGCGTTGAGCTGCCTTTCAGAAGGGAATCAGTGGTTGTTATGGTTTCTTTTTGTATTTCTTTACGTGCTCTTCAAAAGCACTGCTGCGCCAATCATCACGACGAATGCGCCCTTTGAAACGGTTGAGCTTTTCATTCACAAAATCAATATCTGCTTCTTTCCATTTGGCGACTTGCTTGAAGAAATAAATGCCGTGTTTGTGCAACAACTTTTCAAGCACCGGACCAACGCCGTGGATCAATTTCAGATCGTCGTATTGGCCTTTGCCCGGACGATGCTTGCGCCAATATTCCATCTGTTCGCGGGCCGATAAGCGTTTCGCATTGGGAGCTTGCACTACTATTGGCTTAGCCTTCTTTACCGAATTGGCCGCCTTTTCTTTCAGCACAATTGGCTTGATAACTTTTACTCGAGGCGGCGTTATTGCAGCTTTGGATATTGGCGATTTCAAAGCTGGAGTTGGTTTGTCTGCTGGCTTTGTCTGAACGCTTTTGCGTTGTGCTGGTTTGGGTGATTTCGTTACTTTCTTCGGCGCTGATGCAACGACTGGAACTTGAACCTCAACTCGCTTTTCCACAATCGTAGGCTTGGTCTTCTCAAGTTTTTGGATGCGTGCTCTGAGTCGTTTGAGTTCGGTGTCTTTGCTTTGCGCAGTTTGGGTAAGTTGAACATTGAGGACACCCAATTGATCGCGCGAATGTATTGCTTCGCGTGCTTTGGTTTCGGCTGAACCAAGTTGCTGACGCAGGCGGCTTATTTCTGCGGCGAGATCACTGGCCTTTTCATCCAGCCTGCCAAGTTCAAGAAGACTTGCATTCAGTGTGGCAATTTCTGTCTCTTTTTCTTTGAGCTCTTTTTTGTGAGCGAGCGCGACCGATTTTTGCAACGCTTCCAGTTCGCCAACCCGCGCGCTTGAAACACCCAACGAAGCAACACGTCTGGTGAGATTCGCGATTTCATTGTCCTTAGACAACAGCATTGCGCGGTGTGATTTCTCGGCTTGCCGAATTTGATCTTCTTGCTTCCCGAGCGCAGCCGCCATCACACCAAGTTCAGCGATACGCTTGGTGAGATTGGTAATTTCATGATCTTTCGACCGCACCACTTCATTGTAACGGTGTTCCCATTCGGTAGCCTTTTTCCGGTTCGCCTGCAAAGCAAGTTCAGTGGCAGGCAAGTCAGCTGTAAGCGCTTCGAGTTCCCCAATCCTCCAACGAAACTTGCCAAGTTGTTCTTCTTTTTGCTCAAGCGCGACGCGGTGACGCGCCTTTAGATCAGCCAATTGCACATCGCGTTGCGCAACCTCATCGGCCAAGGTTTCGAGCTCAGAAATTCGCCATTTGTATTTCCCTATTTCTTCATCACGATGCGCGACGAATGCTTCAAGTTCGCCAATACGCCACTGTTGTTTTTCCAGTTCCTCGCCTCGCTGATTGAAGGTTATTTCAAGCTGGTTGAAATGAAACTGGCGCTTGCCCAATTCTTCGTCGCGGTTTCCCAAGGCATTTTCGAGTTCTTTGATGCGGAACTCTAGTTGCCCCAAGTTTTCGTCACGAATACCTAAAGCTGCCTCCAGTTCTTTGATGCGAAACTGTTCCCTGCCCAATGCTTCATCGCGGATGCCAAGCTCTGCCTCAAGCTCTTTTACACGCGAATGATGCATTCCAGCCGTTGCTTGATATTCAGCCAACGTCTTTTCTAATTGACTGACGCGCAGTTTCTCGGTCTCAAGTTGAAGATGCAGCGGTTTGAGTTGGCCCGCCAATTCCTCGACTTGCGTTTGCGAACTTGCCCGCAACTGCTCGGACTCGGCAAGCGCAGCCTGAAGTTTGGTTTCAACTTCGACCAACTTGGCTTGGGCCTCGCCCTCTTGGTTTTCAAACTGCTGCAATAATGCGTTTAGTTCGGCAATTTTTCCCTGCGAATCTGCCAGCAAAGCGGCTTGATTGGTCTGCAATTCACCTATCGTCTGTGCAGCTGATTGAAGTTCGCTGTTTTTTAATTCCAGCTTGGAGGCCAATTCGCCCAACGAAGCGGAATGAGTCAAACGCAACGTAGCTATTTCTTCAGCATGCAATTTAGCTTGGCGGGCAGCGTCATTGGCCTGCGCATTCAATTTGCCATCAAGTTCTTTAATGCGTGATTCCAAGGCCTCGCCGTCTTTGAGCCGCAATTGCAATAAGCTGATCGCCGCATCTTTGTCACGCAAGGCTCCGAGATGCAGGGCCTGCATCTCGCTTTGTTCGGCGGAAAAACGTGCGTCGAGTTTTTCGAGGTCTTGTATGCGCAAGCGCAACCGGGCGACTTCGGCATCTTTTTCACCCAATTGAAGCTTGTGCGAAATTTCGAGGTCACGCACTTTTGATGAGTGTTCAAGACGCATGGCTTCTGCCGCAGCAATTGCCGCCGTTGCCCCGGCAGCTAGTGCTTCCAATTCGCCTATACGCAATTTGAACTTTTGGCCTTCACTTTCTTTGTCACCCACCGCAGCCTTACGGGCTGACTCGGCAGTCTTGAGTTTGTTCTCGAATTCAAGCAATTGGTCATCAAGCTGTCTGAGCTTTTGATCGCGTGCGGTTATGTCTGCTTGATGGACAGCCAGATCATTTAGCGCTTTGGATTTGAAAGTCGTTAATTCACCGACTTGTTGGTTCAACGTTTGCAATTCGTCTGTTTTAGAAGTGAGCAGACTTTTATATTCATTCTCTAAAGCTGCCAGCTCTTTGGCCTTGGCTTGTGCAAGCTCGGTGATTCTGGATTCAAGGCTTTTCAGTTTGATTTCGCGGTCTTTGAGTTGCAGCTCAGCCGAAGCCAGCGTGTTCACTCGTGCAGTCAAGCGGGCGAGTTCTTCGTCTTTGGCTTTTAACGAGACACGCATAGAGACTGCCTCTTCGGCGAGTTTGCTATCATGAGTCGTATTCTTCACTGCTTCTATCTCGGCTTTGGCTTTATCAGCAGCTTCAGCAAATTTCTTTTTGGATGATTCGATGACCGATTTCAGGCTGGCAATTTCGTCATTTTTGGCTTGCAGTGCTGCAGCGTGCTCTTCAACCAGCGAGGCGCTAGCGTCTTTTATTCCAGCGACTGCGGCACCTGCAGCTAAGGCATTCGCCAATTTTTCATTGAGTTCGCTGAGCGTTGAATCTTTTTCCAACATTGAAACACGGCTCGTTTCAAGTTCGGCCTTGAGTTTTCCTACGGCTTCGTTACGCGTCTGCAATTCAGTACGGACAGAGTCAAGGTCGCGCTCATACGCGAAAATTTTGCTTTCGAGCGCGCGGGGGTCAGGCCCTTTGCCGCGCCACCAATCCCACAAAGCTGACAAGATGAGATAACTACCCAGCAAAACAAGAAATGGACAATGCAAACCGGCAATAAAGTCACTCATGATTATTTCCCTTCACCTATTATTTTGATGTCGAACCACTCAAGGCGCCGATCACTTTAAATTCAATGCGACGGTTGCGAGCTTTGCCTTCAGGCGTGATATTCGCGGCGATTGGCAAATTTGGGCCTAGCCCGGCAGCGGAAAGCCGTGCTTGATTGATCCCCTTGGCCACAAGCGCTTGCATGACTGCCTCAGCGCGTTTTTTGCTCAAAATCAGATTGGCCGCCAGTGATCCGTCTGAATCTGTGTGTCCTGAAATTGCAACGTTTACCTCAGGATATTTTTTCAAAACTTCGGCGACAGCCGCGAGCGTGGCTTCGTTCTGTTCACGATTTTTTGAAGTTACTTCGGCTTTAGCGATTTCGAATTCAATGCCTTTCACTGCCGCTTGGTTAAATTCACTCTGCGCTTTCAATTGAGTTTCAGTCAGGGTGTTGCCCAAAATCGAAGTCAAATTATTGATAGTAACTTCATTGGGAAGCTGGGCTGTAATTTCTTGCAGAATTTTGCTGCGTGTCGGTTCGTCGGGAAAGACACCACGCACGGTCAATTGCTTGTCAACTAATGAAACGCCTGCAGTCTCAGGCAGGTTAGCGTTCAACTTTTTCATCTTGCCCGGAATTTCAAGTTGCGCATTGGCCCATGCGCTCCAACCTGCCGGATCAGCAATCGAAGCTCCGGCCTCTGCGCCGCTGACGCGCAATCGTTGGTCAACGAATCCGTCTTTGCCATAAAGCTCACTAGCGCGTGCAAGCAAACGCGCGCGCAACTCCGCATTCGGCAGTAAACCGTCCAACACGACTTTGCCGCCTTGCCATTGGGCGGCAAATTCAGGAGCGCGAACCGGCAAAGCAGGACTGGCGTTTGCGCCGATCGCATGAGCTCCGCCAGCTTGATGGCCGGCACCGACACAGCAATGAAAATATGCCATCACAAAACAGGCTAGGCCCAAACCGATCTTCAACCAATTATTCATTTGTACGTGCTCCTCAAAGACGCAGGTGATGAAAGCTTGCCCCTATGGCTTTTGGTTCCATCTTGAGTTGGTTCGATACCAGCTTGCAGCGACAACACGGCTGTATTTCGCCAACACAAAATTGTGGTGAATCAAATGCGATAGGGGGGATAAACTTCGAGCTTCAGGGATTGGGTAAAGAGGTAAATGAGCTAAAAAGCTTGGCCAAAACAGACACAGAAATCCGCCTGCAACTAACTGTTGCCAGTAGTGTCTTGGCCTTACTCTCCAGCAAATTTTGATTGCTTGCTCCCGCTTGAAGTGGGCGAATTATAGTTGCTGAGTGGATTTTGGCAAATGATCATTCCCCCCGGATTGGCTGAGTTATCTTACGGAGAAATAAGCAACAGAGCGGGCCGGGATAGCTATGCTAACAAGGTGTTTGTTTATCAACAATCACCCAATTCCCTTTCGAATCACGCTGGTAAACATTCTTGCAAGTCAAATCACAATTGTGCCGGTCAACCTCGGGTTTCCCGCAACAATACTCAACCACCAAAACATCAGGTATGTCATCTCCGGTGGTGTCGAGGGCGACTAATATATTTTGAAGTTGAACACGACGCGGCAGCTTGGCAGGCTGCAATAAACCGCGATTCAACGCGCGGGCTTGTTTCACCGCCGGATAGAGAACGCAAATTTCAAACGGTGCATTTTCACTGAATCGTTTCTCGCTGCTAAATGGGGTCGGAAATTTCAACCAAGCTGTTTCGGAAATTGGTTGAAGCTCTGCATCATAAATTTTGGGCAACGATTCGCTGCAGGGATTATCGGTCACTGTGACAGCTGACACGCTCGTTTGCAGTGTCGGCAATTCAACGCCTAGCGGAACCAGCGTTACTGCATCGTTGGCTTTGATAGCTTGCGTAAATGTGATGGTGCCAAACCGGACATCTGCGCTTTCCAAACCATTGGGGCGCTCAACCTGCAAAATCTGTGCACTTTTTAGTCGTGACAAAGTTTGCGCCAACGGCGATGAGAGTTCCACCGGAACGTTGAAAACAGTGATAGGCTCACTCTTGCCACTTTGACAAGCCACGTTCGCCAAGAGCGGAAAAATCAGGAACAAAATGTAAGCGCATTTCCTCATCATTTTCTCGGTATTCATTTGGGCGGCATACGCAAAGCGCCGTCTAGGCGAATCACTTCCCCGTTCAGCATGCTGTTTTCAATGATATGTTTGACCAGTGCTCCATATTCCGACGGATCGCCTAGCCGCGCAGGAAAAGGGACTTGTTGTCCAAGCCCTTGTTTGACTTCGGCAGGCAGGCCAGCCAACAAAGGCGTATCAAACAAGCCGGGCGCAATCGTCACCACGCGCACAGCATTACGCGCCAAATCACGCGCAGCCGGTAAAGTCATTCCGACGATGCCGCCCTTTGAAGCTGCATAAGCCACCTGCCCCATCTGTCCATCATAGGCCGCAATTGAAGCCGTATTCACAATCACACCGCGTTCCCCGCCCGCGTCAGGTTCGTTGGTGGAGAGTTGAGCGGCAGCAAGGCGCAATACGTTGAAACTGCCAATGAGATTAACTTCGATCACTTTGCGAAATGACGCCAGAGAATGCGGCCCGTCTTTCCCAACTGTTTTTTCTGCTACGCCGATCCCCGCGCAATTGACGGCTCCGTGCAAGGCACCAAATTTAGAAATGGCTAAACCGATGGCATTCTGCACATCAGATTCATCAGTCACGTTCGTTTGGATGAAAGTCGAATGCTCGCCCAACTCAGCAGCAAGGGCTTGTCCTTTTTCTGTGTTGAGATCGGCGATGACCACATTCGCTCCAGCCGTGACGAGGGTTCGCACAGAAGCTGCTCCCAACCCTGAAGCTCCACCAGTGACTAGAAAGGTTTTGTTTTGCAATTGCATATGTCGTCCTTGGAAAAGAATTTTATGACTAAACCTGATCAACCATCGCGTGACGATGCGGATCGCCATCGGCCAAATTTAAATCAGCGGGCCAGTGGGTTTCTATACCTCTTGCTATTAGCACCCGTTCAAAATCTTCAAAGTTACGTTGCTCATTGCGAACCGCGCGGGGCGAGATTTTCTTTTGAAGGCAATGTGCAGCCAATGCGCCAGCAACATCACCGATGTTCCACTCAACCGGATGCAGACGATAGCAACCGTTGGTGATATGCGTAGTGCCAATATTCTTGCAGCCGGCCAACAAGTTGTTCATGCGTTGCGGAATCAGCGCGCCGAGCGGAATCTGAAACGGCAGTGAGGCGACATCAACATAATTGTCTCCCCCCGTCGAGGGATGTAGATCAATGCGGTAATAACCAATGCCCACCGAGTCAGCATAACTTTCAGCCAGAGTTTTGCCCGGGCGGCATGCTTCAGCAACGTGTTGTTCGAGAATGGTGAATTCAGCTTTGATGCGACGCGACTCACGAATATAAGGCATCTTGGCCAGACCATCCCTTGAACCAGTAACATCGCCGCGCAACTTTAAGCCTGGCCAGCCGATTCCACCGTCAGGGCGGGGGGCTTCGGTTTGCAACCAATAGACAAGTGACAAACTCTGTTGGCGAGCGGCGGCCAAATGATTAGCGCGTTCGATCTCTCCGCAATCAAGAATCTCACCAAGCAAATAATCAGTTTGCGGCCAATTCACCAAACAAAGATCGCTCAAAAGGGCAGGCTCAAAATTATCGCGTGCCAGCAACCGGCGGTAGCTCCATAACCCCGCAAAAGCTCGATTGGGTTCGTTGTGCGGATCGAAATGATAAGTGTGCGGTGTCATTAAGCGCGGATGAGTGATCGTCCACGATAACAACTTGCCTGGCCAAGCGGGTGTGAGTGCAGGAACGAAATCACGCCAGAATTCATAATTCGCCGGACGTTCAATCGTGTGATCTTCGCCGTCATAGTGAGACATGGCGAAACAAAATGAGAACGCTTGTGAATTATGCGGTTGAGGTTCGTTAGGTGCGCTTGGCTCACCGGTTTGCGATTGTGATTCAAAGCCGGTGACATATTCAGTGCCGCTCAGCGGCAACAGATCGCCCAACTCCGTTGCGTCTATCACGTAATCGGCAGCGATCGTTACCGTTTTTCCGTTGAGACGATTCCGCAAACTGACAAATTGAATTTCATCATTCAAAACCTGCGCAGAAAGCGGTTCGTGTTCACGCAAAATCGAAATGCGCTCGTCAGCCTGAAAAGGCGCAAGCAAGGCTTCTAGAACAGCAAGGGCGACGCGCGGTTCGTGACAAATCGGCGAAACCCAGCCATTGCCAGGGTTCAAATAACGTGCAGCTCTGGCGCGCTCTGATAACGGATAGAGCCTTTGGTAATAGGCGCGCACATGATGACGAAAGCGTCGGTAAGAGGCAGTGCACCCAAAATGTTCGATCCAGCCGTGTTCGTCTGGCGGGACAGCTTGCGAGGTAAGCTGCCCGCCAATCCAATCTGACTCTTCGGTAAGAATGACACGACAGCCCAATTGCGCTGCAGCCAAAGCCGCAGCACATCCGCCGACGCTCGCACCGATGATGAGGATTTGCGTTTTAAGCTCGGTCATAAGTGCCAAAGAGAAATTGCCGGTTTTATTGCAAAACCAATTGGCGCGCCCAAACACCGCCGCCACCTGTCCCGGCAAGCATCACACTGCCATTAAGAATCAACGAAGGTGTGAAAAGAATGCGCAAACCTTCGTTAAAGGGAACCCAAGTTTGTCCGGCATTGCCTGATACAAAAACTCCAGACCCGGTTGCCGCATAAACTAGATTGCCCAAAGTCAGCAGCTTGAATGTAAAAGGCGTGGTCAATCCATTACCAGCGGCAGTCCAAGTTGCCCCGTTGTCAGTTGAGACATAAACACCCACCGGAGAATTTTGATTGGGGATCACACCGGCGATAAGCGTCGTACCGATTTGAACGACACTTGTCACTGCCTGCGTCAGATTTACCGCAGTCCAAGTCGTGCCGTCAGTTGAGCGATATAACTGTCCGCCGGATGCCCGCGCCACACCGGCATAGACAGTGTTACCCACCAGACTCAGCGAAACTACGGGCGTTTCGGCGATGTAAACTCGCGTCCAATTTACGCCGCTATCAGTCGAGCGATAAATCGAATCTCTCGTGCCTACATAAACCGTCGCGCCATTGGCGAGGATCGCGCGGACATCCAGAATGCCAGTAGTTAAACCGGTTTGCACGAGTTGAACTCCGTCATTCGTTGATCGGTACAACCCATCCCCAATGGTTCCAACATAAAACACATTATTGCCGTAAGCCATCGCGCTCACTTGCGCTTCGATGGTTGCCAGCTTCGCGACTTCCCAAGTTTTGCCGTTATCGCCCGTACGGGCAATCGAGGCCAAGCCCGCATCGCTGTTGGTAATGAGCCCGGCAAACACGAAACCGTTACCGGCAGTCATCGAAGTGACAATCGTGCCGATAATTCCAGCGTTGGCATCTAGCCAGGTTTGTCCATTATCTGTGCTGCGATAGACACCGGCGACGAGCGTGCTGGCCACAATGACTTGATTGATCACTGCGACATCGCTGATATCCACGGTTGGCAATCCAGACGTGCCAAGCTGTGTTGCTGCGCCAGCACTGTTGATTCTGAAAATACCGCTGTTGATCGTCCCAACATATAAATTGGTTTGATCAAAAAACATACGCGTAAAGTCAGCATCAATACTGCCGAAGGCTGCAAAGGTTGCGCCATTATCGGTTGAGCGAAGAATCGTCCCACCGCCACCAACGAAGAAATTGGCACCGGAAGCTTCGGCCACATCGGCTGTCAAAAGCTGCGTAGGCAAATTCAACGCCGACCAGTTTGAACCGTTGTTGGTGGAACGGAAAACCGATCCATTCCCTGCCCCGGCAATTAAGTTGGTTCCGCTAACCGCCAAAGCATTGATCACCGGTTGAGTTATTCCAGTGTGTGCGAAAGCCCAAGTTGTTCCGCCATCAGTCGAACGATAAACCCCGCTGGTGTTCAACGCGTTCGTTACTAAGCCGATGAAAGCGTTATTGCCATTCACCGCCAGCGCCGTGATGAGCCCGCTCGGATAGGTTGCATTCGTGTTTGTCCACGTTGCGCCATTGTCGCTGGAAACATAAACCTTCGTGGCTGATAGCGCATAAACTTTCGCTCCGCTGGTTTTCATTTCAAAGAACGGTTGCAAAAGATTGCTGTTCACCACTTCTTTCCACGAAAGCCCGTTGTCCGTTGAACGGTAGATGTAACCTTCCAACGTGGCTGCAAGCAGTGCTGTGCCACTCACAGCCATCGCCCGAATGCTGCCACCGGCTGGTCCGTTCGTTTGCTGCCATCCGACGACACCGCCGCTAACCACGATGGAGACGGATTTTGCATCGCTCCTGGCTGGAGAGCCATTGTCCATGGCGGTGAAAGTGACTGTGTAATTCCCTGCCTGATTGGCCGACGGTGTCCAACTGAACTGGCGCGTCGCTGGATTGAAATTTGCTCCGCTGGGCAAATTCGTGGCGCTATAAGTAAGGGTTTGTCCCGCGTCCACATCAGTGGCAGAAACGGTAAAAGTTAGTGGTTGACCAGCAGCCACAGCTTGGGCGCCCGGAACGGTAAGCACGGGCGCATCATTGACTGGATTCACTACCAAAGAAACGGTGGCGGGCGGACTATCAAGCAAGCCGTCGCTCACACGGAATGTAAAGCTATCATTTCCGTTAAAGTTGGCGGCGGGTGTGTATGTAATAGCGGGAAAAATTCCAGTCAAAGTACCATTCGTGGGCTTGGTAACCAACAAGTATTTCAGTTGATCACCGTCGGCATCTGATCCCGTCAACGTGAACTGAATCGAAGTGTCTTCATCGGTGATAACACGTTGAGCATTGGCGACAGGAGCCCGATTGGCCGCCGCCACTCTGACCGTAATGGTTTTTGAAGTCACTACGTTTTGGCTGTCGGTCGCAGTCAGCACCAAGGTGAAGGTTCCTATCTCATTCGCAGTGGGCGCCAAACGTAAAATGCCAAGGCTCGTGGCTGTGGGCGCAATCACACTCGCGAAACGCGCACCTGTGACGGCCACAATCGGAATGCGCGTTTCGTCAGGGTCATAAGCGATAAAATTGAAATCATTGGTTTGTGCGGCATTCGCACTTAGCGTTGGAGGCACAATGAGTACAGGCGGCTGATTGGCATTGGCCGCAGGCATGACGATGTCTCCAACACTGGTGAATCCATTAACGACCGGCGTAGTTCTGGCGCTGCTCGCGCGATCCACGCGTCCGTTAGCACGCGCGTAGCTCGCCTCGACAATGATCAAATCGCTGGCATTGGCGATAGGAACATTGCGCAATGTAAATCCGCCGTTCCCATCAGTGAAAGCTTCTTGGCCGCGCAGCCGAACCAAAGCGCGTCGCAGCGGTGTGCGGTCAGCATCGAGCACGCGTCCAACCACGTTTGTCACAGTACGAGGTAAGCCCACCAAATAGTAGGTGGCTTCGATAACCACACCCGGATCAGTCAGGATCGTCAGTCCATCACTGCTGACCGTGGCAAAACCGGCTTGAATGAAACGACCGACCGTAGAACTTCCGGCTCGCTGATTGAGGCGATAGACGCGAACCTGTGTGCCAGCCGGATACCTTTCAGTATTCGGAAAACGCAAGGTGCCGCCGGTGCCAAATGAAGTTCCAAAAGGAGTGATTTGCACAATCGCCGAGCTGAAAATTCCACCCGGCAAACTCACAGGAGTGCGACTGCTTTCCACTTGAGTCAGAGTGATCAATCCGCGCTTGGCACCATCCGGAAAAGTGATGTCCAAATTGCCGGGCAAGGTGAGGGTGACTTCTCCGGTTCTGATCACTTGATCATCTGGGATGGGTTGTAGCGAGTTTTGCCATTCGCTGGGCCAAGCATCACGGGACAACTCTTTCGGTGAAGCAAAAACATCAACGCTCATGGAAACCGGTTCGTTTTCATCTTCGCCAGCGGCAAACGATCCACCTCCACCCACCTGCCCTGATGTGCCAGTGACTTGTTGCAATGCTATCGGACTGGCGAATTGATTATCGCGCAATGTCTGATAGCTCTGGTTTAGGGTCAATGACCCATAAGCCGGAGTGGTATTAACACTGCTGCCTTCAATCGTAACCAACGCTGCCGTGCCGCTGCCGGGCAATTCCGATAGTACAAAGGCACCGCCTGTACCAGAAGTTGAATTTAAGAGCGTAAGTCCGACCAGTGCTTTTACTCTTACATTCGTCAACGGTTGGCGGTCAGTGGTTTCAACCACACCGCTGATTGAAGAACGCACTTGCATCGCACCGCTACTGCGCCCCTCACCTGCCGTCGTGCGCACAGTTACTTGTCCGGTTTCTGCGCCATAAGGAACTCGTACATTGAGGCTGGTGCTGTTGCCCGAAATAACTTGCGCCTCTACTCCGCCAATCCGCACCAAATTGTTGGCCGGTGTGGCCGCGAAATTCGATCCGGTAATTGTGGTCGTTTGAGCTGCAATCACTGGGCTGGCGGGATTAGTAACGGTTGGATTCACCGTGCCGCTGGCTCCGGCAATTTCAGCTTCCACTGTGTTTGAAACTGGTGCTCCAGTGGCATTCACCGTCACATTGATTTTCCCTACGCCAAGCAACGCACGAGGAATGAGAAGGTTAATTTGATCAAGGCCAACCAGGCTACCTTGTGCGCCGGCGTATTGAGGTGTGTATTCAACACCAGCCAAAGCAACCTTCACCGTTCCGTTGGTCGCCCGACGCCATCCAGTGCCATAAATAATCAAGTACACTTCGTCAGAAGTCGGCCCCAGATCAATGGAACGGGTAACATAGCTCGCACCGTTGAAGGTGGCGATTTCTTCGTAGCTCGCGACACTGTTGCGAATACGCAGAGCATTCCCTGCCAGTACCCCGATACCTGTTGCGTTGTAGGTAAACAGCCCCGGGGCAGCATTCACGATTTGAACTGTGCCGTTCACGGTGATGTTGCCGTTCTTAACTACGACAGGTTGATTCCCAACTGGAACGTTGGCAGGAATGTGCAAGTTGATCTGCCCGGGAAAACGCCAAACAAGCCGGCTTTGATGCCAGCGATTTCTACCGTCACTCCGCCCAAAGTGGTGGGCAATTGAATTCCGGGTGTATTTGGGTCTGTATCACGTCCAAGTGCTGTGGTGCTTGAAATATTGGTTCCGAATGCGGCTGACACCGAATCAGGAGCAAGGCTTGTTTCATAACTGGCTGCGGAAACAAGAGTGACTGTGTCGGCTTGAAAGGCTTTGACATAACGTTCGAAGCCATAGCTGAAAAGCAGACAAACAATAACAAAGATTGAGACAAGTAAACGAGCTGGGAACTTTTTTGCAAAGGTTGACATGATGACTCCTGAAGACAATGTCAGATACAACAAATCGCCGCTGGGGAAAGCCAAGCGCATTGCGTGGACGGTGGGCACGCTTTAGTGAAAGCGAAGTGCCATCTTAGTGAGCCGCTCCGTTATCGTCAATCGTTTGAACAGATAATCATGAGCTAGCCAAAACATGATCTAGTCGCTAAACTCACAGCAACAATTTCATTTTCAACTGCTCAAAGACAAACAATTATGAAAGCACTTTTATGGGGCGTTTGCCTCTCCATGTTTTGGATCTTGTCCTGCTCAAACACTAAATCCACAGAGAGCGCGCCGGGAAACAACGATCACTCACACCACGCTGCAAAATTGGCTGATAACTCGAATGCGCTCCCCCCGCCACCTGACCCGCAATTGCCTGTTGGGGTTAACAAGACGCCTGCTCCCGGCACAAACCCTGAAGGCATGGTTTGGATTCCGGGAGGCACTTTTTGGATGGGTTGCGAAGGCTGCGATATGCCAGACACTTTGCCGGAACATGCAGTGACCGTTGATGGTTTTTGGATGGATGAAACCCCCATTACCAACGCTCAGTTCGAGAAATTTGTAAAAGCCACGAATTACAAAACCATAGCCGAGATTGCACCAAAGGCATCTGATTATCCTGGTGCTAAGCCTGAATTACTTGTGGCGGGCTCGGCATGCTTCACCCAACCGGCACAACCTGTGTCGTTAGAAAATCCTTTGGCTTGGTGGACGTATGTGAAAGGTGCCAACTGGCGTACGCCTGAAGGCCCAGGCAGTTCGACGAAAGGGAGAGAGGATCATCCAGTTGTGCATATTGCGTGGGATGATGCTACGGCTTATGCCCAGTGGGCTGGCAAAAGATTGCCGACTGAAGCCGAGTATGAGTTCGCCGCCCGCGGTGGCAATAGTCGCAACAAATACGCTTGGGGGAATGATCTGAAACCAGTGGGCAAATGGGTGGCCAACATTTATCAAGGGGAGTTTCCCAATAACAATTTGGCGGAAGACGGGTATCGAACGACTTCTCCCGTCAAGGCCTTTCCGGCCAACGGCTTTGGCTTGTATGACGTGGGAGGCAATGTGTGGCAATGGTGCTCTGATTGGTACCGCCCTGATTATTATCAAGAACTCTCAAACTCAAAAGCAGCCACCCTCAACCCTAAAGGCCCGTCTGATAGTTTTGATCCAGACGAACCTGGTATCAAAAAACGTGTGCAGCGCGGGGGATCATTCCTCTGCAGCGATAAATATTGTGTTCGTTATCTGGTTGGCAGTCGTGGCAAAGGCGCAACCGACAGTGGCAGTTCGAATGTCGGGTTTCGTTGCGTAAAGTCTGCCTAGACTAACGAACATCCTCAGCCAGCTTGAGCCAGTTACTATGCGTTTGCACTGGGAATAAGCTGAGCTATACTCCGCGAGCTTTATCGCGCAATCATCAATAAACACCATTCACATCTGGAGGCTCAACCATGAAGAGATTTCAGGCGCTCACAGCGCTTGTAGTTTTATCCGTCTTAGTTTCTGCCCTTGGTTGCAATAGCAACAAATCCGGCGATGCCAACAAGAAAATCCGTTTGGCATTCGTCACCAACAATGCATCTGATTTTTGGACCATTGCCCGCAAAGGAACAGAAAAAGCCGCGGCCGAATTACCCAATGCTGAAATTGAATTCAAGATTCCTTCAGAAGGCACTGCCGCTGATCAGCAACGCGTGATTGATGACTTATTGGCCAAAGAATTGACGGAATTGCAATTTCTCCGGTTGATCCGAAAAACCAAACAGGCTTGCTAAACCGTGTTGCTGGCCAGGCCCTAGTCGTCACACAAGACAGTGATGCCCCCGACAGCCAACGTTCCTGCTATATCGGCACCGATAACGTTAAGGCTGGAGAACAAGCTGGCAAATTACTTAAGGAAGCCTTGCCGAATGGCGGGAACGTGTTGGTTTTTGTCGGCGTGCTTGATGCGCAAAATGCAAAGGAACGTTACTCGGGATTAAACAAATCCCTAGAAGGTTCAAATATCAAAATCCTGGATGTGAGAACGGATAACACTGATCGAGTCCGCGCCAAATCAAACGCAGCTGATGCAATGGTTAAATATCCTGACTTGGCTGGCATGGTGGGCTTATGGTCATACAACGGGCCTGCGATTTTGAATGCGGTGAAAGAAGCCAACAAGGTTGGTAAAATCAAAATTGTCGCCTTCGACGAAGAGGATCCGACCTTGGCTGGCATTAAAGCGGGTGAAATTTTGCGACCGTGGTGCAGCAACCGTTTGAATTCGGCTATCAATCAATGAAGCTTATGGCGAAGGTTATCGGCGGAGACAAGTCAGCCATTCCTGCCGACAAAAAAATCATCGTGGAAACGCTTGCTATCAAAAAAGACGAAGTTGACGCCTTTACCCAAAAAATCAATCAACTGCGAGGAAGGTAAGTAACCTTTACTCAACTGAGAGGTCAATGCTTTGATTGGCCTCTCAGACTTCCCTTCTCTAGTCCCCAAGAATTGTGATGAAAAAAGAACTCGGTATTTTTATCCTGCTTGTTGTTTTATGCGCTTGCACAGCGATGATCAACCCGCGCTTTCTCTCGCCGGTGAACTTGCAAAATACGACCCGGTTGATTGGGATGTTTGGGCTGCTCGGACTCGGCTTGGGGACTGTGAATTATCACCGGAGGCATTGATCTTTCGGTCTGGCTCTATCTTGGCCTTACTAGGAATTTTATTTTCCATTGTCATTGAGAAGTACCATTTCCCTGCCCTACTCGCCGTTGCGTTAATTATTTTGTGTTCAGTGAGCCTAGGAGCTTTGCATGGTTTGCTGATCGCTAAAATTCGCTTACAACCTTTTATCGTTACTTTATGCGGGCTGTTATTTTACCGGGGACTCGCACGGTTTATTGCGAATGACGAAACTAAAGGATTCGCCGATGGCGGGAGCTTGTCCAGTTTGCAAGCCTTGGCCAACGGAAATTTCGCTGGCATCCCGTGGCCTTTCATTATCTTGCTATCGGTAGCCCTGCTGCTCTGGGTGATGATACACCGCTCAGTTTATGGCCGGTATTTATTCGCGGTGGGCAACAATGAAGACGCAGCCCGCTATGCTGGGAATTAACGCCAAACGAATGATAGCGAGCGCTTATATCATCTGCGGTGCTTTGACGGTCTTGCGACTGTCATTTTTGCTTTTTACACCAACTCAATTTCCCTTCATCCCACGGGAATTCCTATGAATTATATGGTGTCGCGGCTGCCGTGCTTGGCGGATGCTCTTTGCGTGGAGGAGAAGGTTCGGTGGTTGGAATATTGCTTGGCACTGCACTGCTTCAAGTTTTGCAGAATTTAGTCAACCTCTTGGGCATTGACCGTCCCTAAATTTTTGCAGTGATGGGCGCGGTCATTTTACTTGGTGTTTTAGCCGATCAAGTTTTAAAAAACAAGAAAGCGAACTCGGCGAAAGCAATGTAGCCTTCGACTATCTTTTCATCGCATCCGCATCACAGCCGCGACGACAAAATACTGCTAATTCCCTGAATAAAATATTTTTCAGGCTTTTTCGTTCAACTCGAAATGATTGAGTTGCGCGTCCTCTAAAACCATCTTCCAGGCTTTCAGCACGGCTCCCTTCCCTACTGTGATAATCTTGGATGTGCTATTTAAAATTCCGCCCCGCATTAACGCCGCAAACTCTTCCGCGACAAAGGCACCAATTAAAAAACTCATCCGATGACGGGGCTCAGTGGCTCCTTGTAACTCAAGCAAGCGAACACAAAATAATGCCCGGCTCAAACCAGAACGGTTAGCCTCATTCATACCCTTTTTACACCAATCATCATCCAAGACCTCTAATTGCTCTTGTAAGACGGCACTGGCTAGGATCGTATTCGTTTGTGTTGCATAAATCATCTCCCCCGCCAGAGAAGTTCTACTGCTTGCGATTGCTCCCTGACTATCCACATTGATAATTTTCCAATGTGAGCCGAGATTTAAGATGGTAAATGGGGGTTCAACATGGTGACTTTCAATCAAGCCCATCGTGAATGTTTCTCGCCACGCATTGACATCAGTTTCGAACCAACTATCTGAATGGATATCACCGTATTTAACTCCCGGTATCAAATAAATTGGCAATGTCGTTATTTCAGCATCCTGAAAAATCACCGAGGACTCTGAGATTTTATGTCTGTTTGCAGGTGCTTCAATGTGCGGAACCTCTTTTAATCCCAAAGCCGATGTGATCATACCCGCCGCCGCAACAAACTTTGGTTGACAATATTCATCAGCAACATTCTCAATCAGGAGTTTTAGTGTACTGCGTAATTTTATGTTGTTGCCGTCCTTGGCAGTATCTCGAACGCCCACCATAGCGTTTGCATTAGACCGAATGACACCATTTTGAATCAGCCAAACACGCATGTTAGTTGTGCCTGCGTCTACGGCAATAAAAGAAAAATCCGAGTTGTGCTTTTCTAGCATGTAACCAAAGCCTCACGATATGAGGCTGCTTGCGCCTCGATTTTTGCCAACGCCATTTGCTAGGTCTTTATTTTGAAAAATGTCTTTGCTGATCAATTCTGAGCCTACGCCAACTGCCCAGGCTCCGCTTGAGATATATTCACGTGCTAGCGCTGGAGTCACTCCTCCAGTTGGAACATATTTCAAGTCAGGGAGTGGGCCCATCAAAGCCTTTAGATAACCGACTCCGAGTGAACCGGCAGGGAATAGTTTAATAGCATCTGCTCAGCTAATTTGGCTTCGACGATTTCGGTCGGAGTAAAACAGCCTGGAAAAGAGCTCAGTCCAAGTTTTTTGGTCGTCTCAATGACTGAAACATCTCTATTTGGTGAAACGATGAATTGCCCGCCAATATCAGCAACCCGTTTGACTTCTTCAACAGTTAGAACTGTTCCCGCGCCGACGACAGCTCTTCCATCAAGATGATTAACCAATTTTCGGATGACCCCGAATACGTCAACGGAGTTTAGGGTTACCTCCATCGCCGTTATTCCACCAGCCAACAACGAATCAGCTAACTGACATTCGTATCCGCGAAAATCCCCTCTTAAAATAGCTATTATTCTCCCTTTTCAATTACTTGCAGTATCTTTGATGACATACCCATTCGCTCGTGTCCTCGAAATTTCTTAATGGTAAAAGCAATTTGATATGAAAAGCTGAAAAGACTATATTCAATTTATCGGTTAAATTACATGGTACACATTCTTATGAAACGTCGGTCATTTCTCAGAGCAGGAGTAGTTGTTGGCCTCATCCCATTCAACGATGCCGCTGCGAACTTTTGGAACGATGCAAAATACCCAAAATACCAAGAATCGTTATTACTTACTGACAAGCTATGAAACCCGCAATGATCTAAAACCCAATCGTCTTCTCGATTTTTTGCAACAGACAGCAGTTCCCTTTTTAAAGAAATCTGGTATTGAAAAAATTGGTGTTTTTCGCGGTCAAACTGGATTTACCACACCAGGTGTGATCACTCTGGCGGAGTTCGAGTCACTTCAAGAGTTGCAAAACATTGAGGATAAACTTTTAAGTGACAAAGAGTACCAAATTGGGTTATCTCAATTTGAAACAAACGCTGAATTTCCCTATGTCCGTTATGAAAGGTCAATTCTAAAAGCGTTTGCAGGCTATCCGCAAATTGCACTCCCTAGTGAAAAACTGGGGGCAGACAACAAACCAATCAACAGGATATTTGAGTTTCGAACCTATGAATCTCGGAGCAGCTTGTCACTCCATCACAAATTTGAAATGTTTAATCAGAAGAAATCAAAATCTTCCGTGATTGTGATTTTGCACCAATCTTTTCGGGGAAACCGTTGTCGGAAGTCGAATGCCTTCCTTGAGATATATTGTGGCTTTTGACAGCATGGAACATCGTGACCAATCTTGGGCTAAATTTGTATCGAATCCAGATTTCAATCGCATTAAAACCAAGCCCAATTGGACGGATTCTGAAGCAGTCTCAAACATTCGGTCATCATTTCTACGCGCACTTCCCTTTTCGACGATTAGATAGCACTCAAACTTTTCCCCTTATTTTTGTATGTGAATGAGTGGATTGCAAAAGTGTTCTAACCTTATGCGACTACATTTTGCCATACAGACCAATCTGGAATTCTTCAGTTTTCTCGGTTACTCCAAGCCAAGCATTTAAGATTCAACTAATTAGGGTTGCCAATCACCCAGCAGCCTAACTACGTTCATTTCCGCTCCTCGAAACTAAATCATTGATTTAATTAGAACTTAATGGTTCTTATGTGCGCTTTCTACCACGTATCATATATGCCTGCTTCAATACCCATCCCTTAAAATACAAATCGGTCAATGATTTTTGTTGCGGCCCTTCAGTTAGTTTATTGTCTTTGGGGATAGTCTCTCCCTTTTTTGACCCCTAATTAATTCGAACAAAAATGCGGGGCTTTCCTCAATTAACGCACAGCCACAAATATCACTTAAGGCCAAATATGATTTTGTGGTAATACTTAGCGTGAATAATTCACCTTAACTAGCTCTATCTAGTTAGAGCCCAATAAACAAACTAGCCCAAGTATACGATTGACACTTGTCGCTCTCTATAAATAATACCCCCTTCCCTTCAAATGCGATTTAAACAAAACTCGCATTAAACACTAAAATCAAACTTTACCAAAGGATTGAATTTATGCCTACAAGCATTTTAACCGTAGCAAACCAGAAAGGAGGTGTCGGTAAAACCACCACAGTTGTGAATTTGGCTGCATCTTATGCCAATATGGGAAAAAAACGTCCTAGTGATTGATATGGACTCCCAAGGCAATTCGAGCGCTCTTCTTGGTGTTGAGGAAACTGTACTCGCAACGAACCGGCAAGTATCAACAGGTATTCTTGAAAATCTTTCCTTGAAGGATGTTGTCTTAAAGTCAAATACCGAAGGAATTGATGTTTTGGCAGGCTCGAAATCCTTGAAAGAAGTAAAAGACAGGATGGAAGGTAAAGCCAGGCAACACCTATTGCTTAGTTCTCTTCTTGATGATGAACAAGTAAAGGATTACGATGTAGTTCTTATTGATACCCATCCAAGCTTCGATTGCTACTTCTTTCAGCTCTTGTGTCTTCTCACTATTACATTGTCCCTCTTTTCGCAGAAAAATCCTCTATCAGTGGGTTTTCAGAACTTTTAACTTATTGCAGTGATTTACGTCCATTGAACCCAATGCTGATGTTAGTTGGTAGCGTTATAACCAAATTTGATCGTAACAATGCCACACCAATTAAATTCGAAAAATTTGTTAGAGAAATTGGCAAATCCAGTAAATTTAGAGTATTCGAAACACTAATCCCAATCAGCCAATCTGTAGCTGGTTCTGATGCAGCAAGCCAGGTCCTCCTAAAATATAAAAGAACGCTCCGGTTACTGTCGCATATACAGCCTTGGCTGGCGAACTCTTACCTATTCTCAGGGAAACGCCTTGGACGCCTTGCTACACCCAACCTCGCAGCACTTGAGAAAATTCCGACAGAATTTGAAGTTGCTCCAGAACTTGAAATCTAATTGATTTGGCAACGCGTTGCCAGCTTTCTCAATAGTAATTTACCTATATCAGTTGCCTTGGTGGCAACGCGTTGCCACCAAGGCAACTGATATAAATTGTTTGAATTTCGATATGGAATAACCGGAATTGCGATCAATGAAAAGCAACAATTTGAGTCAATCTGTACAAGCAACAATGACGGCTTTCGAAGAAAAGGTGAAAAACCTGAATGCCATAAATCAAGTTGAAGATAAATTAGCTTCTTTGGTAGCCCATGTAGATAAACAGGTCGAAATTCCAATTGATTATATAAAAATTGAAGATAACGTGAGACGGTCAATTGACACAACCTCAGAAAAGTTCTCAGAACTAGTCCAATCTATAAAGTCACAGGGCTTCTTCAAAATTTGGTAGTAGACCTACGATTTAATAACGAAGTTCACGAGCTTTATTGTATTGCGGGGCAGAGAAGGCTTCTCGCTGCACGTGAAGCTGGGAAAAGCAAGGCAAATTGTTTAATCAAACAGTTTGATAACCCCGCAGACCGCATAGCCTCGGGCTTAGCAGAGAATCTTACAAGAGAGGATTTACATTGCATTGATATCGCTGAAGGATTTGCCGGTTTAATAGCCAATGGCTGGAGCCACGACAAGTTGCGGAACACTTTGAACGAAATCCCAGAACAGTAAGGCGATATTTAACGATCGCTTCGTGGCCAGCCGAGGCTATCGCAATAATTCGTGAAAATTTAGATGTTTTCACTACAAATTAATTTTTAACGAACTTGTTTCACGCAAATACGAATCGAAAGACCACCTTGTCAGTGCAATCAAATCAAAAGTCGTTGGCTTGAAAGAAAAGAATCTTAATGTTGCAGCCGAAAGAGTTCGAGCATTAAACAAATCGAGAGAGAACTAAGAGAGAAGGGAAGGTTAGCTTTGACAATGAAGGGAAATGATGATGAAGGGAAAATCACTATCACTTATACCAATCGAGATGAACTTGCTCGGATCACAAATTTACTTATCAATAGCTAGTTCAATAAAACTGGTGAGATAAGTGAACGAGACAAAGCTGATCAAGGGTGCTACGTATAAATTTTTGACTCCATTGTATTTAGGAATCGAAGGACTACGAACGCTTCTAGGTTTATTTGTTACACAAAGACATCGAAGGCTAAATAACTTGAAATCTAGTCCCAAAAACTATTTTGAATATCCTATAAGTCCTTTATTTGAATGATTTTTTTATCAAGGCCCCCAAAGCACAGTAAGGTTCGCGAATCTCACCAGTGAGATACACCAATCTAACCAGTTCTTTAGATAATTACACGATAACTTGCATTGACTTATTTGTGATGCGTGTCAGCAATAATAACTTATTGATTCCAGTAAGTTACGCGATCCTCACCAGTAAGAATCAGGATTACTTGGAGAGAGAAACGCGAAATTGGAGAGTAAGTTTCTTGAATCTCACTAGTGAGCTTTACATACTAATTTGCCTTTAACCATTGTATTTTCAATAATTAGGAACCTTTGAGTAATTAATACCATGACTACAATACATGACATTACACATGACAAGCTGTGTGTTGTACCTGGTGAGGAAACTGAACGATAAATATAGCAGGTATTATGAAACTAAGCGTAAGCAAAGGTAAAACCAGCTAAAATAACCAAAATTCTGACATCCAAAAGAAGAGTGAATTTCAAAGCTTAGCTCCTCTTCAGATTATTCGAACAGAAACGGTTATATCCAGATTACCTATTCACAACTTGGTCAAGGGCGTTTCAGTAAATATCCAAATTACCCAGCGTAACGAGAATGGAAAAGTCTCTTTGCATTGGGAAGTATCTCCAAGCAATAAATTTGGACATCCAGGCCAGTTGGCCTACAAACTGGACACTATTGTCATTAATCGAATAATTGATGAGATAGGAAGGCCTGTCCCGCGAATGATTAAAATTGGGACTCTTAATAAATTATGCAATGAGCTTGGCAGCCAAAAAATGAACTCAAACGGTCATTGCAGCAAAATGCGGCAACAACCATTTCTGCTAAATTACAATACAAGGGAAGGATGGCGGAGAGAAAAAACTTGAGGCAATATTTGCACGCTATAGTGTTGTGTTTACAGGTGAAACACTCCCAACTGGGGAAAAGGCCGATGAAATCTATATTATTTTCAATGAGCCCTATCTGGAAGTGCTAAATTCAGCCCCAGTTAGGCCATTAAGCTATGATTACTTACGTTTGCTTTCGCCAACTGCACAAAGGTTTTATGAAATTGTCAGCTACCGAATATATGCTGCATTGAAATACGACCATCCAAAAGCCAAATTGCTTTATTCAGAATATTGCACTTATTCTGCTCAGCAACGGCACGATAATTTTGAACGGGTGCGAGTTCAAATGTATCGTGTTCACAAACCACATCTAGAATCTACTTATTTGTCAAAAGTTGAATATGAACCCACCAAAGATGCGGAAGGTAAGCCTGACTGGATCATTTTTTACACACCAGGTCCAAAATCAAGGGCAGAGTTTGATACGTTCAATATCCGAAACAAAGTAAGAAAGGAGGTTAGTTTACTCTCTCAAGGAACAGTAGAAGAGGCACCACAGCCTTATTTTGATGTTGATGACTATGATGAAGAGGGAGATTTGACGCCTGTACGACTTGTCCAACAATTTCATCTCCTAGCAAGACATGTGAAATCGTATAAACCTTTGGCTCGGGAATTAGCACAAGCAACCCAACTTTTGAAAACATACGGACCTGTACAAGCACAATTTCTTGTCGAATATGCAGTTGCCGCAGCTTCAAAAACAAATTTTAAGGTAAGGCAATTTGGAGCGGTACTCCAATACGTCGAAGAGGGAGTTGCGATCTTTGAAAAACGTTCAAACACACCACAAATCATAACGATCACAGAAGATAAACAACTTAATTTTTGGGATGAGAATCAATCAGATGGTGTGAATAGTGAACCTAAGTTTGAAACCACATTGAGCTTTTTGAGTGATTCAATTGTGGATGAAAGAAGAGAAGAGATAAAACGTGGAATTATCGCAAAGTTACCAAGTGCTAAAGACTGGTCTGACGAGATAATGGAGCAAACTATACGCGCTACACTTGTCAAAGAATTAGCGCTCTAGCTTTGTTCCACTTAAACTTGGGTATCCCAGCAAATAATTCGACCGCTGAAAAAAATAACTATATAGAGTACGTAAACTATTGATATCAAATATTTATGTGCAATTCATCTGGCTAAACTGAGATAAATCGCAGGCATGACATTTTTCTATTTTGAGCCTTTACTAGATGTGTTTCACTGGTACTTTTTACTTCTTACTAAAGTTGATAATTAGGTTGCAAAGATAATTTTTTGATTTATTTTTTTCTTAGCTTTGTTGAGAAGGGTAAAGATTTGATCTGACAACTGTAGCACTTCTTCAAGCACATCATTAGAGACATCCTCTGTTTTTGTTGAGGAAAGTAAAATTACCAGCTGATTGATTTGATCGAAAAATAGATGTGATGCATCCACATCAACCTCCGAATAATCCCTTTGTAAATCCAAGCTTTGATTTGTTGAATAGGGAGTATTTTTTCAGTGGCAACATTCGATGGGGTGAGGCCGAGTATTTCATTAACGCGCAGTCTTAGTCGTGCCCCTGATTCCTGGACTGCTAAATGCACACTTAATAATTCAATCCGTTTCTGTTTCGCCAGGCGTTCTGGGATATTCAAATTTTTAGAGGTGAGCCTTGCAAGTTGTTCAGCCTCAAATAAATTTATTGTTCCAGCAATCAATGGGTCTAAAACATCCTCAGTGAATCAAGAATCTTGATGTAGTGATCGATAAACGTGCGAAGGCTGACACGATTATTGCTTTTTTGGCTAGTGAGAGTTTTAGCTTGTTATTCACCCGAATAAGAATTTCTCTTGGGAACTTACCTGGTCGGCCTCTCTTTGTATTTCTAGAATTATAAGTTTCTTGGTGTCTGACCGCTAGCAGCAGTTGATTGAATAATTTAGGCGAATTACAAATCTCCTCTGGAATTTCTCCACGGATTTCCGCCAAAACTGATTCGACAGCCGACGGATTAGCAAGTGGATCAAGTTGTTCTTACTCTGCGCCGCGAAACCTTTGATGAATATGACATAGGTTGAAAATAAGTGTACTGAAAAGCTATCAGATGGTCCTGAAGAAATAGAGAAGTTTTCCCAAGCTATTGATTTAAGAGTTGAGCAAAAAGTAGTTTAATTTGAATCTCTGAATAGTTAAACATGCAATCATGAAATTCGAGGACCTCGAAAAGGGAACTCCGATGAAGTTAGCTATAGCATCTTTTATTGTTCTAATTATGGCCATAAACGAAATGATTGAAGCACAAAATATTGAATTGAAACCGCCAATCGCAACTGCAATACCCAGAGAAAAATAGGATTCACGGATATCGTGAAATTGATGATTACTTTTGGCTGAGGGACAAATCAAACAAAGATGTCATTGCTTATCTAAGGAGTGAGAATGCATATGCGGATGCTATGACCTCCAAATTGGAGTCAACGCGCCAGGCACTATATAAAGAAATGTTGGGTCGAATTAAGGAGACCGATATTGATGTCCCATATAAGAAAGGGAATTACTACTACTACTCAAGAGTAATTAAAGGAAAGCAATACCCCATCCTGTGCAGGAAACGGTGCAGCATTCGTAATCAGGAAGAGGTAACTCTAGATATCAATGCCTTAGCCAGAGGAAAAGCATTTTTTAGCCTCGGAGCTTATGTAGTTAGTAATGATGCGCGATGGCTCGCTTTCACTACAGACGAGACGGGTTTTCGTCAATATAACTTGCACGTCAAGAATTTGGTAACCGGAAAAATTTTCAGAAATTTGGCTGAGCGTGTAACATCTGTAGAATGGGGAAATGACAACAACACTTTATTCTTCAGCCAAGAGAATGAAATTACCAAAAGATCCTATCAGGTTTATCGCCTTAAATTAGGAGTGAAATCTCGCCCAACACTTCTCTTTGAGGAGAGTGATGAGCTTTTTAGTGTTGGGATAGAGAAGACCCGCAGCAATGAATTTATCATTATTGAGTCTACGAGTTCTAATACAAGTGAAATTAGATATTTAAATGCGAATGACCCAAGTGGTGATTTCCGAATCCTTGAGCCACGAAAAGAGAATCTCGAATATTACCTCGATCATAATGGCCAAGACTTCTACATTCGTACCAATGATAAGGGGAAAAACTTTAGACTGGTAAAAGCTCCTTTGGAAAAGCCCAACAAAAGCGAGTGGGTTGAGATGATTCCTCATCGAAATGAGGTCATGCTGGAGAGTATCGAG
Source organism: Ottelia alismoides (assembly GCA_037367405.1). Classification (NCBI taxonomy): domain Eukaryota; kingdom Viridiplantae; phylum Streptophyta; class Magnoliopsida; order Alismatales; family Hydrocharitaceae; genus Ottelia; species Ottelia alismoides. The sequence goes on from JAZKJV010011739.1 coordinate 123,909, forward strand.
TGTTTTTCAGATCATTTAATCGCTATTGAGCGGCAAAACGGCATCCCAAATTTTACAATTCACCATTTGCCTGATGGCAAAACAACACCAATAACTTTTCAGGAGCCTGTTTATGTTGCCGAGGTTGCCGAAAATGCTGAGTTTGAAACTGATAAATTTCGATATCGTTACGAATCTTTTGTCACGCCACGTGGGGTTTATGATTTTCAGCTCGAAACAAAAGCCAGCAAATTACTTAAGCAACAGCCTGTGCTAGGTGGTTATGATTCTCCGGCAATATGTAACTAAACGCCTATATGCAACTGCAAGCGATGGGACCAAAATCCCAATCTCCATCGTTTATAATAAGGGAATGCGTCGGAACGGGAAATCGCCGCTACTCCTAGAGGGATATGGCTCTTATGGAATATCAAACGATGTTGATTTTTCGTCTACACGATTGAGCTTATTGAATCGGGGTGTCATATACGCAATTGCTCATATTCGCGGGGGAGGGGAACTGGGGAAAGGTTGGCACGACCAAGGCAAAATGATGGTAAAGAAAAATAGCTTCACAGACTTTGTTTCGTGTGCTGAATTCCTAGTAGAACAAAAATATACTTCCTCTGAACGACTTGCAATTATGGGCGGTAGCGCAGGCGGACTTTTGATGGGCGCAGTAACAAAACATGAGGCCTGATTTGTTCAAGGTTGTCTTGAGTTATGTTCCCTTCGTTGATGTAATGAACACAATGCTTGATGCAAGTTGCCGCTGACTGTCGGCGAGTACCTTGAATGGGGAAACCCGAATGAAAAAAATGCCTATGATTATATGAGAAGCTATTCTCCCTATGAGAACCTTGAAGCGAAAGCCTACCCCACCATATTAGTCAGGACATCCTTTTAATGACAGCCAAGTCATGTATTGGGAACCAGCAAAATACGTTGCCAAATTGCGTACTCTTAAAACCGATGCGAACCCCTTGTTATTCAAAATCAAATTGGAGCCGGGGGGACATGGCGGGGCCTCTGGCAGATATGATCGCCTGAGAGATACAGCATGGGACTATGCATTTTTGTTGTATCAATTTGGCATAAAGTAACTGATGTTACGCGATGGCGAACTGCTTTTTGACTTTGACAAGTTGTGCCAAAGCCGCTTGCGTTGCCGACAGTAAAGTTTCGATTTCAGTGCGAAGTGGCTTTGCCCGGTTTTGAGCTTGAGGCGTTCCAGCTTCACGAAAGCGCACAGACTGGCGAATAAGTGGTTGCGTTGCGAGGTTTCGGTACGCGTGGGCGAATGTTCCAGCGAAGCATTTTGCTTGAGCGATTTGTGATAGACCTCGATGCCCCATCTTTTTTGAAAGAGCTTCGCGATCTGGTCGAAATCGAGCGTCAAATCACTGGTCACCAGATAGCGTACGCCTCGCGAACCGTCCGTCGTTTATGAAGACTTGTTTGATTAGTCGTACCGGAAACGGCACGTCTTCCAACCAAATTTCACGAGTCGTGCCTGCCGGCAACTCCAAGGTTTCGACTGCGACGAAACGACCTTTTGTTTATCGCTCTCGCTCAAGGCCACCTTGCGGTTGCTTTTGAGCGGCATTATGAAATCCTTGCGGAGTTCGTTTTTCACGTACTTCATATTTTTCGCCGACGCGAACCAGACGTCGTTCAGCACGTAGCGAAACGGAATCTGGTTATGCACGGCGATGCGCAACAACATCAGATAGCGTTGATTTTTAGAGACGGGGCTGCGTCGTTTGAGTTGGCCCGTTTTAGGATCGAGGTACTCTTCGGTTTTCTCGACTAGATCAAAGGCAATCGGCAACGACACGTCGCCCACGTTGTAATAAGCCGTGAGAAATTCGAGCCCTTTGGACGTGGCGTTCAAAAGAATGACTCCAATGCCACGCAATCAGGTCGTTTTCGTCGGTGTAGGGCTTCTCGCTGATACTGTCGTCAACACTCAGCGTACCTTCCGTGATTCAATGGCACGCACCAGCGGTTTGACGACCTTCCATAAATCCGCACTGTTTTTCGGAGCGGAATGCAACAGCCGCGTCACTTGATCGTGGCTCAAACTGCCCTCCAGGACCACGCGATAACCCCGTCGCCGTGACGGGGCCAAAGGAGCTAATTAAATAATCGGTATACAGGTCAAAGTGCTTGGGATTCATTCGTCAAGTCTACCCGACACTCCCGTCTCCGCGTAACATCAGTAAAGTAAATAAATGATCGTGATGTGCCGTCATTATCAGCAATTGGTTCTGGGCTCGGCTCACTTAGATTCCTCATCAGGCTTTTTGAAGCCCCAAAGCCCTTTCATAGTCTCGACTTCTGGAATGAGTTTCTCCCACATTTGTGGTGCCTCAGATGAAAGCTCAAGCCAGCTCTTAAATCTTCGGTCAAACTCTTCTTTCGTTTTTAGATACGCTTCAAAGCTTGACGATAGATAATTCCTAAAGAATTCCTGCGTTTGCATGTCTTTGGAACGAATAATCTGAAGTAAAAATTCCAAAGGTAGTAAATTATTTTGATTCTTTTCTTCCTCTAAGATTACCTGAATTAAGACAGCCTTCGTGACATCCGACTTGGTTGTTGAATCAATGACTTGAATATCATTACCTGTTTGAATGATTTGGATTAGGTCCTGATAGGTCACATAGGATTTGGTCTCAGTATTATACAACCGACGATTACCGTAACGTTTAATGACAAACGGCTTGATCAGGTGAGTCGGACGTAGTCTGCTTTGTATTATTTTGCTTTTTCATACTATTGATAAACTTATCAGAATCCTGAGGCCTTTGAAAGAATTCAGCGGCGGAAAAATGCAGAACATTTTGGGGCAACTGCTCAAAAGTCTTGGATTAAGGGTTTTATTTCGCAAGTGCGAAATAAAACTTGACGGATTGGTTATAGAGCAATATGATCATTTCACGGAACGCGATATTTCAAGACAAATTTGTTTACGTGAATTTTTCGCTATTTTGACACCAATCAATTGACGTTTTTTCAGTATTGGTGATCGAGGCGTTCCAAAATTAGCTACTGAACACATATGAATTTGTCACAGTTCAGGTACGGGTCGGATCGGTTTAATACCCTCTCAACCCCCTGAATACATTGACTTGGAACTGATTGTGGAAAATTTGTGTGTGCCAAAGCATACAAAAGAAAAACATTAACGGATGAACATAGTGATCTATGGTGACCGAGTCATAATCGGAAAAATATCGTGCAAGTGCAGCGAGGCTGTTAGTTTCATATAACTAGATAGGAATTACTTGTGCGGGAAATTCAACCTAATTCAATCGAAGGTATTTTCGAGCTTGGAACTGTTCTTCGCAAATGCGTAAAATAGAGTCACCTCGTTCATAATTTGCATATGAAAACCTCCAAAGCGGAAACCGCTTGCAGCTGACGACATATTAACTAAAGGAGTTTGAAATGGCCGCGAAAGCAAGAAATGCAAAATCAACTGAACCGAAAGTCGCTGAAAACAGCAGGGAACTGAAGCGACAGATTGGGCCAATCAGGTGATTAACCCACTTAATGGATACTCAAAAAAGATGGATTGAAATTACTGCTCAGCAGAACGCATTAATTTTGAAATCCATCGAGGAGGGCGCGAATTTTTACCGGAATGCCCCCACGCCAGAGCTTGGGGGCTTGGCGCAACAGGGTTACGCAGGTTTTGTTGAAGCGCAAAAACGTTGGACTGAGATGGCATCACAGCAAAGTCAACAAATGTCGCAGCCATTCAAGAAGGCGTGAACGTGACTCCAAATGAGGCGATGCAGGCGATGTCTGATTATTTGGGGCAGGGAATGGAATCCTTTATCAAGACTCAAACTCAATGGCTTGATTACGCCGCTCAGCAAAACAAGCAAGCATTGCAAGCAGTCAAACAGAGCCTGGGTGTTGACGATTCTTCGCCGGCCGGAGCTCTCGCAGATTTTGCGCAACAGGCAATGACTAACTATATTGAGGTTCAAAAGCGTTGGCTGGATTTAGCCACACAGGCTGCCTTTTATTCGATCAAACAAATAACCCCAGACCCCACCATTGCGACCTGTCAGGTTGATGAAAACGGACGTTAGATTTAGAGTCTGCGCCGTTATCCCTGACAGGTCGTTTCGTTCTCGTTTAGGAGCCCCTATGCCAACAACTACTTCAAAAACTCAATTTTATCCGTGGACGACAGTTGTCAATTGAAAGTCAATCACCCTTCGTCTAATGGATCGGTCAGATTTGGAACGGTCTGTTCAATTTGCCCGCACATTACCTGAAAGTGATTTGATGTTCCTGACCGTAGACATTACCGATGTCAAAGCTATGGAGCCCTATGTCCAAGCCATCGAAGCAGGAATGGCTTGGTCTGTATTGGCAGAAGTTGACGGGCGTTTTGTTGGTTACGGTAGCCTAGCCAAGAGTCAACCTAGTTGGACGCGGCATCTTGGCGAAATTCGCCTATTGGTTAGTCAGGAAATGCGCGGATATGGTTTAGGGAGCTTGCTCGCCAAAGAAATTTGTCAGTTGGCCAGCGATCAAGGCTACAAAAATTAGTGGCAAGGATGGCGGTTGAACAAAAAGGGGCAGCCCAATTATTTGAGCGGTTAGGTTTTCGTACGGAAGCGCTCTTGAACGATTTTGTGATGGATCGGAATGGGCGCACACACGATTTGATTGTAATGACTTATGATGTCACTGGCTTAAATCAATAACGAATTATCCATCAACGAGCGAGCTAATAACGATGAGCAACCCGATTGAATTCGTTCGTATTCCTGAGCCTCCAGAAACATTTCTTTTAGGCCATCTTCTGACTTAAGCGCCGAAACTCCGGTGCAAGATATGTGGAAGCTGGCGCGTGAGCTAGGGCCCATTTTTCGGATGGAGTTACGGGGCAGGGTATTGATCGTAGTTTCAGGTTACGATTTGGTTAACGAGCTTTCAGATGAAAAGCGTTTTGACAAAAGCATCCGGGGTGGGTTGCGCCTGGTTCGCCGATTTGGCGGTGACGGACTTTTTACCTCCAAAACTGAAGAGCCAAATTGGTCAAAAGCGCATAATATTCTTTTGCCAAATTTCAACCAGCGCGCGATGGAAAGCTATCATTCGATGATGTTGGATATCGCCGAACAGATGGCTTTGAAATGGGAGCGGCTTAATCCGGACGAAGAAATTGACGTCGCCCGCGATATGACCAGCCTCACCGTAGACACGATCGGCCTAAGCGGTTTTGATACCGATTCAACTCGTTTTATCACGACAAAGAGCATCCGTTTGTCGGAGCGATGGCTGATGCATTGGGCATCACAATGGACGAGTTGCGCGACGTGCCGATGGAAGGATTGATACGTCAAAGTCGCGACCGTCAGCTGCAAGGTGACATCAGCACGATGAACGACACGGTGGATCGCATCATCAAAGAGCGGCGCGCCAGCGGGGAACTAGCCAATACCAACAACAAAGCTGATTTACTGAGTTATATGCTCAGCGGGGTAGACAAAAAATCTGGGAAAAACTCGATGATCTCAACATTCGCTATCAGGTAATTACCTTTCTTAATCGCCGGGCATGAAACAACCAGCGGGTTGTTATCCTTTGCCATATATATGAGTTGTTACAGAATCCCGAGGTACTCGCAAAGGCATATGCAGAAGTTGATCGAGTGCTTGGCCCTGACCCAACGATCAAACCCACCTATCGGCAAATCAACCAACTTCAATACATAAATCAGATATTGAAAGAGAGTCTCAGGCTTTGGCCAACCGCACCAGTATTTGGTTTGTATCCTTACGAAGACACTGTGTTGGGCGGAAAATATAAGATCAAGCATCAACACACCATTACCGTACTGCTGCCAATGTTGCATCGCGACAAATCTGTCTGGGGCGAAGACGCTGAAAAATTCAACCCAGATAATTTCAGCATCGAGAATGAAGCTAAGCGTCCAGTGAATGCTTGGAAGCCATTTGGCAACGGCAAGCGCGCTTGCATTGGACGTCAATTCGCATTGCAAGAAGCGACACTGGTTTTGGGAATGATTTTGCATCGGTTCAAATTAGTAGATCACACCCGATATCAGCTCAAAATAAAAGAATCACTGACGATCAAACCTGATGGTTTTAAAATCAAAGTTGTTCACCGTGAAATGCGTGATCGTCAAATCTTTGAATCTCACCAGCCTGAGACGATTCAAGTCACTACCTCTACCAACCAAAACAATTAGGCAACAACACGGAACTCCTCTGCTTATTCTTTATGGCTCAAATATGGGCACTGCTGAATCAGTCGCCCGAAAGATGGGCAGATGACGCGGAGGAAACAGGATTTACTGTCAAGGTTGCCCCACTCGATGATTATGTAAAGCGTTTGCCGAAGGATGGATTACTCGCTGTTGTCACTTCATCATATAACGGCTTGCCACCCGATAACGCTCTCGAGTTTGTTGAATGGTTGAAAACCGAAGAATTGAAATCCGATGAGTTCAACGGTTTGACATATGCTGTATTCGGTTGCGGCAATCGCGATTGGGCCTCTACGTTTCAGGCTGTACCTCGCTTTATTGATGAAGCCCTTTCCAAACACGGAGCCAAGCGTCTATTCCCTCTCGGCGAAGGCGATGCGAGAGATGATTTCGACGACAATTTCACCAGTGGTATCAACCTCTGCGCGCGAAAGTCGCAGACACTTTAGGTATACGTGTTGCGAGCCAAAACAAACCGCTCTACAAACTCGAAGTAGTGCCCGGTGAGCAACTCAGTCCGTTTGTGGATTCGTTCGATGCCCTGCCGATGACTGTGGTCGTTAACCGCGAACTGCATTCCGAACTATCAGATCGCTCTACGCGCCATCTTGAGCTAGCCTTACCAAATGGAGTTACCTACCGAGCCGGTGATCACCTAGGTGTCATTCCGCATAACAGTAATGAGTTGGTAAAGAGGGTGGCCCGGCGTTTTGGTTTCGAACACGATGTGTTTATTCGGTTACGCAAGTTGGGTTCGCGCAAAAGCTTTTTGCCGATTGATCAGACCGTTTCGGTTTATCGCCTGTTGAGTGATTATGTTGAGTTGCAAGACATAGCCACACGTTCACAGATTCAATCTTTGGCTGATTACACTGAATGTCCTCCGCATAAGATTCGATTGCAGGCATTGACCGATGAAAATGATTCACAGCGTTATGTCGAAGAAGTTTTAACGCCGCGCAAGTCAGTCATAGATTTGCTCGAAGAGTATCCGGCATGTGCTTTGCCATTCGAGATATTTCTGGAGATGCTGCCATCTCTCCGGCCACGCTATTATTCGATTTCATCATCACCGCTGCATACGCCATATCAGTGTTCGATAACCGTTGCCGTGGTAAAAGGCCCCGCTCGTTCTGGTCGAGGATTTATGAAGGGGTATGCACTAACTATTTAAGAACTCAAACTGAAGATGATGTGATTTATGCTTTTGTGCGTGACACAAAATCAACCTTTCGCTTACCCGAGGACCCTAGTGTTCCATTGATTATGATTGGCCCCGGGACAGGTGTTGCACCTTTTCGCGGATTCTTGCAGGAACGTGCTGCCTTGCTCGCTGGTGGCCAAGCATTAGGCTCATCTCTGCTTTTCTTTGGCTGTCGTCATCCTGAACATGACTTCTTATACGAGAGGGAATTGCGGGAATTTGAAACGGCTGGCGTCACCAAGGTCGCAACTGCTTTTCGCGTATCCCCGGTGAGAAACGCAATTACGTCCAAGATGAAATTTATAATCGCCGCGATGAAGTCTGGACACTAATCGAACAAGGTGCGGTTATCTATGTTTGCGGAGATGCCAGTCGCATGGCTCCTGACGTTCAACGCACATTCGCAGCGATTTACGCCGAGAAGATGAAAGTCGGAAATGCCGAAGCAGAGCAATGGCTAGCCCAGATGATGAACTCAAAACCGTTATCTCGTTGATGTATGGGCTTCCAATTAAGGCTTATTTCATTTGATCGAAAGCTGAACTCGATAAACATATGAGCACACCGAATCTGAATTACCGCCTATCTTCGATGGATGCGAGCTTTCTCTATTTTGAGAAGAAAGAAGCGCCCATGCATATTGGCAGCGTCAGCATTTTTGAAGGTGAAATGCCCTTCGAAGATTTTGTGGCAATGGTTGATGCCAAAATTCATTTGTTGCCGCGTTATCAGCAAGTGGTCGTCCCTGACCCTTTCAATTTGGGACATCCAACCTGGGAACCCGATACTAACTTCGATATTCGCAAACATATTTTTAAGGTGCAGTTGGATGCGCCGGGGACGGATGAACAACTAATCGAACTGGCAGGCGAATTGTTCTCGCCAATGATGGATCGTTCAAAACCATTGTGGGATGTTTATTGGATTTATGGATTGGAAGGTGGCAAGTCCGGCGATGCTCGCCCGTGTGCATCATTGCATGGTGGACGGAATGTCAGGCGTTGAGTTGCTAAAAATTCTGCTCGACGTTTCGCCGAAACCCGCGCCGATTCCTCCGAAACCTGTTGCTGCACCGCGTTTGCCGCAACCTGATCCCACCAAGAGATTCTTTGATGCTTTGCTGGGCAGCATGAATGAAGGCATGAATCGCTGGATGGAATTTCAGAATGGCTTGCTGAATATGACCCAAGCCTTTGCCGATCAGGCAACGCGCGGAGCCATGCAAAATATCAGTCCAGGACATGCCGCGGTTGGCGATGCCGGCCAATCCCTTGCCCTTCCAATCGTGCCTGCACAGGAGCGCGCAAGTTGGTGTGGCTACTTTCTCTTTTGCCGAAGCGCGTGCGATTCGCGGTGCCTTACAAGGGACTGTCAATGACGTAGTCCTGACCGTTCTCTCCGGGGCGGTCGCACGCTATGCCGAGCACCACACAACAGAGCTTGAAGGCCGTAACTTGCGCGTGATGGTACCTGTTAGCCTGCGCGGTGAAGACCAGCGGCAAGCCCTTGGAAATGTTGTCTCAGTGATGCCGGTTGAAATTCCGCTGGCGTTGAAAAATCCGCTTGAGCGCTTCCGGTTCGTCAATCAAAAGACTGTGGCAATGAAGGGCGGAAGATTGGCAGAGGGGCTGAACTTGTTCTCTGCTTTAATGGGAACCTTGCCCGCGCCGGTGCAAGCATTAGCCGGAGCATTATCGCCTTCGCACTTGCCTCTGCCGGTTTTCAACATCGTTTCGACCAATGTGCCTGGCCCGCAAGTTCCGCTTTACGCGATGGGACATAAGATGACTGCTTATTACCCTTACGTGCCTGTAGGTTTTGCGCTCGGATGCGGTTGCGCCATTATGAGTTACGACCAACATCTCTACTTCGGTCTGACTTCTGATAAAGGAGCGATGCCCGATGTCGAAAGATTGCGCGATTATCTCTATGAATCGTTTTATGAATTGCGCGGGGCGTGGGCGTCGAGCCGATAAAACCGCAAGCGATAAAAATGAAGGCGGCAGCGGTAGGCAAAGGACGCGGAAAGAAAGTGTAGCAAGTTGTTGATTGCCGGATATTGCTCACCTTATGCTGCGCGGGAAAGTGGGCTCATTTATGGCACATAACAAAGGGCCTAAGCGAAACGATTAACCCTTGATGAAACCAAACTCAAGCAAACGCAAAAAACGCACGGCACAAAAACTGAAACTGAAACTATCAAACATGCACTCGCGGATGTTATCTCAGAACCCGAACGGCAGCGGAGCGCCTGACTCGCCACTGAGCGATTTCTCATTAGCGGAGCCGTTATAAAAAGTATCTTCGTCAGAAGACTTGGCGAAGCGGCAGAATAGTTTTGCTATCCTAAAGAGGAAGTTATGGAAAGAGTTTTCGAGGTTGTCTCAAATATTTCAACGCCACTTGCCCTTGCTGGTGTTGTTTTAGCTGTTTTCTTTTTTGTTATTAAAGAAATGGTGCAAAAAGGGGTTTTCCCGGAATTGTCGAGGAGTGCTGCCTCACCTATCATTAAGCTGATGTTTGAAAAACTCTACTTGTTGGCACTTGTTTCTATTGTTTTAGGGGTTGTTGCATATACCGCGTCACTAGCTGCATACTATTTGTCCTCAAGAGGTGAATCTCCTAAAGGGGCGTCATCGCCGACTGAGGCGTCTACCACTCAGACGCATGGAATTCCTTTGGCTTCCATCTCGCCATCACCTACAAATGCAGCGAAATCTGATTCCACTAAATTGCCACGGGGGGCAACTTCAAACCCTTCAGTGAAACAACCAAGTGAGGTATTGCCGAATAAACCGTTTTATGACGGGAAAATGAATTCGATGCCTAATTCCCCTAAGATGCCACTTAAAACAATTCCAACCACTCACGTTGTCACGTTAGTTTTTCCTTCAGACAGGATTGGCGGAATAATTAAGGTGGATGGGCAAGAGGCGAAGATTAGAGAAGACAACGGAACTATTGTAAAGATGAAGTAGCCCAAAAAGACGAAAGCCAATCCTTTACCTTGCACAAAGAAGGCAAAGCGACTTGTACGAAGAATCGCCTAATACGCAAAAACGAAGAGATCATTCTCTGTCAACAATAAGGACATAATGAAATGTCTGAATTGAGAAATTACAATACTTGTCTCAGTAATATCCCTTTACCTTGTGTCTTCTGTAAATGGGCAAACTACAAAGGAAAAGGTCTATGTTTGGGGTTTTAGTAGCAATAGCGAATCCTTAAAGAATACAGCTGAAAGGGTTACAGAGTATTTTGAGGAAGCATTGGTAGAAAAGGCGTGTTACCAAGTTCAGGAGCGGCAAAAATTTTCTAACCTACTCTCTCAAATAAGAAATGAGCAGGCAATTGGTCGTCTTCAGGACATTTCAGTTGAGAATCGGAATACCATTCAAAATGTCATAGGAGTCAGTACAGTTATTTTTGGCAAGGTTGACTTTGATGATGAAGACAGTGGCGCAATACGCATCTCTGTTACTTTTCAGAAATTCGATTCAACTATCGCAAAAAAAAAGTATAAAGTATAAATCGGGACAGAACCGGGAAGAAGTGATAGATAGGTTAGTTGAGGAATTATGCCCGAAGAAAGTGGTCGAGATTAAACCAGTCGATTCTGTATTTATCGGTAGAACCCCAGGTTGTAATGAGGCTGCGATAACCAGCAACCCAAATCACCTAAATTGTGTTAATGAGCCTTGGGGGCGCTAGCTATTTACCGCTTTACGCTGGCACTTCTGACGTAAATGCATCAATGGTATCTACAAAAATATCGTTTAGAGGGGGCAACACTGTGCTTTGGGGTTACACAGTTAAAAATGATTATAAACAAGCCAAGTCTAACCCCTTGTATGCAGTAGTCGGATGTGGGAGTGCTGATGGTCAAGTAACTGGCAATCCAAAACACTTGGGCTGTCAAACGGTTCCCATAGGATGGACGTACAATCCGTGACATAACCGGAAGGAGAACTAAATGGAGAGCCCAACAATGCCTACTTCAACAACCTCACACGCCTTTCATCAGGATCGTCGCCCAGTGGACTTGCCCCTTTGGCGCGAGGCGTTGGTTGGTTTGGATTGGATGTCGCTGCACGCTTCCCTGTCTATTACGGCTTTGGCGTGCCGCGCGGCGATCAATCAGCGGTGATTGGTCGTGCCGGGTTTTTTAGGGACTGATCATTACTTGTGGGAAATGAATCTGTGGTTGCGGCGTATCGGTTACACAGCCTATATGTCGAATATCGGCTGGAATGCAGACTGTCTGAATACACTCACCGATAAGTTGAGCGCCACCATAGATGAAGCCTATGCCAAGACGGGGCGAAAAATTCATCTGATCGGCCATAGTTTGGGGGGAGTACTGTCACGTTCAATTTCAGTGCGCAAGGCCAAGCAAGTTGCTTCAGTGATTACATTAGGTCGCCATTTCGTGGCGTACGCTCCCACCCGATGGTTTTAGCGCGTGCCGATGACGTGCGCAAATACATGCTGCGCAAGCGCCGTGAGGAATGGCCGGATTGTTATACGGGTTTCTGCAATTGCGCGGCGGTTCAGTCAATGATGTGGCCCTTGCCAGACGAAATCAGACAAACGGCAATTTATACCAAGACCGATGGCGTAGTAGATTGGCAAGTCTGTCTAACAGGGAATGAACAAAACGATATGGAAGTTTCAGGCACGCATGTGGGTTTGGCGTTCAATCCCAAAGTCTACGAGATCATCGCGCGCCGGTTGGCACGGCAGTAAGCCAACATCTCCTATCCTGCCCAAATTCTTTTTCAGCCACCCGTGCGCAGCGGCGCATTTTTTTGTATGCTGTCGCTTCAAAAACAAGCGCATGAATCTCCAACTACTAATCGAACAACTCAAAGCTCACTCCTCCGCATGACCAACACGAATCAGAGATGCGGGATCGCGTCATTGCTTTCGTGCAAAGTTATGAAAATTGTGCAGACAGATCGCTAACGGTCGGTCATCTCACCGGATCGGCATGGGTGATTGACGAAACAGGCTCACACGCTTTGCTCACGCATCACCGCAAGCTCAATCTTTGGGTTCAGCTTGGCGGCCACGTAGAGGGCGATGCCGATATGCTTTCGGCATCGTTGCGGGAAGCCCAAGAAGAATCAGGATTGCTAGCAGTGCGCGCACTGGCCACATCCATCTTCGATATAGATATTCATGAAATCCCCGCACGCCCGCACGAGCCCGCGCATTTTCACTACGACATTCGCTATTTGCTGCAAGCTGATCGCCAAGCTCCATTGATCGTCAGCAGCGAATCAAAAGATTTGCAATGGTTGCCACTTGAGCAAATCATTTCGCTGACGCAGGAAGAATCTGTATTGCGTATGGTTCGCAAGACACAAGCAATGTTTCCAAGATCGTAAGGATCGAAAGCTCACTACCCAAACATAGAAATAAACATGACATTTGACACTTGGTTTCCTTCGCTCCATCCACTTATTTCACTTCATTCTGTGCAAGCCGTGCTGCGGCTGGTTGAAGAAGGCGGCACTGTGCCTTTCATCGCGCGCTATCGTAAAGAACAAACGGGCAACCTCGATGAAGTCGCAATTCAACAAGTGATTGACGCGAATGATCGCTGGAACGAAATCATCAAACGGCAAGCATTTATCGTTGAAGAAATCGAACGCCAGGGAAAGCTCACCGAAGAATTGAAAAGCAAAATCCTCGCGACTTTCAATCTTGATACGCTTGAAGACATTTACTTGCCATACAAACAAAAGCGCAAAACCAAAGCGACGATGGCCAAAGAAGCTGGGCCTCGAACCGTTGGCAAATTGGTTGTGGGATTTGGCTCACGGACTTTTAACACCTGAGGAATCACTTGAAGTATACGCGGTGAGATTCGTGAACGAAGAAGCCAAGATAAATGACGCTTCAGCGGCTATTGCGGGTGCGCAAGACATTCTTATCGAACGCTTGAGTGAGACCCCTGAGTTGCGCGAATACACTCGTCGTTACGTTTTTGAACGTGGCCACGCGCGCACAGGGAAGGCAGAAAAATCTAAACCGAACAGCAAGTACGAACGCTACTTTGATTACTGCGAACCGGTGCAAACCTTGTTGCAACCAGAGAACTCGCACCGTTATCTGGCGATGCGTCGCGGTTGGATGGAAGAAGAATTGAGTCTCAATCTTGGCGGCGCAGACCTGCCGCGTGCCGAAGCAGATGCGCGTGAGGTTGATCCACAATATGAGGCGGTTTTATTGGCGCAATTCGAAAAAGAAGCCGTTTCTGTGCCGGTCGAATCGCTTGAAAACAGTGCCCGTGAAGTCATGCAAAAGTCTGCGCGGATGGCGATGAAAAGCTTACGTCGTGCCTGCGATTGAGACGGAAGTTCACCGTGCGTTGAAGGATGTTGCCGACGAAGCGGCGATCAAAGTCTTTGCCGAAAACGTCCGCAAACTTTTGCTCTCGGCTCCTTACGGATCGAAATCAGTGCTCGGCGTTGACCCCGGAATTCGCACCGGATGCAAGCTCGCAGTTGTTGACGACAGCGGAAAATATGTCGCCTCGACCGTGATGTATTTGCAAGGCGAAGGCGACAAAACCAAGGCGAAAAAGCTTTTGGAAGAGACGGTGAGAAACGCGAACATACGCGCTATTGCTGTAGGAAACGGCACTGCGGGGCGCGAGACAGAGACTTTGTGCGCGAAGCTCTTAAAGAATCTGGTTTAGCTCACATACCAGTCGTGATGGTGAACGAATCAGGCGCAAGCATTTATTCAGCTAGTGAAGCTGCCCGCGAAGAATTTCCTGATTTAGATTTAACCGTGCGCGGAGCCATCAGCATTGCGCGTCGTTTGCAAGACCCATTGGCTGAGTTGGTCAAGATTGATCCCAAGTCTATTGGCGTGGGCCAGTATCAACACGACGTATCGCAACCAGCTTTGAAAAAAGGATTGGATTTCGTGGTTGATTCTTGCGTGAACACGGTTGGCGTGAACCTTAATACAGCCAGCTATCACTTGCTCGAACATGTCGCAGGCATCGGCCCTTCGCTCGCGAAAAAGATTGTTGAACATCGCGGTGCGAATGGGTTGTTCACTTCACGCCAGCAACTGCTCGACATTCCACGTTTCAGCAAAAAGACCTTTGAACAAGCGGCGGGTTTTTTACGCATTGCGCAGGCACAACATCCCTGGATAACACTGGCGTTCACCCTGAACGCTATCCGCAACTGGAAGCCTTGGCGCAACGCATCGGCAAAACCGTCGGTGATCTCACAGGCAGCGGCGTGCAATTCGTAAAGGCCGATGAAACACTGAAGGCCGAAGTGGGTGAATTCACTTTTGCCGACATTGTCGAAGAGCTTTCCAAGCCGGGGCGTGATCCCCGCGAAGAGTTTCAGGCGTTCGCTTATCGCGAGGACATTCAGTGAAGTCAGCGATTTGCAAACCGGGCATGGTTTGTCCTGGCATCGTGACCAACGTGACAAACTTCGGTGCCTTCGTTGATATTGGCGTACACCAAGACGGTCTCGTGCACATTTCTCAATTGGCTGATCGTTTCGTGAAAGATCCGCGCGATGTAGTGAATCCGGGTGATCGCGTAACGGTGCGCGTACTCGAAGTCAACCACCAGAAACAGCAAATCGCCCTTACAATGAAAAGCGGTGCTGACATTCAACGCACCAAACCTGAGGCGCAAGCAGCTGCAGCTAATTCGCAGCCGCGTCGCGATGGCAGGCCGAATGAGCGCGTAGGGAATCGTCCTGTTAATCGAAAAGACAATCGGATAATCGTGACAGTCGGCGTGATGATCGCCAGCCCCAAACGTTTAACAATCCATTTGCCGACCAACTGGCAAAACTGAAAAAGTCTTAAACAGCGAGGCTGTTCCAGCCTCTCCTTCAATTTTCACCAACCGCGTAACGCCTCTTCAATAGAGCGTTGCGCGGTTTTTTCTATCGAACGAGTTAGAAAGCAAGCGATGAAAGCAAACTCGCCCATATTGACGATTGTTTCATTGTTGTTGGGCGCTTGTTTGTTCTATTTCGTCGTGCGAATGGCTGGTTCGCAAGAGTTGTGGTTACAGCTGCAACATTTGGATGCGCGGTTTCTTTGGGTCTTGCTGGTTTCAGGTTTGCGACCGTTGTTTCGAACTATTGCGTGGTGGTTGTGTTTGGCGCGTGATCAGCGCCGGAATATTTTCAACCACCTATGGCAAGCGCGTTTGATCGGTGATGCCATTGGCAACATTACGACAGCCGGACCATTGCTGGCCGAACCTTTGCGCTTATTGGTATTGTCCGGACAAATGCCGTTCGCAGTAGCGACCGCATCATTGTCGCTTGAACTGATGTGCTATTTGTTTTCGGCGTGCTTGATGATGTTAATCGGCTTGCTCGCTCTGTTGGCGGTTTTCGCACTTGATACATCATTGAAAGCGGCGAGCTTTGCTGCAGCTTCGATATTAGTTGGGTTGGTTGGCTTGCTTTTGCTGATCGTTTGGCGACGTTGGTCATTGGTGAACGGTTCGGTGTGGCTGAACGACAAGTTGATCCAACGCATAGGTGTTGGTTTCCCCACACAATGCAATCCAAGTTTGAACGCCTTTACGATATCGAAAAACACATCCTGTCATTTGCATTCCAAAGGCCACGTGTCTTTGCTTTGGTAAGCGCGTGCGAGTTCACTTTCCATCTGCTTGGTGTGCTTGAGATCGGACTCACACTCGCGTTGATGGGAGTCAGTTTTAGTTGGATGGCCGCATTTATCTTTGAATCAGTGAATCGTCTGAACAACATTGCTTTCGCCTTTGTGCCCATCAAGCTGGGCGTAGACGAAGCAGGCACAGCATTGTTGGCACAGACCCTTGGATTTAGTTCTTCCATCGGCGTGACGCTCGCCATCTATCGCAAGTTACGCGTTTTGTTTTGGACGTTCATTGGATTGCTGTTACTCGGACACACCTACGCGCAACGTAAAACACAAGAACCTGAATCTTTATGAAGCAAAGCTTGATCGAAAATCGCTGGCTGAACGCGTTTCTCACCACCGCGTGCATCACACTTGTAGCCATTGTTTGCGCAGGCATGAACGGTGGCATCAGTATCGGCGCTTCCAATCATGTGGGCTTGTTGCCCGTCGTGCGTCGCATCCTCAATCCAAATTACTTGCCGAATGATTTCAACATTGGTTTGCGGTTTTATCACCATCGCGTGTTTGCTTATTTGATAGCGGGCTTGGCTGCGTTGCTTGACGAAACAGAGCGCTGTTGATTTTGCATATCATTGGTATTCTTTTTCTTAGTGCATCGTTGTATTGCCTTTGCCGTCAATTTGAGCTTTCGCGGCTGGCCTTTCTGGTAGTTGGCGGAATGCTGGCCACAGGCTTTGCTTGGGCAGGCCGAGGTTTTGAAGAGAATGATTTTTTAGGCAATGCCGAAATTCAGCCGCCATTATTTGCCAACGCTTTTACGATGTTGTTGCTGGCTGCGCTAATGCGTCAACGTTATCGGTTGGCTGCATTCTTCGCGGGTTGCGTAGTGCTGTTTCATTTGCAGATTGGCGTGATCGTCACACTGATGATTTTGCCGCTTTATCTCGGCAAGCTGCGGCAATGGAGCAGCAAAGAGATAATCGCCAATTTCCTGCATTACGCGATTCCAGCTCTGCCAGCGGTTTGGCATCTTGGGGGAATGTTGCAACGGGGGTTGCTGCGTCCAGCTGCACAGCTGCATTCGTTGGCTTCGTATATTGATTTTCGCCATCCGCATCATTTTGCTCTGATGTCGCGTGCCCATGCCTTTTGGGTGCTTGCGCATTGTTTGATCATGCTGGCAGCTTATTGGTGGGCAAAAAAGAACAATTCAGACCAAGCGAAATCATTAAGCGTCTTGCTGGTGGCCAGCATGACTTTATTGGTTTTGTCGGCAATTCACTTCACCGACTATTACCTAATTCAACAAGATAAATTCGCGAACATTCAAGTGATTCGCGTGAGTCCCTTGCTCACAGTGTTGGGAGCCATTGTTTTGGTTTGGTGGGTGAATCAACTGGCTATAACAGAGAAGCGACAGTTGCTGTTAAACCTTATTTGGCTTGTTGTTTTAGTTGCGTGGGGTTATCGCGTTTCTCACCAGCCAGAGGCTGAAACAGACTTCGCGGTGCGTTATTACAGCGATGAGAGCGACAAACGCGGATTGAAAAAAGAGTGGGTAAATATGTGCAATTGGATTCGCATCAACGGGCCGCTGAACACAAACTACCTTACGCCTCCCGCGAATGGACGGATTCACAGCACTTAGCCACCGTTCGAATATCGCTGAATTCAAAATCAATCCAGATGGCGCGTTGAAAATGCATGAATGGTACGAAAGGCTCACAGATTTAACGGGCGGAAAATTGCCCAACGAGCAAGGTTTTGCAAATCGGCAGCCGCTAAATCAAGCTTATGGTGAGTTAAGTGAACGGCAATTTGTGGCGCTTGCGCAAAAGTACCAAGCTGGCTACGCAGTTGTGCCCAAAAATGCCAAACTGCCATTCAATGTGCTTTACCAAAACAAAAGCTTAAAACTCGTGGCGATTCCGCTGAATTGATTTTGATCAACCTGCAGAGTCAGCGATTGATGGTAATGTTCCCGTTTTGAAATAGGAGATCCCCGATGCTTCGTTTTAGTTTGTTGTTTCTGCTTTCACTCACCGTCTCGGCCCAGCGTCTTGAATTCGCCCCCGGCACCACTTATGACGAACGCATTCCTACGCTGAAAAAAATCACCGGCTACGCCTTAGGAGAACACGTCACTCCGCCTGAAGAGATCACGCAATATTTGAAAGCATTGAACGCTGCCGCGCCTGAACGCACACGCTTGATTGAATATGCGCGCACGTGGGAGGGCCGCCCTTTGCACGCATTGCTGGTGGCAAGCCCTGAGAACGCCGCGCGATTTGATGCGATACAAACTGGCTTGCAGCAACTGGCTGATCCGCGCCAGCTTTCCTCCAACCAAGCAGAAAAACTCGTGCGCGAATTGCCGTTGATGGTTGCGTTGATGCACGGCGTGCATGGCAATGAAATTTCAAGCGGTGAAGCTGCACTGGCTGAAGCCTATCATTTGCTGGCCGCGACCAATGACGAAAATGTCAAAACAATTCTAGCCAATTGCGTCGTGTTAATTGATCCGATGCAAAACCCTGACGGACGCGCGCGTTTCGTTTTTCAAAATTTGTTGGGACGTGCGGCTGAACCAGACGCTGAGCCTGCCAGTGCCGAACATGACGAACCTTGGCCGGGCGGACGCAGCAATCATTATTTGTTTGATCTCAATCGCGATTGGTTCGCGCAAACCCAACCTGAATCACAAGGCCGCACGAAGTTGTTGCAAGCGTGGCCAGCCCAAATCGCCGTGGACTTGCACGAGCAAGGTGCCGATTCGACCTATTACTTCCCTCCGGCGGCACAGCCATACAACCCCTATCTATCCAAAGCGCAATTGGATTGGTATGAATCTTTCGGCAAAGCCAACGCCGCCAAGTTCGATGAACGCGGCTTTGCATATTTCAATCGTGAAGTGTTCGATGCGTTCTATCCCGGCTATGGAGTTTCATGGCCATCGGCACAGGGGGCGTTGGGGATGACGTTTGAAATGGCTTCGGCGCGTGGGCTCTTGGTGCGACGCGTTGATGACACCATGCTCACATATCTCGACGGAGCAGTGCGTCATTTCACTTCAGCAATGACCACAGCTTTGATGGGAGCGAAAAACCGTGAACGGTTGTTGCGAGACTTCCTGGCCTTTCGCCGCACGGCTGGTGAAGGCACAACGAAAGCTTATGTGCTCGTGCCCGGACGCGATGTGGCGCAAGCTGAACGACTCGCGCTCTTGCTGATGGATAACGGCATCACCGTGCAACGCGCGACCGAAGCGTTCAGCATTGCCAATCGCAACGTGGCGGAAGGTGCATTCATCGTTCCCTTGCCACAACCCGCCGGAATGCTTGCGCGTAACCTGCTTGATCAAAATGTTGCGCTCAATGCCGAGTTCATGCAAAAGCAAGAAGAGCGCCGCCAGCGTCGCTTGCCTGATCAGATTTACGACATCACGGCGTGGAATATCGCGATGATGCACGATGTCGAATGCCTCACCGCTGACCGGGTGCTTTCCGTCAAAACCAATGAGTTAAAACGCGAAGACTTAGAGAAACCGCTGCGCGTTGAACCATTGGCAAAACCGATTGTCGGTTATGCTTTGCCTTGGAGCGCAACCAGCGCTGCCGTCGTCATCGAAGCCTTGCAACAAGGCATGTTCATTGAATTCCTTGCACCTTCGTTCACCATTGCCGGACGCAAGTTCGAGCGCGGCACTGCGTTTTTGCGCAAGGCTGAAAATGCAGCCGATATGCCAGAAAAACTCAATGCCTTGGCGCAAAGCATCACGCAGAGATCATCGTGCTCAATTCAGCTTTTATTGATGAAGGCATTTCGCTTGGCAGCAATCAAACGATGACGCTCAAGACACCACGCGTGTTGATGTTGTGGGATGCTCCGGCTTCGAGTTTGTCAGCGGGCTGGGCGCGATTCGTTTTGGAGCGACGCTATCACCAGCGCGTCACGGTCGTGCGGACGTCATCGCTGAATCGTATAGACTGGCGTCGTTTTGACGTGATCGTCTTGCCGAGCGGCAATTACACGACAGCGCTGAATGCCGACACA
Organism: Ottelia alismoides; assembly: GCA_037367405.1. Lineage (NCBI taxonomy): Eukaryota > Viridiplantae > Streptophyta > Magnoliopsida > Alismatales > Hydrocharitaceae > Ottelia > Ottelia alismoides. The sequence continues at coordinate 144,035 of JAZKJV010011739.1, forward strand.
GTCCGGCGGTTGAAAGAATGGATGTCGGCTGGCGGCACGTTGATCACCTTGGCAGAGGCTTCGCGCTGGGCAACGCAAGAGACGACAGGTCTCTTGGATACGCGCACCGAAATGCGTGATGGCAAAGCCCCAACAGAAGCTGCTGACAAGGCTCCGGCTAGTCCAACATTCAATTATGACAAAGCCATTCAACCTTTGCGCGAAGCGCCCGAAAACACGCCTGGCGCATTGCTGCGCGTGAGGTTGGATGATGATCATTGGCTATCAGCCGGAACAGACGGCGAGATCCAAGCCCTGGTCGAAGGTACGCGCGTATTCTCACCGATCAAGCTTGATAAAGGTCGCAATGTCGGCATTTACAACGCGAGCGACAAGTTATTGGCATCGGGCTTTCTCTGGCCCGATTCCGCCAAGCAACTGCCGCAAAAATCGTTTTTGATTCATCAGCCATACGGACAAGGCCACTTGATTGCATTTGCCGAAGACCCGAATTATCGCGCCTATGTCGAGGGCACGATGTTTTTGTTTATCAATGCGGTGTTGTTGGGGACGGCATATTGAGAACAGAACGGGGAGCGTGAGCGACCTGAGCCTTGATGACGCTGACCGGTTGAGTCATCCCGCTCGTTTATCGTCAAATCAAAGCTCAAGTCGCTCACGCTCCCCGTACCGCCTATACAATTGAGGACTATTCATGAGAGTTACACCAAGCGAAGGTTATAGCATTACGTTGCGTATGAAGCTGGCGAATCAGCCGGGCATGTTGGGACGCGTGACTTCGGCGATTGGCGCGGCAGGCGGCAACATCGGAGCCATAGACATTGCCGAAGTCGGCAACAATCAAATCGTCCGCGACATCACGGTTGCGGCGGGCAATGACGTGCATGCGCGTGAGATTGTCGAAGCGGTCAAAGCCATTGAGGGCGTGACGTTCATACACGTTTCTGATCGCACGTTTCTCTTGCATCTTGGCGGCAAAATCGAAGTCAAAAGCAAGATTCCGATTCAAACCCGTGCCGACCTTTCGCGTGCTTACACGCCGGGGGTGGCGCGCGTTTGCACTGCAATTGCCGAAGACAAAAACAAAGCGTTCAACTTGACGATCAAACGCAACATGATTGCTGTGGTTACCGATGGAACTGCGGTGCTTGGCCTGGGCGACATCGGCCCCGAAGCCGCTTTGCCGGTGATGGAAGGCAAGGCAATGTTGTTCAAAGAATTTGCCGGCATTGATGCCTTTCCGATTTGTTTAGCGACGAAAGATACTGAAGAGATCATTATGATCGTCAAAGCGATTTCGCCCGGCTTTGGTGGCATCAACCTCGAAGACATCGCCGCTCCGCGTTGTTTTGAAATCGAAAGACGTTTGCGCGAAGAACTCGACATACCGGTTTTTCACGACGACCAACACGGCACTGCCGTAGTCGTTTTAGCTGCCGCGATCAACGCATTGAAAATCGTTGGCAAACAAATGAATGAAATCAAAGTCGTAGTCAGTGGCGCGGGGGCGGCTGGGACGGCTTGCGCCAAGATGCTGTGGAATGCGGGTGTGCGCAAAATTGTCGGTTGCGATATTCACGGTGTGATTCATCGAGAACGCGTCGAAGGCATGAATGAAGGCAACCGTTGGTGGGTCGAAAAAACCAATCCTGAAAACCTCACAGGCAAACTCGGCGATGTGATCGTGGGCGCAGATTTGTTTTTAGGGTTGTCGGCGCCCGGCGTGCTTACGCCAGCGATGTTGCAGACGATGGCACGTGATCCGATTGTGTTCGCGCTGGCAAACCCTACGCCGGAAATCATGCCCGAAGAAGCCGAACCTTATGCCAAAGTGATTGCTACAGGTCGTTCTGATTATCCGAATCAAATCAACAATGTACTTTGTTTCCCCGGCATCTTTCGCGGTGCATTGGATTGCCGCGCCGCTGAGATTACTGAAGATATGAAACTTGCGGCGGCCTATGCGATTGCAGGCATCATCGTGGATGCGGAACTTGATCCTGATTACATCATTCCGTCGGTGTTTAACCGTCGTGTTGCGCCAGCGGTTGCCGCTGCGGTTGAGGATGCCGCGCGTCGCACAGGAGTGGCCCGCAGAGATCGCCGCAGTTCGGAATAGTCAGTTAGTTTCGTATTCTCACTTCCAGCTCATACTGATTCACCAACTTACACTAGCAAAGGAACCCAACTATGAAAGTGTCCCGACGACTCGATTCCAGATACTCAACCTTGCTTGCAGTGCTGTTGTTATTGGCTGCCGGACAATTCACCCAGACATTTGGTCAAGCTGCCGCTCCAGCCCCCGCCAGTTATGAGGTGCAAGTGCAAACAGGCGTGCGCGCCAAGATGCGCGATGGCGTATCGCTGGTCGCCGACATCTATCGTCCCAAAGCCGAAGGCAAATTTCCCGTGTTGTTGATTCGCACGCCATACAATCGCATAGACATCAACACCGGTATGTTTTTGGCTGCGCATGGTTATGTAGTGATCGAGCAAGACGTGCGCGGGCGTTTTGGTTCTGAGGGCGAATTCTATCCTTTCAAAAATGAAATGAACGATGGTTATGACACCGTCGAATGGGCTGCGGCGTTGCCATATAGCGATGGTCGCGTAGGCATGTTTGGCGGTTCTTATGTGGGCGCTACGCAAATGCTGGCGGCGTCATCCAATCCGCCGCATCTGGTTGGCATTTTTCCCTACGTGACAGCGGCTGAATATTATGAAGGCTGGACGTATGAAGGCGGCGCATTGATGCAATGGTTTGCCGAATCGTGGACTTCGGGGTTGGTGCTGGATACGTTGATGCGCAAGGCTGCCGGTTTGCAACGTCCAACACAGTGGGCTGAACAATTGCCCGTCGAAGATTACCGTTTGATGAATGTGCCGACGGCCAGCGAGGTCGCACCCTATTTCAAAGATTGGGTTGAACACGAGACAAACGATGCTTATTGGAAGGCGATTAAGATCAATGACCATTATGGCAAAATGAATGTGAAAGCGTTGCACGCTGGCGGCTGGCACGACATCTTCAGCGGAGGCTCGATTCGCAATTACATCGAATTGCGCAAGCAAGCTCCAAGCCCTGAAGCCCGCAATGGACAACGCCTGTTAATGGGCGCGTGGGCGCACGCGGCAACTTCGCCGCAAGGCAAAATCGGCGACGTTACTTTCGGCCCGCAAGCTGTGCTTGATATGAACGGCACGATTTTGAAATGGTACGATTACGTGATGAAAGGCAAACAGAACGAGTTTGCTAGCGATGCGCCGGTTAAAATTTTTGTGATGGGTGACAATGTTTGGCGTGATGAAAAGGAATTCCCGCTCGCCCGCACGCAATACACCAAGTATTACTTGCACGCCGACAAAGGAGCTAATTCAGTCAAAGGCGACGGAATGCTTTCGACGAGCCAGCCGCAAAAGCAAAAACCGGATAATTTTGAATACGACCCGGCCAGCCCTGTGCGCACAATCGGCGGTCGCTTGTGTTGTGGAGGCTTGCCGCCCGGCCCGGCCAATCAGGCTCCCAACGAATCGCGCGATGATGTGTTGGTTTATTCGACTCCGCCGCTGACTCAAGACACCGAAGTCACAGGCTTCATCACGGCTGAACTGTATGCCGCGACTTCGGCAGCCGACACCGATTTCACCGCGATGATCGTTGACGTAGACCCTAACGGCTATGCGCGCTACTTGGGCGACGGCATCATTCGCGCTCGCTTCCGCAATTCGACTGCGCAACCAGAACCAATTGAGGCCGGCAAGGTTTACAAATACACGATTGATCTCTGGGCGACGAGCAACGTGTTCAAAGCCGGTCACCGCATCCGCGTTTACATTTCAAGCAGCAACTTCCCGCGCTTCAACCGCAATTTGAACACGGGCGAAAAAACGTATGGCGGTTCGCGGATGGTGAAAGCCCGGCAGACGATTTATCACGATGCCGAACATCCATCAGCGATTGTGTTGCCGATGATTCCGCGTAAGTAAGGAATGACTCGGAACTAAAACTTCACGATGACTGCTCACCGCAGAGGCGCAGAGCTATTCGCAGAGTTTACTCGGAGGAAGAATAAAATCTCTCTATCCTCCTCTCTGTGATAACTCTGCGAGACCTCAGCGCCTTGTATGTTTACGATGTTGTCCATGAGTGTTAAGTGGGACACGGTCGTGGGGTGGTAGATCGGTCGCGTCTTGGTGCGTTGACACCGTCGCAGAGCTTTGATCGCCACCCTACTTGAAGAAACTCGAACAGTTGCTTGGGACTCGATCCCGTATTCCGCAAGAAAGAGAGAATTCAATATGTCTGCCTCCTTGTCTCCTTATCAACCCCGTTGCGGTGTCAACGTGGGCATTGATGTCGCCAAAGACACTTTGGAAATTGCTGCCCGTCCCGACAACACCTCTTGGGCTACCGCTAACCGCGTAGAGGATTTCCCGGTGTTGTTGGAAAAACTGCGGGAGCTGGCACCGGAGCGCATCATTCTGGAAGCCACCGGCGGCTGGGAAACACCGCTGGCTAACCACTTGGCCGCTGCCGGTTTGCCCGTGATTATTATCAATCCACGCCAGGCGCGAGACTTTGCCAAAGCGACGGGCAAGCTCACCAAGACAGACAAAGTAGACGCACGCGGCCTGGCCCATTTCGGCGAAGCCATCAAACCCACTGTCCGCCGACTCCCGA